>PUDQ02000049.1:0-518424 GCA_002964805.2 Trametes villosa | reverse complement strand
ACGGTCAAACTACCAAAACCAATCCGATTCCGAAACGCGGATGACAGCATTAACACCATTGGAGAAGTCACCCACCGAGTGGAATCCAACTTCGTGGTCCGAGGACACGAACTACCCACGAACTTCTACGTCGCTGACCTAGGACGGGACGACGCCATCCTAGGCATTCCATGGATCCGACGATACAATCCAAAGGTCAATTGGGACTCGGGACATTTCGAGTTTGACCCGAAGATTATCAAGAAACAACAACTCCGTCGAGAATACCAGCAACATCACGACCCCCCACCAGGAGTCCCAATGTGGGGACTACCACGAACGACAACAGCAGACCCAGAAGGGGTCCATCAATTCATCAGGAGAACCTCGGAAGATCTAGAAGACAACGATACCTGGAACGTCCAGGCCAATACGATCTTGAGTTCTCTCAGACAACAATCCAAAGACCTCACTATCGGACGAGCAACAATGTCAACCAATCTAGCAATCAAGGCGCACGAAGGGCAAAAGGTCAAGACACTCGAAGAACTACTACCAGAATATTTGTTGGACCTACGAGACGTTTTTGACAAGAAATCCGCGGAGCGCATGCCCATTACAAGACCATGGGACCATGACATCAAGCTAAAGGCAGAATTTGTACCTCGCGACTGCAAGATTATTCCATTATCCCCAGCGGAACGAGGAGAACTCGACAAGTTCGTGGACGAAAACCTCGCCAAAGGTTATATACGACCCTCCAAATCACCAATGGCATCACCATTCTTCTTCGTCAAAAAGAAGGATGGCTCACTACGACCAGTCCAAGACTACCGATACCTCAATGATGGAACGATCAAGGACGCAGGACCTCTACCACTCATATCCGACCTATTTGACAAGCTAGGCGGAGCGAAATACTTCACCAAACTCGATGTTCGAGCAGGATACAACAATGTCCGTATCAAGGAAGGCGACCAATGGAAGGCAGCGTTCAAAACCCCTCGAGGACTGTTCGAACCAACAGTTATGTTCTTTGGGCTCTGCAACGCCCCCGCAACCTTCCAAACCATGATGAACGCCATCTTTCACGACTATCTGTCAGAAGGATGGCTAGTAATCTATATGGACGATATCCTACTCTTCTCTGACAACCTCGAAGATCTACGCAAACACACGCGGCTAGTAATCGAACGACTACGCGACAACGATCTATACCTCAAGGCAGAGAAATGCGAGTTTGAAGTTCAACGGGTAGAATTCCTAGGGGCAATCGTGTCGCCAGGACAAGTATCAATGGACCCAGTCAAGCTCGACGGACTAAAGGACTGGCCCACTCCAACAACAGTCAAACAAGTCCAAAGCTTCCTAGGATTTGCGAACTTCTATCGGAGGTTCATACGAGGATTCGCCGACCTAGCAAGACCCCTGAACGACTTAACTCGGAAGGATAACCCATGGAAGTGGACCCCCGCATGCGAACAAGCATTCCAAGACATCAAGAAGCGCTTCATCGAGGAGCCTATTTTGCTTCAACCGGACGTATCAAAACCATTCCAAATCGAGTGCGACGCGTCCAAAGTCGCCACCGGGGCGGTGTTGAGGCAAAAAGGGGAGGAAGGGATATGGCACCCCTGTGCATATCTATCAAAATCCTTTACCGAAACCGAACGCAACTACCAGATCTACGACCGCGAACTCCTCGCCATCATCCGAGCACTGGAAACGTGGAGACACTACATCGAGGGCGCCGAACAACCAGTAGAAATCCTGTCAGACCACAAGAACTTGACATATTGGCGCAGTGCTAGAAAACTCAACCGAAGACAAGCACGATGGAGCAACTTCTTATCCGAATTCAACTACGTCATCAGACATCTACCAGGAAAAAACCTGGTTCAAGCCGACGCTCTATCCAGAAGACCGGACCACGACCCGGGAGACCACGATAACGAAGAAGTCACTATGATCCCGGGAGATCTATTCGCCAAGGCAGTCCACGTGGACCTCCAGGAATTAATCCGCAGCACCACTTCTCGTGACAAATCAGTCATGGACTCAACCAATGGAGCGTGGCACCTCAAGAAGGAACCTATTTTTGGAACCAAGACCGACTGGCGCATGGACGACGGCATTGTTCTCTTCAAAGGGAAGGTCTATGTCCCGCCCGAAGACAATATCCGCCGAGAAGTAGTCCGCCTACATCATGAACCAGCAGTCATGGGACACCCCGGAATCCAAAAAACCTTCGAACTTGTCAACCGAGAATACTGGTGGCCAGGCATGCGACACTTCATTACCCAATACGTCAAAGGATGCGCAACATGCCAAACCGCCAAAGTCAACACACATCCCACTCAACCCGGAATGATGCCTATTCCACATAGCGGATCAACAAGACCATTCGGCACAATAACCATGGACTATGTCACCGGGCTCCCTTTATCCAACGGGTTCGACGCAATTCAAGTGGTTGTCGACCACGACGAATCCAAGGCTATTGTTCTCTCGGAATGTACAAAGGAAACCAACGCCATGGACACCGCACATCTTCTCGTGAGAGATGTTTACTCCCGATTTGGACTTCCGGACCGCATCATATCCGACCGAGGCCCGCAATTCATCTCACATGCATACCAAGAAATGAATAAACTCCTCGGGATTGGCCAATCGCTCAGCACGTCTCACCACCCTCAAACCGACGGACAATCAGAACGGACCATTCAAGAAATCGAAGTCGCACTGCGGATCTATTGTGGGAACTACCCCGACACGTGGAGCACCCTCTTGCCACAATTTGAATTCGCGCACAATCACCGGACTCATTCAGTCACTGGGAAAAGCCCCTTCGAACTTCTGATGGGATATCAACCACGAGCTATAGGCACCGTACACCCTAAGCCCAAGCACCCCAGCACGGAAGAACGATTGAATCACCTCAAGGAACTCCGAGAAAACGCCATCGCCTCCCACGCAAAGGCCGCCGCCGCCATGGCCAAGAGACAGGCAGCAGGCAATGTGACCTTCCAGAAGGGAGATAAGGTGTTCCTCGAATCCACGAACCTCAAGTTGCCCTATCCCAACCGGAAACTCGCACCAAAACGAGAAGGTCCCTTTGTCATCGACGAAGTCATGGGACCTACCACCGTGAAACTCCGACTCCCAAAGGCATGGAAGATTCATCCAGTATTTCACACCGCCTTGATCACGCACTACCGAACCACCCCAGAACACGGTCCGAATTACGTGTCACCACCACCGGACACAATTGACGGAGAGGAAGAGTGGGAAATCGAAGCAATTATCAATCACAGGAAGCCAGCCCGTGGAGGAATCCAGTATCTAGTCACATGGAAAGGCCGTCCGCAGCACGAGAATGAGTGGCTGCGTGAGAAGGACCTCAAACACGCACAAGCAACTCTTCAACGCTATAAAAAGCTGCACAAGATGGCCTGAAATCCCCAGACCCTGCCCACTCTGGATTCCCTCAACCCACTCGCACTACTCCTCCTCGACTTCGACAGCCTCAGCTTCGACAATGGCCCGCAACCACCGCTCTCGCCGCCAACACCGCACTCGCTCCTCGAACTCCCCCTCTCCGATCAATCGACTCCAAGCCCCCGTCCTGGGACGCCTTGTCCCTCCTGCACCCTCCTTTGTGAAGGGGGTGAACCCGACCTACGACCACCTCCCTCGCCTCCCCACTGCGTCCTATTCCAATGGGACTCTGCCCGACCGGCTCGGGTGGACTCTCCTCCACCCCGATCTCCAGGCGATTACCAATCAACGCCTCGTCTCGCTCCCCGGAACACGTCACTGGGTCGACGTGTACCGGATGTGCGGCGACGTCCTTCCCGCTCTCCGCCACATGGACAACTACGTCCAGAACCATCCGGACCCCCAGGAGATCGTTTTCCTCAGGCAAGCGAACGTCTCCTACACCGCCGCCTTCAGCAGGGTCATCCAGATCGCCGAGGTCACCCTCAACCAAGTCGCCCTCTACCCCGCTCTGGGCATGATCGAAGATCTGCTTCCCCGCCGCCGCGCCGGATGGAACGCCCCGCAGCCTAACCCCACTCACGACGGACCCGCCCGCATCGACTGCATGCTGGGCACCAACGGTAGCCGCGACCCCCTCTACAAGATCACGGAGGACACCACGAGGTGGGGAGTTCCCAACGGCAATTGGGAAAGTTGGGACGACAACAAGGAAAACGAACCCCCTATCGCGGACTTCTCGGAGGTACAAGTCTCCACTCCTGAACCCCCCAGTTCGTCGACGAGCTCTTCCTCGGAGTGGCACGACGTGAGGCAAGCCCTCGAAGACCGACTCACGTCCCCGGTCCCCGAATCCGTTCACACTCCACCTATCTCAACGCCCTCCCTCCTCGAACCACCCACTCGCAGCTCGTCCCCCGAGTACATCCCTCTCTCACCTACTTCGTCGATGCCCAGTTTGGAGTCCGACGACTCCTACATGGACGACCCCGACACCGACGCCCTCGTCGCCTACATCGCTCCAATCCCCGGGAGTACTCGCGCATTCATCAGGATGGTTTGGCCAGAAGAGAAGCCTATTCATCCCTCGGAGTTCAGCGACGTCAACCGCCTCGCCGCGATTCCCAACGCCCTCTTACCCCCTCTCCAACGCGCTATGATAGCTGCATTCCGCGTCCAGACCGGCTACTACATCCCCGACGCCGACCTACACATGCCCTTCGCCACCCTCCGCTATGTCGTCTCATCCATCGCCAAAGGGGAAGACCCCCACTACCCAGGCCTCGACATGACCAGCGACAGGAACGCGAAGGCCAAGGCCTACGCCATCCGCGTCCCCATCGACAGCATTCGCGAACCTGGAGGGTGGAAGGACTTTGAGGCAGACCTGGCCACGGCAGCAGCGACCTCGTCTCAACCCACTCCCGTTCCTGCTCAAGCCCCCACGCCCCCGAAGCTTCCCAAACCCCCGAAACTCCCGGAGTTCATCGTTCGCCGTCGCAAGGCCTTCACCGACACCATGACGGACTAGGCGTTGACCTGGAAGGTCAACCTAAAGGGGGGGGTAGTGTTACAATTTCATCCTCGGTTCCTAATACGGCCAATGACTCGACCTGACTCATTCTGACTCAGCCCCTATATTTAGTCCATATGACTCGTCCTGACTCCTCATGACTCATCCTGACTGCGGTGTACTATACTTAGCTCAGACCTGACTCATACTGACTGCGGACGTGCTGCAGCAGTGCTGCGCTTCACTGCGGATCTGCTGCGCAGATCCTTCCCCCACAGTATATAAGGACCCCCTCTCTCCCTCTCTTTTCCCCAGTTTC
This sequence comes from Trametes villosa, assembly GCA_002964805.2. NCBI lineage: Eukaryota > Fungi > Basidiomycota > Agaricomycetes > Polyporales > Polyporaceae > Trametes > Trametes villosa. The sequence continues at coordinate 513,115 of PUDQ02000049.1, read as the reverse complement.
GATCTCCTGTTTCATCCTGTAACAACCAATACTCTTGACTCATCAATCTACTTGTTATTTATAACTCTTTGAGTGCGCTCGAACGCCACTTCAAGTGTTATCTTAACAGCCGTGCCCTCCGTCATGCGGACACGCCGGCGGAAACGAAAGACGACCCGCCGCCCCTGCGTCCCGTGCGCACACCCGCAGCCCGGGACCAACCAGCGCGCGGCATGGGCAGAGGGCTCGACGCAGGCGTACGCACGCTGCGTCTACGTCGGACGCCGTCTGCTCGGATCGGCGTTGGAAAATGGGGCGACACCCCGGGGCGTCGTGCGGCACCAATGGGCGCGCGGGCGTCGTGTTTGCGATCTCGTCCCGTTCGGCTCGCGTAGCCACTCGCCCGCCCGCCCGAGCGTCTTGCGCTCGCGTCCCGCGGCGAGGGCGAATGCGCGTGCAGAGAGGCAGTCCCGCGCCCCCGTTTCGTCGCAGCGGGACGGTGTCAGCGGCGTGCACGCGCTGCCCGTCCGAATGCTCTGCATGCGTAGTGCGACGACCGGGGCGGGGGCATCCACTCGGTGCGCTCGTTGCGTGTACGACGGAGCGCAGGGCGGTAGCGAGAGGCGTCCGCGAACGCAAGATCGAAGGTGGGTGGCCCGAGGTCACCAGTCCGTTCTCGTAACGGTGCACAGCAGGTGTTTGATTGTTCGGGAGCCGCGTGGTTGCACGCCCGGCGTCCCGTGTGGGCCGTCTGCATCGCCCCGGTGTGTTACTGTACATACAATATAACGATTTGCTTCGAGCTGCACGCCGGCGGACGCCCCGGAAACCAGAAACCCACAGGTCCGGTAGGATTGATTTACGAAGCCTCAGCCTTACCGACATTCGCTTTCTGACTCGGTATCGGATGTCCCTCCGTCGCGACAATGCCTGCAGCTGGCCTAGCCTAATTAGAAGCGGGCGGGAGAGCGGGGCGTTGCTGGAGAAAGAATCCGCCGCGTGCCTCACTCCGCGAGAGCCCTCGAAGCTTGTTTCGACCGTAATCGGTACCCACAGCGCTGAGCGCGATTGGACCGACACTCTGGGCCCTATCGGTTCTCATAGTGTTCTCGCGGGCATGCGTGTAAGTCGGGAGAATAATCAATAAACTTCCGTGAGGAGGCGGCATAATATCAGGTTGAGCTTCCCTCGCCGACACGAGCCCGAGGCTATTGATTTCTAGGCGTTCACGGAGTTTCGCCGAGCCAGGAGTCTCGGGCATGGGGCAGCACATTCAGCAGGCGGGCAGTCGTCCCGTACACTCTATCAGACCGTTCGGGGCACAACGGAGCCGAGATTTATTATACAACAGTCGAGGAGATGTCTACCTAAAGTACGCGACATCGGGGCCCACGCACAGTGTTTGCGGGATCCCATCGGCAACGCACGTCACCGACGAAGTGCCACAAAAGCTGTGAACGGACCGAAGAGCGTCGCGGGAAACAACCTACGGGAACCTGCAAAGAATGATGTAAATGCTCACCTCGATGCCGGCCGCACGCCCACGGTGCAGCAGATCGCGCTCGAGCATGCACCCCGCACGGCGGACTCCGTACTTCGTAGTTCGGCCGCGCCGGTACGGTGCTTGAGATAGTCTCGCCTGCCGACATCCGCTCGTATTTTTCACCCCACGTCCGGGGACTCTCCCTCTCCCTCCCGCCGCTCCTCGGCCAACCTCACGCTCGATTGCCTGTTGCCTCGTCGCCTCTACACGGCTATGATCAGCGGGCCGTCCATCACTGGCACGGAGAAGATGGGTGATTTGAGGGCGTACCAAGGGCCCGAGCACGGCGGCGGCTGGCCTTGCATGGCTGGGCGCGGCGGGGGCGGCACGGAGTCTGGTACGTGCTTGAATGGCATCTCCCGGCGTGCAGACCACCGCACGCGGGCAGTCGAGATTCTGACGTTGCGTGCTCGTGCGTCTGTAGCGGCGGCCGGCTGCCACTCCTACGCCGAGCTGCGAGCGACTGACCTGCAGTCGTTCGTGCATCACACATATTGCGGACGGGCGGCTCCCAGCGACTTCGTCTGGCATTCGTCGCGCGCAAAGAAGGCGCTATTCGAAATGTGAGTTCAGTTCCGTGCAGAGCGTCGATCAACTCACATAGGCGCGGCGCGCGGTGCCGCGTTCTCCGAGTCTATGGCCGCAGCGAAGAGCACAACGTCGGGGCGGGCGCGCAGTGGGCTTGCACAGCCGTGTTGGGTGGTCGATGCGGAGGACGCGGAGGCGGCAAGTGCGAAGCAGCGCCGCCGAGCCGCGGGTGAGCGGTGATCGACGGTGCCAGCTTCGGCCGGCTGCTGCGTCTTTGGCCACCAGCTCGGTATGGCGCCTGTATACATACCAGTGAGTACATCTCTGCTACGCCGTGCATCCAAACCCTGACCGAACTGCAATCGGGGCGCGCATCGGCCGTTCGCGAGGAGCGCATCGGCCGGCCGTTCGGCATCTTGAAGAGAACACTGGGGCCGCCTCTGAATCGAGTGCGCCCAGACGAGGCGTCAGTGGCCGGCGGGCTGCCGATGCGGGCTGCTTTCTACTTCAGAGGTGAGTAGTCCGGGGCGCTGCGTTCCTAGCGAGTCGCTGACCGCATGTTTTCTGAAAACCCGGCCGCCTTGGCTTCCAAGCACGGCTGCATCGCGCGCATCCTGCGCGGCCGAACGCAACTATGCGGGGCGAACGAAGTACGTCGCCGGGAGTGTCGCCGCGCTCGCCTGAACGTGCGGGCGCACGCGCGGTACGAATACCGGTGAGCAGACGCTTCTCTTTGGCTGAGACAGACCAGAGGCTTACCTTGTTGTGCGGGGCGCTCTGCATCCGCTGTACCCGCGGCCGAAGACCGCGTTCTAGTCCGCCGCGGGCGCGGTGGTGCAGACCGCATCCGTCCACAGCGCCGCCGGGCGGCACCCCTGTACTGCTCGCCGGCGGGGCGTTCTCGTCGCGGCCATTGGGGTTTCACCTTGTACGTGCAGTATTCTCTGCAGGCAGTCCGCCCGCAGCCACAGACCGCGTTCTAGCGGCGGAGGCCGCATCCGTCGACGGCGCCGTCGCACAGCACCGCTCCCCGGCCGTACGTGCTCGTCGTGCCCGTTGGACCGGGCGGAGGGAGCCGTTGGCGGCAGGTGTGACGCCAGAGAAACCGCGAGCTTGCGCTAGTGCGACGCTTCCGGCCGATCACTCACGGCGCGATGTGCAGGGTCTGGCGGGGCGGCGGCACGAGAGGGCGGCACGAGAGGGCGAGTGCACCGGCGTCCCGAGGCTGGGCACGGCGGGGGAGCGGGCGGGGGCGCAGGGGCGGACGGCGGGCAGCGCGTGGAGGCGGCGGGAGACCAGGCTGTACATATCTGCGCGATCAAGAAGTCAGGGTCTGCGTGCCGGCCCTGCGAGCGGCGAGTGCACGCACCTTCCCCCCAGCTCCTGCGCGCCAACTAGCCATCCCTGTACACGCAGAGGTTGCTTTTCTTTCCCCGTCCCCTCCAGATCCTGCCCCCAGATCAGGCACCCCGCGGCTCGGTTCCCGTTCGTCAGCGCACGCACGAAATATATTGCAGACGGGCGGTACTCTACAAAGCTGCTGTACCCCTGCGCGCCCTTCCCAAAACCCTTCCCTCCCTGTGGCAGTTCCGCCTCGGGCAGCTGGGGCTTGCCCCACTCGCGCACCTTGGGCCCGCTCGGTGCCGCGAGGACGTTGGGCATCGCTTCCCGGACGTCGCGCATCTTCTCGCGCTCGCGCTTCGCCGCCCGCTCGCGAAACTGTGCGATTTCGGTCATGACGAGACCGCGTTGTGTCTCGGGCAGGTCGGCCTCCTGGAGATCGTGCAGATGGGGTGGGATAACGTACTTCTCCCGGTCGATGAGCCCGTTGCTGGCCGCCTCCTGCGACTTCTTGTTGATGTCGGAGAGCATACTGTCGACCCGGCCTTTCGCCTGGCGTGTTTGCTCTTCGTCGGACTGTATGTAGTACGATGTTTAGCGCCCATTCTCACTCGAAGGAGTCTGTGAGACAGCATGCACACGCGGAGCGGGCGTGCATGCTACCACCAAACAAGGTGTCGTTTGCGGAAAGGAGTGGACCACGCACATCTGTCCTCATCTTCTGAGCCTGGTACGCGTCGAGGAATGACTTTGTCCGTTCGTCTGCTTTGACCTGCGCGAGCAACGTTGTAATCGGGCGGACGCATCATTCGGGGAACCGCACCCACCAGGAGCTTTTTGTTTACGCACCCATCTTCTAATGCAGGTAGCTCAACGCCATTCAAGAGCGCCATGGCACGAAGAGCACTGTCAGGATCTTGGAACTCAGCGAATCCGAATCCCTGCGGCTTGTTCGCAGGCGTAATCAGCCGCTTGAACGAGATGAGCGGGCCGCATGCCTGCAGTTCTGTGAGTTTGACTCGCGTACGAACACGGACATTGTCGCGTACGCTAAGTATGTCGTTCAGGAAACCATCGGTAATGCCCCCGGAGATCGAGCCGATGAAGAGAGTGATGGCTTTTGGCTGTGGCGGCACGAACTGAGGATGTTGCATTTGCTGTTGCGCTGCGAGGGCAGATATCGAAGGCCCCTGGCCGTACGACTGCATTGGAGGACGTGAGCCCAGTCCTAACCGGTTAGGCTGCATGTTGGCAGGAGTGTTTGCCGCGACGAGGTAGCCTAGCACAGTTAGCGAAGTTGTGGCAGAAGGCAAGCCGTCAGTACCACGGTCCGCAGGAGCTTCGTGCCGCAAAGTCATTAGAACCCAGACGTCGGAGATGCAACGTTCCCCCCTGGATAAAAATCTCCGACGGGTACTCCGCCCACTTGTCTGAATGTCAGAAAACTCAAAGTCCTTGCTTCTCTCTCCAGTACTTCTTCCTCTGCTCTCCTCTTGAATAATACGCATTCCCCAGACCGCCTGGCGGGAGACACAACGTCTGGAGCCGTCTTCATACCAAGGCTCGCGTTGGACGACAAGCCTGAGACCGGACTTCTCGATGATTGATGCATCACTCAGTCGACGTCTGGACGCTAGGTCTGCCGCCCATCATCTAAATGTGGGGAAATAGAGTGGCCATTCCCCACATCCGTTGCTTCCGCCGTGCGAAACACCGGAGATGGAGGCCTTTCTGACAGCTTCACGGCTTCATTTCTGCATTGGACGCGGGTGAGCTCTCATCTTCGACTTGCGAATGGTCGGCGTTCGGTCGGGGTGGACAGCGCGCGGCGCGCATCCACGGGATTCCGACCTGCGGCCATGACGTCGAATGATTGGAAGGTGTCTTGGCCAGTGCGATCAGGTCAGGCGACCGCCCGCAGCGACGTTCAGGCTCTGATCCACGGCTCGGTCACGAGGAGGGGGTGCGCGCAAGGGGTGAGAAATACCCAAATAGCCCGTGCGTCAGCGGCTGGCGAGGGCGGGCGGCGCTCGCTGTTCGTATAAAAACCGGGGCTGCATGGCGTTGGCCCCGCGTCGACCGACGACTTGGACAGGATGCGTCTGACAACCTCCGCGGTGGTGCTGACCTCGGGCTTGCTGCAGGGCGCGCATGCCTTGCCCCAGCTGCTGCCTCTCAGTGGCACGACGGCGCCCCCGACCGTGACCATTTCAACCGCGGTCGCGAGTCCCTCTGCTCCGCTTTCGTCGGCCCTTCCGTCCCAGGTCCCCGTGCCACCCACCCAGCCATGGTGCCCGAGCAGCATCTTCTGTGCTGGCGCGGTATGTATCTCGCTCTGCTGCTGCGAGACGTTGCCTTACACATTTTATCAACTAGCTCATCCAAAGCGTCAACCTGGCGCGTCTCTTCCCGGACTCGAAGACCTTCGTGGACAAGCCGACGTCCAAGTCTTCGCAGCAAGTCCTCGCGGACTTCAACGCGCTGTCCAACAGCAGCGTGACCGAAGGCGACATCGTCAACTTCGTGAACAACGACTTCCGCGGGGAGGGTCTCGAGCTCGAAGCCGTGGTGATCGCGAGCTTCAAGGCTGAGCCCACTTTCCTGGGTGGTGTTGCGGATCCCCTGGTGAAGGCGTTCTCCCAGACCGTCCATGGATTCTGGAACCAGCTCGTCCGGAGCACGAACCAGTCGGCCTTGTGCCCCGAGGGTACTACGAGCGGCGAATGCGAGAGCTCGCTGATCCCGCTTAACCATACCTTCGTGGTTCCCGGTGGTCGGTTCCGCGAGCAGTGTAAGTGCAGATATATAGCTCGTATGAACGATGCTGAGCGTATTGCAGACTACTGGGACTCGTACTGGATCGTCCAGGGTCTCATTGAGTCGGAGCTGTTCTCCACAGTCAATGACACGCTTCAGAACTTCATGGACGAGATTGAGCATATCGGCTTCATTCCCAATGGAGGGCGTATTTACTGTAAGTAGTGCGCCGAACCGCCTTAGTACCACGCTGACACCCGCCACAGACCTGGATCGCTCCCAGCCTCCGCTTTTCATCCACGTAAGACGTCCGCCCTGTCTCCCATTGCTTGGTGGCACTGACATGTTGTCGTAGATGCTGGCAGATTACGTTGCTGCCAGCAATGACACGTCCATCCTGAAACGCGCACTGCCGCTCGCCGAGAAAGAGCTCAAGTGGTGGGCGGATAACCGCAGCCTGAACGTCACGAGCCCCTTCACGAACCGGACGTACACCTTGGCACACTACGCTGTCAACAACTCGGCTCCTCGTCCCGAGTCGTACCTTGAAGGCAAGCCCACATCAGAGATAGGATCGAGGCTTGTCTAACAATTTTACAGATTACCTCACTGCGAACGACCCCACCCTTGAGACTCCCTTGACTGAGCAGGAGCGTGCCGATCTATACGCCGAGCTCGCGACGGGCGCGGAGACTGGATGGGACTACTCGACTCGTTGGATGGCGCAGCCTTTTGCTGGTGGGAGCAACAACACCAACCCTGCCCTGCGCACCCTCAACATCCGCAAGACGATCCCCGTTTGCCTGAACAGTATCCTGTGTAAGTTGCAGTGTTGGGTACGTGGTAATATCGGTGCTAAGTAGTCAACAGACAAGGCGCACAGTCTGCTCGCGGACCTCTACGACGCGCAGAAGAAGAGCTCATCCGCTGCAACGCACCGCTCGACAGCAAGCACGTTCCGCGCCGGCGTGCTCGACCTCCTCTGGGACCCCACCAAGCTCGCGTTCTACGACTTCAACCTCACCTCGAACGCGCGCAACGACATCTTCACATCCGCGACGTTCTACCCCTTCTGGAACGGCATCATCCCGAAGGAAGTGCTCGCGTCGAAGGCGAACGCGTTCGGCGCGTTCGCGGCACTCAACATGGTGCTCAACCGCTACAACGGCACCTTCCCCGTCACGTTCCTCGAGAGCGGCCAGCAGTGGGACGCGCCGAACGCGTGGCCGCCGCACCAGCACATCGCGCTCCAGGCTCTCCGCGCGCTGCCCGCGAACGTCACGGCGGGCGCGCTCCCGACGCCCGACACGGGCAAGTCGACGTTCGATCTGATCCCGGCCGGACAGATCGGGCTGGGCGAGGACGCGCTTCCTGGTCAGCCTATCAGCGGCTCGGGCGCGAACGCCACCAAGACGGGGTCGGCGGCGGACGTCAGCAGGCTTAACGGCACTGTCTTCAACGGCGGCAACGCCACGAGCGGAGAGGGTTGGGCGGAGGCACTGCAGCGCCAGCTTGCGAACCGCTACGTCGCGAGCGCACTGTGCAGCTGGTATGTCAAACGCCGTCGGACAAATTCTGCATTCTTAACTCACATGCACGCGTCACCGCAGGCATGCCACCGGCGGTCAGATCCCTAACCTGCTCCCGAGGCTGTCGGACCAGGAGCTGAACGTCACCCAGAGCGTTACGAACACCGGCAACGTGAGTCTCTCCGCTCCCCACTGCTGTGCGTGCCCTGCAGCAACCATCTGACTCACCGTCGCTCGTAGATGTTCGAGAAGTTCTCGACGTCGGACATCGACTCTGCCGGCCGTGGCGGCGAGTACACTGTCCAGGTACGTCATTCCTCCCGCCTACCCTCACACGCGAACTGATCGGATAAATGCGCATAGGCTGGCTTCGGCTGGACTAACGGTGTCCTGCTATGGGTCGCGAGCACGTACGGGAAGGTGCTCGTCGCCCCGCAGTGCCCCGACCTGCTCGCGCAGGCCGAGGCGACGGGGCCGTCATCATCTTCAGCCTCATCTACGCCGACGTCGTCCTCTTCGACGCCTTCGGGCTCGAGCACGGGCGCGGGCGCGAATGCGGCGCCCATCTCAAGGGCCTTCTCGGCGTCCACGCTGTTCTTGGCCGTGGGTGCTGCTGCCCTCCTCAACGCTTGAGGCACCCTCACATGAGGCAGCAAGCCAAAAGTTGCAAGGTCCCATACTCATGACTAACGAACGACGAACAATCTGTGTTGTGTCGTTGTAATGTGTTACGCGCGTGTAATTCTACGTATTTCTTGGACGTGAGTGCACGCGTGCTAGTGTGTGTGCGGTCGGGCCTCATCGGCCTCACCCGGGGCATCGCCCCGTCTTCCTTAACGTTCCTGAACACCACAGACTTCCGACGGAGCATGTACGTCGCGGACTCCATGGGGCGGCGCGATCGATCCATTGTAGGCACTGCCCCATCCACACCTCAATTCATACATGCCTGCCTCGGCGACGCGGCAAGGTCTTCGACACTCAATAGGGCGACGCTTGGCAGCTAGTCGCGCTCAGGTTTCGGTTGGAGTCCCGTTGGGTGAATCATTGTTGAGCGTTTACGCGTAACTCGGACCGTCGGACGAGCTACCTCTGTCCTTGGACCCTACAGCTCTCACGCGCGTAAATCTACTGACTGCATTATTTGACACCGCGGCCCATCACTGCATATATGCGCCACAGCACCAGCACCACTCTCGGCCGGTATGACACAAGCTCCCCTCGTCAAGCCCATGTCGCCGGCCAGTAGAAGCCGCGGGTAGCACCTACCGCGCCACGTGGGTTCTGAGACTACACAGCCCGTACGCGAGGACTCCATCGAAGTGACGACCAACTAATTAATCTCACGGCTGACTGCTGCGGGACAGAATCCTGATATAAGACCAGGGTGGGACTTGGAGAAGCTCCAATAAACCCACCTACTGACCATCAGTAGTACTAGTAGGAAGTCTTTCGCCCATCATGCTCACTCGTAGCGCTGCGTTGCTCTCCGTTGCTGCCATTGCCCACGGCTTGCCAAGCACTGTCCCTCTTCGGCTGAACGAGGTGCGTGCTTTCTCTCAAGCATGTGATGATGGTACTCACTGAGATCCATCCTGGAGTCTAGGGGTTCTGGCAAGGCAACTTCTCAGTCGGCGCACAGAATTTCTCAGTGAGCCGCCTTGAGACCCTTTGCATTCCGCGAAGTGACCTTGAATTAACCCCCTTGACCGTCACATAGCTAACCATCGACACGGGGAGCTTCGCAATCCTTGTCAAAGAGGGGCTGTACAAACCAGGGCCGGCGTCGCAGCAGACCAACATTAGCCAGTTCATCCAATTCAACGGTGCCAGCAAGGACGGCACGTCGCCCGCAGAAGTCAGTTGGAGTATCAGACGGCGTAATGCGCATGTCGCTGACCTTGCTCTGTACAGGAAGTCGTAGAGTTCGTCCGCGATGATGTCCAATTTGCCGGCGCCACCGTCCACAACTTCTTGGCCGGCAACATCACCTTCGGCGATCCCCTGCCTGGAGATGGGTATGACGCGTATCCGCAGGGACGTTGAAACATATTCTCACACTTGGTTGCCCCAGTGTCGCTGGTTTCAGCCCCCCGGCGTCCGACAATGACGATCTCTCGAGCGGACAGGGCCTTGTCGAGACCTTGTGCGAGCAAGGAGACTGTCAGTAATTCGCCCCGCGCTAGGAAGCTCAGAGACTGACGCCGTATGTTCTATCAGTGACACCCTGCCAGTTCGGTATTGCCCTCGGGAAGGACGGCAATGGTTCCCTCCTCTGGGGCGAAATAGGTACGGCATTTTGTTCGTTTCGTAGAGTCTTCCTAACTGCATTCGGGGCGCTGGCACAGACAAGTCTAAGATCTCAGGAGACGTCACCGTACTCCCGGTATCGACAGTACGTATCATCAATGATGATATACCTTGTGACGGACATTTCATTGCGAGCGCAGAGCGATTCATGGACGGTCGTAAACGCTACGGCGGACGCCGCCCCCAATCTCGTCATTGACGACGTGCCGTTCTCACATATCTCCGCTACATGTCAGTTATCCCCCTCACCTCTCCGGCCCATCACGCTAAACCTTAACTTCTACAGTCGACAACGGCTCGCCGAACCTCATCGGCTCCCTCACGCAAGTGCGCCAAATCCTGAAGCACGTGGGCTACAACGTCACCGAGCAGACCAACGACGGCATCACCGTCGCATTCGTACGCATCACAAACCTTGTCACCCGTCTTACCGCCTCGTCTAACGCGCAATTGCCAACAGGGCACGTACGACTGCGCGCGCACCCCGGCGCGCATCGGCTTCAGCTTCCCGCCGAGCGCACGGGTGCACTACATCGACCTCGCCGCGAACGAGCTGAACCGCACCGCGGACGGGCGCGTGTGCACGGCGAACATCCTCGGGACGTCGACGGTAGACGCGCCGCAGTGGTCGATTGGGCAGACGTGGTTCCAGGGGCGGTATGTGCAGCATGACTTGGACAACAACACGCTGTCGTTTGCGGACCTCGCGTGAGGAGGTGCTGTCGCGCAGGGACACCGGGCCGAGTGTTGGCTGGGTGGACGCTACCCCGGACCTATAATGAGTTTGTGAGCTTTCGTATCCTACGATCTCGTAATGCGCATGGAAGCAATGCATCGTCGTTGAGCGCTCGTAAGGTCAATGTGCGAAGTGGAAAGAAGACGAGGTGAAGGTTAGTCGCTCACTCAGGCATCTGCGCCCTATCACAAGGAGGGAGGGACTGAATATGTCGTGTCGTATACGTGGCTACCCCGGTCGGGACTCCTCTGACATAGCCATACACTATAACGGGAGCAGTTCGAGACCTTGGGCAGGCGTTGTGAGGCTTTCCTGTGAGTTTCTTCGGTTGTTCCCAGATGCTATTGGTTGAGAAGCTGCTGAGCAGGATCTCGTCCGCATTACCCACGCAGACGACAAATACTTCATTATCCGGGAAGTTGCAGGTGCAGAGCGAGCTCCGGGGTGTCCTCACCGGAAGCATACGGCTTTGAAAATCATACACTGTGAACGCGACCCTGTCGATATATGCTACGGATATATCAGTGCAGAGACTCCTTTGGGCCGGCCACCCAGTGTCGACAGTAACTTACCCACCCCCGCTTCCCGTACTGCAGATGGTGCTCCTTCCTTTCAGCGCTCTCTCCCTCGTAGGAACGGCTTTGGCCGCGTCCATGCACGCCCGGGACGAACCCACCGTGCAGCTCGACAACGGGGTATTCACAGGTACGACGAGCGGAAACGTCAGCAAGTTCCTCGGCATCCCCTTCGCGCAGCCCCCGTAAGTCAGCCACTTTGTTGTTCACCATATCATGCATTAACAGAAGCCTTCTTCGATGCAAGGGTGAACGACCTCCGCCTCCGCCGCCCTGTGGCAAACGACCCGTATAATGGAACGTACACTGTGAACGCGTTCGGACCGGCGTGTCCCCAGCAGGCGATTGATTTCAGCCAGCTGCCTGTGGGCCTCCCGAAGGACGTTCTAAACTTCATAATCAATGGACTGTATCAAGTCGCGACTCCATCAAGTGAGGACTGTGAGTCGTGTCGTTTCTTGGGTGACGTCGATGCCACGCTGACGGGTGCTTGATGTGGCTTCCAGGCCTCACCCTGAACGTCGTGGTCCCGCAGGGTACGAAGCCAGATGCGAAGCTTCCTGTGGTTGTGGTGAGTGGAAGCCTTCGATATGTTATGGCGTCTCCTAACCTTGTAGCGTAGTGGATCTTCGGAGGTGTGTTCCATTCCGTGCATGTGAAGTTCTGGCATTGAGAGTGATGGGCTCGTTGGTAGGCGGCTTCATGATGGGCACCCCTGCGACGTGAGCTCCATTATCGCGCTCCCTGACCGGAAGCTGACGGTTGAGGATAACATATCCAGGTATGATGGCGGTGTGATCGTACAACGATCCATCGACCTCGGCGAACCTGTGATCTATGTCAGCATGAATTACCGGTGAGCGTCATCCAGGACGACTTCGTGTGAGTGAATGCTTACCATCATCCTCGCCGCCATCCCGATAGTCTGTCAGGTTTTGGGTTCCTGTCCAGCAAGGAGGTCCGGGATGCAGGCGTGGCAAACCTCGGCCTACAGGATCGTAAGTGTATCCCACTCAAGTAACATCCACACACTCACCTATTACCGCAGAACGCCAGGCTCTCCGCTGGGTGCAACAGTATATCTCCGCGTTCGGCGGCGACCCTTCCAGAGTAGTCCTGTACGCCTCGCCAAGTTCCCACATCTCTCCAAAATGTCAGACTGAATATCTCTCGCCTCACCTAGGTGGGGCCAGAGTGCAGGCTCGATCTCCGTGGCAACACAGCTCCTCCTTAACGGCGGTGACCCCGAGGGCCTCTTCCACGGGGCGTTCATGCAATCCGGATCGCCGCTGCCCGTGGGGGACATCACACGCGGTCAGGCCCACTATGACACGGTCGTCGCGCAGGCGGGCTGCTCGGGTGCTGTGGACACGCTCGCGTGCCTCCGGGGCGTGCCGTACGACACGCTCAAGCAGGCCATAGACAGCACTCCAAGCCTGTTCTCTCCGCAGGTGAGAGTTTGATCCTCCTTGGATGGTTCTGGCGATGCTGCTGCAGGGCGGGTTTCTGGATATGTGGGCTGAGGGCCAGGCTGACTTGCGGCTTACGTCGTAGTCGGTAATCTCTACGTTCCTCCCTCGTCCGGATGGACAGGTCATCGCCGATGTGCCGCAGAAACTCGTCAAAGCTGGGAAGGTGGCGAGTATCCCGATCGTGAGCGGGGTAAGTCTCCTGTTTGACTCAACTGCGTCTCCACCGCTGACAAACTCTGACCACGCACCACATATCTGGTTTCCAGGACTGCGACGATGAAGGCACTATGACCGCCCTGCTGGCTGTAGGCAATATAACGTGAGTTCTCCAAACGGCACGATTACAACCATAAAGCGAGAGCCCTCTGACCTGGACACGATGCTCCTGCGGTAGATCGGACACCGATATGCGCGCATACCTCTCCGCACCCTTCCTCCTGCCCAACATCTCCTCTGCGGACCTCGACGCGCTCCTCGCACAGTATCCGGCTGACCCTGCCGCGGGCGCGCCCTTCGACACGGGGAATTCAAATGCGCTTGCGCCACAGTTCAAGCGGCTCGCCGCGCTGCATACCGATATCGTCTACCAGGGCCCGCGTCGCTTCTTCTTGCAGCAGCGTGCTGGTAAACAGCCTGTATGGTCGTTCCGTGAGTCCCACCGTTGAGTTTCACCGCGCTTTAGTATCCGGATCGTTTGTTGATATTTCGCGACATGATAGTCAGCAAGCGCGGGAAGGCGACTCCTATCATCGGAGCTGTGAGTTTTTCTGTTGCATGGCCGAAACATACCCGAACACCGAGGGCGGGACGCCGACGCTGACGTCCGCTCGTTCCTTCTTCCAGACGCACGGCAGCGATGTCACCGGGAACATCTATGCACCCGGGGACATGACTGACTTCCTCGTCCGCTTCGTGAACCACCTCGACCCGAACGGCAACTCGTCCACGTCCACCCCCGCGTGGCCACAATACACGCCGGAGTCGCCGCAGGTGCTGACGTTCGTGGACGGGCAGCCGCAGCTGGTCATCGAGGAGGATACATTTAGGGGAGACGCGATCGCGCTCGTGCAGGAGCTGTCGCTCAAGTATTTGCTGTGAGGCTGTGGGGTGGTCAGGGTTCTTCGGGAGTCGATAGGCGTGGACTTACGGATTACTAAACGGATCCTAGTAATGCACTGCTTGAGCTGAAAGATGGCGCAACGGGGGACTTTGAAATCTGAAGACTCGAAGCTCGAAGCATCGTATAGTCGAGATATCCGGAGGTAAGCCGGGGCCGCACTAGCGCAAATCTCGTCCGGGGCAGTGTAAACCAAGCGGGGTACCAGGGCGGGGCCTGGCGGGGCCTGGCGGAGCTTCGTCACAGGAAACGGTACGAAAGCTTCTACATCTAGTAGCATTAAACGTCCATACACTATAGCATATACGTACAGATTGTCATGACCCTCATAGCCCTCGCGTTAGAAGCCCATCCAAGACCTGATGAGGTCTTAGTCGACTGGGAGCACGCTCTCGCCGTCGAGCTGGAAGAAGTCGCCCAGCGTCAGAGGGCGTAGCGCGAAACCCTAGACATAAACGCGTATGATCAGCGCCGAACTTGTAACACGGGCTGAGACGGGAAGAAGCTCACCTCGTTCTGGCTCTGTGCGAGCTTCTCTGGGTCACCGTCGGCTTGCCGCATGAACTCGCGCATGGGACGCATGGCGGCATTCCGGCAGAGCTCTTTGAGGTCCGAGCCGGATAAGCCGTCAGCCTGTTGCGCGAGGTGCCGTATTGAGAAGTTTGGCGCGAGGGGGGTATCTGCGAGCATCTGTACGGCGGGAATCATGAACAGACTGTGGCGGGAGGGAATGAAGTAGGAACGTACGAGACTGAGGATCTTCTCGCGTTGGTCTACGTCTGGGAGCCCTATCGAGAAGCGCTTGGGCATGCGCCGGAGGATGGCGGAGTCGATGTCATTAGGTCTGTTGGTTGCGCCGAGGACCAATATCCGGTCGGTGCTGGACGTAAGGCCATCCCACAGTCTGCACTCCTCCTTTAGTGACAGGCTGACCTTTGAAGAATAATATACTCACGTCATGAACTCTGCCTTCATCATACCCGTCACTTCGTGGTCGCCCTTCGTGCGCTCGCGTAGGAACGAGTCAATCTCATCAATGAACACGATGCTCGGCTGCGTCTTGCGCGCGAGCGAGAAGAGGCCTGCGACGAGCTTGTTCGACTCGCCGTACCACTTGTTCGTGAGCACGGACGCGGCAATGTTGATGAACGTCGCGCCGGACTCCTTCGCGAGCGCCTTCGCGAGCATGGTCTTGCCGCATCCCGGCGGGCCGAAGAGCAGGACGCCCTTGGGCGCACCAAGTAGGGAGGAGGAAGCGAAGAGATGTGGGAAGCGAAGGGGGAAGATGACGGATTCGCGGAGGGAGGAAATGATGGGGTCGAGGCCGCCAATGTCTTCGCGCACGCAGTATGAGGGGCTTGAAGCTAGAACGTGAAAGATTGAGTGGCTCACCCGTGAACCGAATGTCTATGTCGTCTGGATGTATAATCTCGGAGGCAATTTGACCTGTAAGCGAAGTCAATAGCAGGCAGCGGGGCGTTCAGCAGTCGGTGCGCACTCTCGTATTCGTCGAGCTTGAGGTCCTTGTGTCCTAGGCTCTCCAGCGCCTTCAAACTCTTCTGCTTCACTTCCTTCCGTTCCACCGGTGACATTGAGTCCATAACCCACTGGCCAGGGTTAGCCCGGACCGCCATGGAAACCCACTGACGAGACGTACTCTAAGTGTGTAGTAGAGGGCCGCCTTCCCGCACGAGGTCAGCCACCAAAGCATAGAATGCTTTCATCAATACGTACTTGCGACGCTACGAAGATAGCGACTGGATTTGTGCTGTCAGTACTTCGCCGTCCACAGCCATCAACTTGGCCCACACACACCATCAAGGATTGCCCTCTTCGTCGATGCCGATACAGCCATGGCCGGTGGTGCCTTTCCTCGACTTCAGTAACGAGACGCAGGAAGCCAGCAGATGCGATGAGCGTTAACCCGGGCAGCGGGGAGAATGCCGGATGAGCAGGCGAAATCTCCGAGTCGCACGTCGCCGGAGGCTCGAGTCTCGCGTAGGCGCGCATAGCGCCACATAGCACGAATGCGGCAATTTCCGCATCCCATGCGATCAAACCGCTATCCAGATATCCAGTGAACTACATAGCATGCATGGCCCGTCGTCCCTAGATATCTCTTGCCCTTCCCCGACCTTAGGCCTCATTTCCGGCACCCAGCAACCGGTGACTTTGGATGCAGTCTCATAGATCTGCGCCAGCTCATATTTCCCCCACAGTTCATGACAATGTCGGATATCATGTACTGCATGATGACGGTATACTACACCCCCTTGGGAGTTCGCACAGTGCGCACGCGAGTCGATTCGCATGATAAACTCACCTTGATTCAGTCGATGCTTTGTTTTGTAACTCAACACAGAGCGAGCGCCCAATCTGACGCAGCGCCTGTCAACAGCCAGATATCGAGAACGATTCAGAGAACACCAGCCGTAGCCTATAAGACCTTTGGCAGGAGGCGTAGGCATGGCCCTCTACCCATCCATCCTCTTCACCAGCTGTACGCGGAGATCCAACCCATTCACACCGATTCCCGCCGACCATGTTACTTCGCCTCTCGACGGATGGAGGTAACGCCACGCTCGGCTCGGTCATAGCTGAAGTTGACTGCGGTCATCCTGAGCCGCAGGCGGCCTCAGTACCCTGGCTCCTGTATATTTCCATTGCAACGTGCGGTGGTACGTGCCTTTTCTACTTCCATTTCGTGACGATCTGATTTTGGAGGGCCCTATGAAGTGCTCGGCATGACTCTCGTAGCTTCCCTTATGAGGCGTTACCTTTCCAACCGCCCCATGCACCCCGAGCGACCTACAGAATCACGCTCAAGACCTACTCTGCCTCACGCAGGCTCCCTCGGAGACATCTGCCCCGCAATTCCGGACACAGGCACGGATGTCGACGTAGAAAGGGACGCTCCGCTCGAGCCTCCGGAGGACCCGCAGATGCCGAGACCAATTCCATGGGTGCAAAGCGAGCCCGGAGGAGGACCTGAGGATTCCTGGGCAGCTTGGGTTTTACAAACAGTCACCTCCACCTTGGTGGCCACGACATGCGGAACATTCGCTCTCCCCTTTTCTGCGAGGCAGAGCAGAGAGGAGACAATCTGATGCGGCCGGTCCGAAGCTATCTGTAAGTGCCCGTCTATCATAGCCCCACGTGCACTCAATGCGGAGATGCGGGTTCTTCTGAGCCCGAGCTAACGTGCACATGTACAGATCAGTCCCACACTTTGCGTCGTCAACCGACGGCCACTTCTCACGTGCATGCGGCGCCCACAGTGGACCGTACATAACCCCTCTCACTCCCCTCCTGTTCTATGCTGCTCTTCCTACGGTCACTTTGTCCCCCAATATGCCTTACCCTGATGCTCGTATGATCGTCGGAGCGGAACACATTCCCGTCGCAGAGTTCATCTTGCTTTTGCCTCATGCGCCACGTCGCTGGGTCGTGTGTTCTAGTACAATATTGGTTTTATGTTTGTAGGACGCACTAGCCAAGACGGCAAGCGGATTGTAGGTCTATGTATATGATACAGATTGGGTTCCTTCTTTCTCTGCGTGTCATTGATATGGTCTGTGTTCTCGCTCGGCCTCGGGGACGTCTGCGACTGACGAAGAAACAGCTTGATGATTCGGATGCATCGAGAATAGTCACGTACATCCCGCTACTAGTGAGTAGTAAGTATCCGCCCCCGCTTCCTTGCAAAACGACCCTGCACGTCGGAGAACGACAGGGTCGGAGTGACCTCGGCGCACGGCAGGACGGCATGGTAAGGTCTCTGCCAATCCGCTCGTACCTCAGTAAGCGTGCTGACATGTGTCTCCGCGGTAAAAGAAGCCCACATACTGAGGTCCCGGGGTCCTGATAATGCCCCGGAGGCTGCAGCCTCCGAGGCAGTGCGTATGCTGTGTATGGGTGTATTAGGGTTACGACAAACCTCCCAGAATCGTGCGGAGTCACCGCCACAGGACACGCAGCACCCAGAATATTCCGCTGGAAGGCCGCTGGGTTTCCTCGAGTCGGAGTAGCTCGGAAGAAGCTGCGGGAAGACACGTACACAGGTTCGAGGTGAGTCGGGTTTGACAGCGGGGCCGTGCAATATTCTTTAGAATGCTACCTCATCGGCAGGTTGCACAGAAAGAAGCTAGGTCCCGAGTTTTCTCCAGCTGGCCAGACTAGGCACGCAGTCACAGCCAGAGGGCGGTTCGAAGAACATCCAAGCGTCCCTGCGGGTTCTGGTGTACAAGGTTTCCGAAGCCGTTAGCAGCGACCGTGACATGTGTAATTGAGGGCCACATAGCTCCACCCTTGTTTTCGTTGGGGCTTCTGATGGCTTCGTGTGCGCTGCGCATGCGAAGGGCTTCGACCGCGAGCTCGAGGTCGCATCTCAAGACCGGTCCAAACTTACAATTCCCGCAGCAAGACATATCACGGGAGAGCAGCCTGTATCAAAGAAGCTGTTCAAGGAAGTCGGTCGTAGAGTCTCCGCAATACCCCGCGCCCCGTCCGCGATACGTGAGGCTCAGAGGGATGCCATGCGCGTGGTCGCACTCAGGTGTGTTCGAGTCGTTTCGCTGAGGAATTGTGGCGATGGCCTATTTGCTCGTGTTAGGATCTAAAGCCTCTGACTTCCTTTCTTAGACGTGGCGTCCAAAATAGGAAGCCCGCCGCGCCGTTAGAGCGGCCCTCTGACTGGGAGAGCGATCGCATTCAGGTGTCTACCGTGATTACTCCCACCATCATGCAGCCAGTCGATTGGGTGAGACCTGGCTTCGCGCTGCAAGACACTTGCGAACCGCACATATCTCCTCACACCGGTACATCGACCTCAAGAAGATGTTCAATCGTCGCTAGCACCCATCCCACTGGCAAACTGGTTGAAATAGACTGACGTTCTACTGAAAACGGTAAGAGTACAATGTACATGTGGATGATGGATGGAATGTCCGCTACAAGTACACTGAAACAAACCACGACAGCGGTACTACAGTAGCACTCAAGCCGCGCGGCTCTATGCTAACTTCTACATCATACATCGAAGGTCTCCCACGTCCCTGCCGACGCGACGGTGCCGAGCGTCGAGATGCTGTCCCTGTTCGATGTCTCGTCCTCAGAATCGTCGTTGGCGATGACGAAGACTCCGTCGGCTCGATGCTCGGGCCCGTGCGTCAAGATCCCGGGCGGGGGGCCCTGGCGCAACGCAGTCCACGTGTCGATGTCGCTCGCGATCTCCTCGGTGAGTGTTGACACGATCGGAGAGACAGGCACCGGAACTGGGGATGACGCTCGCCGCACCTCCGCCATCTGCGGGCGGCGGGTCGGTGTCGCCGGCGCGCTTGCGGGCGAGCGCAAGGGGACCTCGGGGAGGTACGCGGGTGGCGGGGGATACAGTGGCGGCGGGGTCATCGGCTCGCCCGCAGAGAAGAGCGGTGAGTGGAACGACGGATACGGGAACTCGTACTCGCTCGGGGACCAGGGGGAGATGAGGGCGGACACGGGGCGCTCCGTCTGGTAGGACTCCTCGTTCGACCAGTCTGAGTACGCCGTGTCGTCGAGCTTCTGGTAGAGCCGGCGCGACTTCGCGCTCCGTGGTGAGAACGGAGTGAGGGTGTCGGGAGAGTCGGGCGACCCGCCGGAGTTGAGATGAAGGAGCCCGGCCATCCTCTTACGAGTGGGAGTAGTCGGGCTAGGTGAGGGGTTGCAGGGATAGCGCTTGGTGGTTGGGGTGGAGGGGGCGCGTGTGTTGAGGTAGAGCGAGCGAAGAGCTCTTCGTTCGCGTAGGTTGGGAGTGCGGGAGGTGTCGTCTGGGGAAGGCTTCTCCTTCTCGGCGCGATGGAACGCGGACCGGAAGGGCTTGGTGGAGGCGAGATAGAGCGAGCGCACTTTCGCGCCACGCGGCGAGCTTGCACTCTCCGACGTACCGAACGAGAGCTTCTCTCCCAACGCCGGCGCCTGTTTCCTCTGACGGCCTCTCCGGAAGAAATGCTTGAGACTGGTGAAGGAGCGTGTGGATTTCGAAGGAGTGTGGGTGGTGTAAAGAAGCGGGGGACGCTTCGCGGCCTTACCTCTCCTCTTGCAAGGAGTAGACATGAGCTGGTAGCTGATGACCATGGTGAACAGGCACACTGCCGATCCGCAGGGTCAGCATCGCGCACCCCTTGACGCCCACAACTCTTGGCACTCACGGATACCGAGCACCATGCCGATCACGGTGCTCGTCGCGATCCGCGAAGAAGTAATCTGGCCGCCACTCCCCGGGGCGGCCGCGTCGACGTCGTCGCTCGCGCGCGGAAGAACAGCCATCAGTGCGCGTCGGGAGCCTCGCGGCAGCAGTGGGCAGGCGTTACTGGAGCATCCAGGGCGGGACCCGCGCCCCTGCGGGGCACGCTGCTATTTAACGGCGCGGCCATGCGGGTTTAAAGCGGATGGAGATGCGCCCTGCGCTGCATTGCGAGCCCGCTAACCGACGGATGGAAGCAGCTGGGGAGATGCCGCCGACGCCTGAGAAGCTTCTTTGCGTGGGGAAGCGGGCCAGCCCGACGCTTGGCGGGACGTCGCACGTCGAGGCGCCAATCCCATCGCTCGGATGCGGGCTCCCGTGGACGTTGTCGGCATCGGCGTTGCAGGCGCGATTGATCGTCAGTCGCGCGATGGCTCGCGCTGACGTACTATGACAGTGCGACTGCTGTTCTGCTCTGCTCATAGGACACCGAGTTGCCGCAGGCCCACGGATCTCGGGCACCGGGAGCTGTTGTTTGGCAGGTGCGAGCGCGCTATGCCCTTTTCGCCTCTGCCCGACGCTTGCTGCCGTGCTCGTGTCGGGCGCGAGATGTGTGTGTCCCACGTCTAAATGGCAGAATCTCGGGGCCTTTAACGTCGAACTCCGTTTGAGGTTTAGACTGGGCGGCCACTGTACGTGCCGCTGTCCGACACGCTGGGTGCGCGGCGGTCCATTCAGTCGAGGACCTAGACCGCGGCTAGTACTTGGCAGCACTCCTCGGGAACCGCTGCGGAGAAGGTTCGCTGAACATACAAACGGGCGTCATTAATGTTGTGTTGTGGCATGCGGTGTTGCGTCTGCCTGGACCTAGGAGAGGCAGAACCGCCGCCGTGAGCCTGGGCGCACAAAGCGCAGCGGCTGCCGGGGGCGGCACTGCTTACTCGGAAAGTATAGTGGTTCTGATTAGAAAGAAGCCGTTTCTGTACCGCCAACGACAGTACTGCATGAATGGCTGTGCTTGCGTCCTTTATTTCAGCAGTCTAAGTCATAGTCGTTGCATAACAAGGTCCAAAGCAAAACATGGCACGAGAGCTTCATGAGAATCGTAAGGGGCATGGAGTGTCTGTAAGCCGTCCCAGTTAAACACTGCATCAACGGCGGGGGAAACCGAAGGCGCACCTCGTGACGGGTCATACTAGGGTTCGTAGCACTGCCTAGTAGTAGGCTACTATGAAACGACGGCATCTCCGTACGTCCCCCCACCCCAAACGCCCGAATCACGACGTGGGGTCCCGGCGTCACGGTCAGGCGCAAACGCACCGGTGAGGCGCGGAGCAGCCTCCTGGAACCATCCATCGTGGTAGGAGGGCTCGTCCGGGTCCGTTCCATATGTGGGGAAGGGATGCGCAGCTTCTCGCGAGACGGTGTCGTACATCACGTACATGTTGTACTCAGGGTGGAAGTGATAGTGGCGAGTCGGTGGGTAAAGGTGTGCCGGCTGTGGGGGACGTACGCCGACCGCCGGGGCATCAACGTGGGAGCGGCCGCGGGCGGCGGCTTGAGCGTGGGGTGGGTCGGGGGCGGCGAATCGTTCTCCACACAGGGTCGCCCATAGGTATTCGCGGACGCGCTTCCGCCAACTCCGGTAATCAAGCTGCTGCGAATTGATGCGGAGGGCCTCCAAGTCGAAGCGCCTCATCCTCGCGAGAAATGCGCCGTGCCGGTAACGAAAGTAGAAGAGGGCGGCGATGAAGGCGAAAAATATGACTGTGGCGCGCGGTCAGTAATCTCAGAACCAGGCTCATCGCCAACGGAAGCAGACGCACATCCGAATATGAGCGAGCCGGCGATGGCGGCACCAGTGACGGACGGCGCGCTGCCGTCTAGCCCAGGGCTGTCGGCGGCGCGAGCGGCCGGGGGACAGCAGAGGGTAGTACTCGTCATCTGGCAGGGGGGCGGCAGAGTGTGGGGGAGGCTGGACCCAGTGGGGGATTATATGTTCGGTGGGGTACTTTGGGGCAGTACAAATCAAGGAGGTACGTCCCGTGTATGCCGCTATATGTGCTTTTTAACCACAAGTGAATTGTATGCCCTAATCTGTCAGTGTAATCGAGTAACAGAGAAAGGTCACGAATTCACCTGTTGAGCCAGGGGGCTGTGCGAGAAGGACGTCATTGTGGTAGTGGGCGCAGTGATGTGCATCCTACATGGCTTCTAGACGGAGAATCGCCGCGTAGCTGCGAAAATCGCCAGCACGTGTTTGGCGCAGAGACGTACCGGTCCTCACAAGGTGTACTAATCCAACACGGTGAATTGTTAAGTATGCCTGCCGGCCTCCAGGCTGCCATGATGAGGGGGACAGAGGGCGAGTACGCACGGGCTCCGTTCCGGTGGAAACTTCGAACTGATACACCGCGGCATGACGGTCACACTCAGCGGCGGCCTCGCCCTCAGGCAAGTCTAGAGCAGGTCGCGATTAGCACCGCCGCAAAGCATGAGTGAACTATAATACGATGCAAATCGACGAAGGCGTTACACATCTGGCAAGCGATCCCTGATTGCTCTGCTTGAGCGCGACCACCTGATACCACTGTAGTCAACGTCCTAGTACAGGGTGTCAGCGTTCGAGCCGGGATTCAAAGCCGTTCGGAATTACACTGACAACTCCAACCCCGATTGGCCAACCTCTAGTAGATGCCGCGAATGAGAGGTTCCGCCGTCCAGCCCCCTAGGGTGCTCCTGTGAAGGTTCGCATGCATCGGTTTCCAGCATCCAGCGTCCCTGGAAGATGAACATGAGAGCGCAAGCGCGGGGGAGGGAGCGAGCGATCCGCACCTGATCAT
This sequence comes from Trametes villosa, assembly GCA_002964805.2. NCBI lineage: Eukaryota > Fungi > Basidiomycota > Agaricomycetes > Polyporales > Polyporaceae > Trametes > Trametes villosa. The sequence continues at coordinate 490,165 of PUDQ02000049.1, read as the reverse complement.
ACCTGCGATAGGGTCGATTGCGGCTGTCCTTCTACCTTCCCATAAACGCGATAGATGGGTGATCTTCACCGTAGGCGTCAAGAGTGCCCATGACGGTATCGATGTTGGCTGTGCGCCGAGCAGAAGGATGCGCGGCCACTGCGCGAGGCTGTCCTGGAGGAGCCGAATACGGTTGTATGTGGTTTGAACTGTCCAGGCCTAGAGCTGTAGAGTAATAGGACTCGTGCCATCTGGCGGACCCGCGGACTTGCTGCGTTTGCCTCCGAGTCTGCTGCTGATACGAACGCGCTTCAGGCGACACAGAAAGACCCAGAGCCGGATCCGACCAGGTATAGGACTTGTGTGTGTGGACGAGACCAACCGCCAGAGTACTTGACTTCCGTCAGAGAGCCCGATGACATAGTGCTACGGGGATCATGGAGGTTGGGTCGGAAGAGATCTGATAGCCCGCGAGAATTCCCGGTGGGGAGCGTGTAGCGGATAGAGTTTATCAGCTGGGAGTTCATCTTGAAGCGAAAGAGGTAACTTACAAAACCAGCAGCCTGGTGGCCGAGTGCAACGCTCCACGCCTTCCTCAATCTTGCTCGTCCACGGCAGCAGACCGCGATCCGTACTTCGAACTTACATACCGCATAAGGTTACTCCAGTGTTACTCCGCGGCAGGCCGTGACATACATAGGAGAGCCAAATAAGGACGCCAGTTTGCGTTCCGCAGCTATCACTACGCTTTCGATATCCTAAAAAAATTACGTCGAGTTGTCGGTGTGTAAACTCGTCGGGAACGTCGACAATGACGCGACATGTTCACCTGCACAGTACGTAGGATACGAGTGGATTCATGTCTTGTTACTAAAGTACTGACAAGGGATAAGAAGGTTTGTACAGAACCACCGGCCCATCCTCTCTACGAGAAGTATCGAGTAGAGAAGAATGAGGGCGCTGAGACGTCCGTGTTCCTCTGGGACCGGCCTGACACTCGAACAACCGCGCAAAATGCACCCGAAGGTAGCATTGCAGTCATGAGCAACATGGGGAAAAGTATGGCCGGTCTGCCGCACGAAGAAATTCGAGCACGCGTAGCATCCGTTTATATAGGGCGAGCGTGAGAACGTTAGGGCAGGCAGAATGCTCCCGGGCCGAAAGCCCGGGCTCGACGCGTTACTCGTCGTGCTGAGTGCTCGCCGCGCTCCCTGTCCCTCCGACGCTCAGAATCGACGGTTCTCTTCTGTGAATATCTGTGGCTCGCAGCTTGCATGTCCTAGGAGTCTACTACCACCTCTCCACGAATGCCTGCGAAGATGGACACATATGCGCTCACCATCCCCGTCTCCCTTCCGCCCTACCCTAGCCGCACCAGGAGTGCCGACAACACCGTGACCGTAGAAGAGAGCTTCTCGCAGAGTACGCCTTCCACTGTCACCTCATGGGGATACCAGGACACGTCAAGTGCGTCGGAGGGACGCAGCGACATCGTAGGGGCCCGTGGCGTCGCGTTAGGCTGCACGGATGGCTCGTTCTTCGTCTTGCGGTCTTCAAGCCACTCTACCCCAGCGCAGCCTGAAATATCCGTGTCTATCCCACACAGCACCAGCTCCTCACAGCCGACGTCTCCGCCCACTAGTCCTCGCCGCTATCGAGGCTTGGGTCACCCGTCTTCTCGCTCCGCGTCTCCCTCGTCTCTGAAGTCTGCGCTCTCGCCTTTCCAAGTGACCCGCTCTCGCGTCGTCTCATCTGTCTCCACTGAGTCTGCGGAAGCCCCAAAGAACTATGTAGACTTTGACGAAGAACGGGAGAGGATGAGGGGAATGCTGAAGGGGAGACAGAGTCGGGAACGGCATTCGTCTACTTCCCGCACTCGCACGGAGAAGGATTCCAACGCGTCCTCCCAGGGCACTTCTGTCCCTAGCAGCAGCTTGCGTAAAGAAGACACACGAAGTTATCTATCGGCTGCCTTGTCTCCCTCCTCTTCCACACACTCCTTGTCTAACCCGCCTTCGCCGACACTGCTACCCGCCGCCTCACCTGAACCAAGCGGCGCGTACGCTCTGAACCTCCGCTGTCATGTGTATCCCCCATCCTCTCGTCCTGGCTCTTCCGTGTCTGCGCTCAAAGTGCATGAGGGCGGCCGATACATCTCATGCCTCCATACATCGGGCGGTCTCTCCGTGCACTCGACCCTCGACGGGTCGTGCATCGCGTCTACGCATGTGGAGGCCAAGCCGAAGCCCGTTTCGGGTGGGAAGGCTCAGCCGACGCCCTCCGTACTCTGGGTCTGGAGAAATCTCCTCGTGGCCGCGTCCGAAGAGGTGCGCCGGCCCGCCCTCGGAGACGTCCCCCGCTAATTAGTCCTACGCGCCGCATGTACACTACATTCGTCCCACAGTCAATCATACTCTTCGCGTGCGCGTCGCCCGACGAGCTCTACCCCACGAACCAGTTCCTCGACGCCGGCGCAGGCGACTCGGAGAACCAGGCCCTCGTCGTCGCGTACGAGCTACGTCTCGGCATGGATGCGGCGGGGGAGGCGACGCTCGAGCAGCTCGGGCAGTGGACGCTGAACGGGCCCCTGAACTCTATCGGCCTGCGCGCCGAGCACGACCGTGGGGACATCTGTCGGACTGCTGCTGCTTCCCCACAGGCTTACGGTTTCGCGCTTTCTTGGCAGATACCCTCACCCTCTTCCATGCGGGCCCCGCTGGTCGCCTCGTCTCTCGCTCCCTCAGGATTAACGACCCCCCGCCGGAGCCTGCGGATCTCCCGGGATCGCACTCCTCCAGCCACCTCCCGTTGCCAAACCCGTTCAAAGCGCTTAAGGCGCTGTCGACCGAGAACATCCCAGGGACAGAAGATGGCACGGGTTTCGAGCGTCTCGAGCTCGGGGATGAGGTCGACCATGGGGAGCTTGGATTAACGGAACCGCTACTCGGCCTCCGGGCACACGATGGCGATGCGGATGTGCGGTTATGTGCGTGGTCGGCACACGAGTTGTTGGTGCGTGCTTCGCGGAAGTTAGTGTATGTGGACCCTGAGACCCTGAGCTCCGGTGTTCGATGTCCTCAGATTAGCAAGTGGGCACAGGGTGTGGTCGAGACCCTGCCTGCGCTACCTGTAACTGGGATACAGGACGTGCGGTGGATTGGCCACGAGGTGTTCACGGTGCTGAAATCGGTGCGTACTGTTCGGCCGAGATACGACATGAACCCTGACATCCATCTAGGATTGCCTACTCGTGTACAACGTCTCTTCAATACCCCCCGACGACAAAGCCGAGGAATCACAGTCAGTCATGGCTCTATCTCCTGACAACTGCGCATATGCCCATTTCTTCACAGGCCAAAGCTGTCGCAGACCATTCCCCTCTCGCCGTACGATGCGGCGGCCCTCACCCCAGCTGGGCACGTTGTTTCTACCCGTCTCAAGCATGGCCGTCGGCGAATACATCATACCTCTCTCTCTCTGCCCGACTCTCCCGTGGACAAGCTAAATACACGAACGCTGTGGAAGGCGCGGACAGACGCGTTTGCAGCGCAGTCCACCCCGCGAGTCTCCTCGACGCTACCTCTGGAGCTCGATCTGATCATCCTGGGCTACAGTACGTGCCGTTGGCTCACCAACCGACTAGCCGTTGATCTTTTGTAGCGGACGGCCGAATTCGACGTTCCTCCCTCCACGAGAGCGCACAGAACGATAATCCCTCCGCTCACTGGTCCGACTTCCCTCTACCGGGAGCGGTCCTCACTCTCGACACCGTGCAGAATCACCGGACCGGGGAACGCCTCATCGTCGGCGGCGCGGACGACGGCACGATCGCCATCTGGGACCTCGAGTACGTCCGTTGCGTTTAGGGGTATAGACTCTGCCGCTGACTTATCTGCAGGACGCTGAAGCTGTGCGCGCGGTGGACGGTGTTTACGACCCCGCTCGCACGCGTGATATCCCTCGAGGACGAGGACGTCGGCCGGCTGCACGGCTGTATGCTTTGTATCTCCCAGGACGGGACGATCGCCGTGGTTGCGGTGGACGGGTACCAGTTGTATGCTCCCCTGGTTTTCTTCTGGCCTTGCTTTGAAGCCACTGCTGATATATGCTCGCAGTGTGTACTTGGTGCCCGCCTCCGCTGCGCCTCTGAGGAGGCTGTGCCTCGGAGAGAACAACTTGCTCCTGGTATATACCGACGGCCGTGCTCGACTATGGGACACTGGCACACGGGAGTTCTGGCGGTCCATGAGTGTGGAGAAGGCCGAGGAGCTTCTGCTACAGGGCGGCTGGCATGAGTGGTACGTGGAGATTTTATCACGCGCATATAGCCGGGCTGAGGAGGTCCGTTGCAGGTATATGGACCGAGCACCGGGGAAGAGGCAAGCGTTGGCTTCACCGGGGTACTCGTTGCCAGATGCAGGTAAGAGCCCTCGCGTAGGCCCGCTGCAACATACTAAAATTTTCACAGCATCCACCGTTGTGTTAGATGTACCGGCTCTCCTGAGGCAGTTGTCTCCCAGTCCAGCGCTCTCTACGGCCGGTCTCAGTCCCAAGAAGAAGCTTGAACACGCGCGCGCCCTACTATCCGTACTGCTCACCTTCGGCATTAGCGAGGGCATCGACACGATATGCAACGAGGGGCTGGCGGTGAAACCTGCGTCTGCTACCCTGGGCATTGCCAGGTACGTCCGCTCGGCTATGGCAGAAGGGAGGTATCTAAGCAATTGAGTAGCCCGGAGACCTTGACGATCGTCCCGCAACATAACTCGTCGAGTGTGTGGACAGTGTCCCCGGAGGCGTCTGCAGATCGGGCGTTAGCGGTCCTGTCGCTGCTACACTTCCTCGCGCAGTTCGAAGGTCAGCAGAAACATGATCCCTACCGCTTCCGCTGCTCCTATGAATCTCATACATACTCGCAACAGATCTCGCCCAGGACGCGAGCACAGTCACGACATTCTATGCGGCTTCTATCGGTCAGCTGGTTCTCGACCACCAGCATCCGAGCCTCCCGCGCCTCGCCCATCATATGCTACACACACAATGTAAGCCTACTTAGGTCAATCGAACAGCAGCTTAGATGGCTAAACTCTGGAATAGCGGCGGAGGTACGACATGCTGTTCGCCTGTTGCTCGATGCCGGCGTGGCGCGGCTGGCCGACAACGAAACCACAGAACTAGTGGAAGCATGGCAACAATATCGTAGGTCTAATGCATCCGGAGGTTGCGCAGATTGATCCTCACCTATCACAGTTCCGGTCACAAGGGCGGAAAAAGAGAGGGATTCGCCGCAGAGCGCCAAAGCACTGTGTATATGTGGCTTCATTGCCGTTGACAAATATACCTTGCTGCCTACGAGGTAAAGCGGCACAAATGGCTCACAATAATCGTACTCATATCCTTACTAGTACGCTCACCGACATCGCCAAGTCCATCGCGCTCTACCTACACGACGAAACATCTCCACACCGGTCCCTCGCGATCGACCTCTGCTCGCGCGGTTTCCAAGTCTGGCAACAATACGTCGACGCGGTCGAGATGCTCCGCGCGCTCTTCACGCTCGCGACCACCACGAAGAAGGAGGCGATCGCGGTGCCGAACATCGGCGTGCAGGCGCGCGCGGCGGTGCTGCAGATCGCGGCGGGGAACACGCCGCTGTTCATGACGACGCTCGCGATCGACATCCTGCACCCGCGCAGCGTGCAGCACCGCAAGTCCGTCATGCAGCTCGTCATCTTCCTCATCCGCAAGAAGCCGCTCGTGCTGTACGGGAACCTCCCGCGTCTTGTCGAGGCGATCGTCAAGTCCCTCGACCCGAACTCGAGCGCGAGCCGCGACGCCGTCTTAGACTCGGCGACCGAGATCCTGAGCCATGTGGTCCAGACGTGAGCAGACTTCTATCTGCGTCCCAACCCTACGTGTTTCAAAATTCACACCGCATCGCGTAGGTTCCCCACGGTCGATTTCCACATGGCCTCTCAGCGGCTAGCGGTTGGTACGAGCGAGGGCGCAGTGGTCATGTACGACCTGAAGACCGCAACGCGCCTCTACGTCCTGGAAGGCCACAAGAAGCGGACGACAGCATGCAGCTTCTCGCCTGACGGGCGCCGCCTCGTCACAGTCTCGCTCGAAGAGGCAGATGTGCTCGTGTGGAAGGTCGGCTCAAGTTTCACGAGTCTGTTCATGCCCGGAGCGCCCCCGCGCCAAGGCCATGGCGGCTCGGAGCCGTTCAAAAGGCTGGAGTTCCACATCGGAGATGCAGGTTTGTTTATGCGATTCCATACCCTTTCGACGCGATGTTTACTGGATGGCGTAGGGAACATGAGCATCGAGGCCACGCTAGTGAACGTACACTTTGAGTGGACGGCAGAGCGTAGCGTGCGCCTCAAGATCAGAGATAGCATACTGACATTCAGCACATGAAGTCACCAGCCCGGTGTACTTCCTGCTACATATATACCACGATTTTCGACGTTTCACAGACAGAGCCGGCGTTTTTCAGTAGATTGTGTGAACGTAAGTTATGAGAAGATACAGGATCGCATGGCAAACTATGGACGGAATATCAGAGAGCTTCCCAGAGTAACGGAGTGTATGCGTACAAGATCCAAATCTAAACTATCCCATACACACACGAAGACGTAGGCTGATTCAGATAGTACAGGTCATGACGCTCATTATATCATACTGCTAGGCCTCACCCCGCTCGCACGACGCCCACTCAGACATTCCGCTCACTCCCCCCACCCTCCACGCTCGTCCCGCGGCTCTCCTCCAGCACGCGATCCGGCGCCCACGCCGCCTCCTTCCCGCCCGGCTCGCGCCGCTCCTCCACGATGAGGCTGATCGTGCGCGTGCGGAGGCGCATGCGCGCCGCGAGCTCGTCCGGGTCGTGCAGCACCACGCGCGCGTCCTCGCTCTCTCCATACGCGCCGCTGCCCTTCTCGTCCGCGCCGTGTTCGTCCGCGTGCGCGGCGGGCTGCTGGCTGTCCTGGTGGATGGCGAGGAACTCGCTCGGCATGAGCACGGCGCGGTCGAGCGCGACGGGCAGCCCGCGGTGGCGCCCGCGGAGCATGACCGCGCAGACGATGAGCTTGGAGAGGGTGTGCATGTCCCCGGAGAGGGCGTAGTTGCGCTGTGGGCGGGTGAGCAATGATGATTAACTCTGCGTAGGGGTGCGCGGCGGGACGTACCCCTGGGATCCCGAGGGACAGTCCGACGGTGCCGTACGCGGAGACGAGCTCGAAGACTGTACGCCGGTCAGCGTCGTCCGAGAGGGCTTCCAGCGGGGCACGTCACTCACGCAGCGCGAAGATGTTGAAGTACGACTGTTTGCTCTGGTCTGTGAGGTTGCGCCGCTACCCGCCACGCTTCAGCGATGACGCCCGTCCCCTCCGATTGCAGCGCACACACCTCGATGATGCAGAGCAAGAAGAGCGAGACGGCGAGCCACCACATGTCTGCCCACACGCATCAGCATTAGGCCTGTGGCAAAATGCGGTCGGAGCGGTAGTGCGTACCGAATGACAGCTGCCTGCGCGCGTGGCGCATCAAGTACCGGCCCCAGATCGCGACGCGCGACTCGGACGGGCGGTTCCAGTGTGCATCGTCATTGATCTCGTCGTCCTCGCTGTCGCTCTCGTACACGCCGAGGGAGCTCGCCTCGTACACGTTCGTCGCGCGCACGCTGCGGCATGCCAGTCAGCGGGTAATCCCCTGGCAAATATTGTGACGGGGGGTGGGAAGACACCATACCTCATGGCTATCGGGTAGATCGCGATGTACATCATGATGACGGAGAGCACCCTGGGCGCGCAGGCGTTAGCCGTGTGGGCATGGATCGTAGGATGGAGCCACGCACTGTACGGCAGGCATCAAGCTGGACATGGGGATCGGCTGGTACCCCGCGTTCCTGCACGCAGCGGCATCCAACACCGCGTCGACGAACTTGACGCCAAACGGCAGCGAGTCCGTCGCCTCGTTCCCGATGTCGAGCACGAGGTAGAAGAACAGGTTCGTGCAGCTGCGTCATCGGGGATCGGGGTCAGGGTCAGAATCAGGGTCCGGACGTCTCTGCTTCCCGCCCACCCGAGGAAGGCGGGAGCTTATCGGAGAGCGACGCACTTGAGAAGCATGACGGTGCCGAGCAGGAGCCACGTCTGCCGCGAGGGGAAGAGGTAGATCGTGCACCGGCGCGGGTGGTCGAGCAGGAAGTGCAGGGACTCCTTTGTGCGCGAGCGGCCAGGGAGCTTCGTCAGGAGCCAGCTGCGGGCGATCAGTCGGTGCCTGTGACACGCCTGACAGTGTGCGGTATGCAGGACGTACATGAACAGACGAAGGCTGCGGCGCAAGAGAAGCGGTTAGAGTACTGCATCCGGGGAGGGAAGGCGGGAACCTCACAACATCGGCTGCGGGGAAGCGACGGGTGAGCGGACATGCGACGGCGCCTACACACGCCCACGGTGACCCACCAGACATGTGTTCCCCGCGAGCACGCAGATCAGAATGAAGACGATCATCGGGTACGCCGTCTGGAAGGGCACCATATTTTGATCTACGAGCGACATTCCTGTGCAACGGCGTGAGCACTCGCTAGGAGTATGAATCATCTGCGAATAGAGGACGTGCTCTACCTGTGTTTGCCCAAGCGCCGATGATCTGGAACGCCGAGAACCTGCGCATCGTGAATTTAGAGCCTCCGATCACACTATGCCTGTTTGACTGACCACACCGGGTTGATGACCTTGTGCTGGAGAGGGGGAAGGTAGTTCTCTCGCCACCTCGACATAGACATGTACGGCGCGGTGACGACGAACGAAATGCTGAGCAACCCTAAATAGTACTATAATCGTAGCCGCGTTTAGCCGACCACAGATACTGTCGGAGGCCGACACTCACCGCCGGTACAATCCAGGATAGCGAACACAGCGCGCGGTATTCAACTCCACCGAGCTCCTCGATGTTCTCCGCCGTCAAGCCGTAGAACGAAGAGTTGCGCCTGACGGTTGCGCTGAAGCTGAGATAGGGGACACGCTTGATAGGAGCACTCCCGTCATCGCTCACGACCCCCGCAGCTTGCGGAACGAGCGTCTCTGTGCGCGGGACCGTTAAAGTGCGCTGCAGCCGTCGCTCTAACCGCGGAGAGATCCTGCGCGCTAGGGTGGATAGCATGCCGTGGATGGTAGGGAAACCACCGAAGTCGTCCTCCAGGTGGGCTGACGGGGCAGAAGCGGAGAGCACGGAGGTCTTCCGTGACCGGCGGCTTGCACCGCTGCTGAGCGCGTCAACGCCGGTCGCCTCGGTGGCTCTGTCTGTCGTTACTCTGGGCGCCTGCGAGCCCATAGGGTTGATGGGTTGCGGTGCGACGTCCAGCCTCCGCACCATATCCGCGCGCAATCCCGGCTTCGGAGCGCGATTCTGGTGCGATCGCCGAGAGGGGTTGAGGATCGGCCGGGGTGCGTCGGCGTCGGCCTGCTGTGCCTCCCGGAACTTCGCCAGCGTTTCCCTGATGTGGCGAAGCGAAGGAGGGATGTCCTGCGCGTTCTGCATGGTATGATGGCGCTCCATTTCGGCGGCGACGATGTGCCGCAGGTTGCGGAGAAAATACCATCTGTGTATGAATGCCGTCAATCTTGCTGCAACGATGAACTGCATGCGATGTTACCTCCGCACAAGGACGACTACCCAGGCAACAAACGCCTGCCTCATATGAGTAAAAGCGCGCGCGAATTCAATACGAAGTCGCGCTTACTGGGTTGCCGACCAGCTGAAGGATAACGAGGATGACTTGTTGCCATATGGTTAAAGCACTCAAGTCCACAGTGACGAGCCCGGTGCCAGTTGCGCCACTGACGGAGATGTACAATGAGTCGATGAAGCTGATAGGAAACAGTCCGTTGCTGGCCCAGAGGATTGCTGCTCCAATCAAAGGGACGACGATGCTGTAACAAGAATTTGCATCAGAGGCGGTACATGTGCACCGGAAAGACTTACAATGCAAGAAAATGCAGTCGATAGAAGTTCACGTTTGCCTTGACATATTTCCAAACCATGTCTGTTCGCCCGACAGGCCGCGTCCGGATCACAGCAGTAGATGGCCCTCCTGGGCTGTGCGACACAGCCGAGGCTGAGAGTCAGCAGTCTAGGGTGCGAGAATGTGAGGCCGAGTCCGCGAGACCACAGTCCAAGGAGGAAGAAAGGCACGAAGCGCCGGGGTGGTTGACGGTGTCCTGCCGCATGGCCCAGGGGCATGTCCTGCCTGCTCATTGACCACTATCACGTGACTCACCTGGACACTCTATGTTCCCATTGAAAGCCAAAGAATTTGAGAGAGACTGCATGGCGGGGCGCAACTACTCTCGCAGGAGCGGGCGGACGAACGGGAGGAGGAGCCTGAGACAAACCAAGCAAACATGTGTAGGCGCTGGTCGTCGCACTTGCCCTCTTCGGATCGCTCGGACCCCGGGAATCCAGAGATCGGTCCTGGCAGTGGCAACGGCACAGTTTGTGTGCTGTGCGTCTGACAGATTCACTGAACTTGCATGATGCGTACTACTCTGCAAATGAAGCACTGTAAGTCTAGGTAGTACTCTGGGTCCCACCGCCGGAAAAAGTAGCGGCTTGAGATACTTGTGCTCAGCAGAAGTGCAGCCATAGTACCTGAGAGAATGTAATGGGATGTATACATTGGCGAAACCTGACCCTTTGCAGCACACACGTTGTTGTTCTTGAGCATTTGTCACTGGGAAAGCTTCACTGGCACGCCTCAGTAGGGGCAAAAATGACGACAGTGGGATTCGAACCCACGCCCTTTCGGACTAGATGCGGCGGATGAGGTTCTAATCCCATCAACACCTGATTCTAGCGCCTTAGACCGCTCGGCCATATCGCCTTGTTGTGGGCTGACATTCCGGAACACATCACGTCACTCGCTCGCGCGACCTGTAGAGGCACGCGCGAACTCGCGCCCCCCTTCGCGCGGACCACCCATTGCGTAGGTATGTATCTGCGTCTCATTTGCAGTGGGTATAGTCTACACTTGAATTAAAGCCTATACAAGCAAGCGCTGCTCGAGGGAGGGCGCGCGCTGCGAGCGTGAGGAGCGTCGCGCGGGCGCTGGTGAGAATGTGAATTAAGTAGCGCCTGAAACTGTGAGTCTTTCAGTCCTCTAGATAATTCCGCTCCCCTTGAATTTGGCAGGGAGGCGTGCCAATTGCGGCGCGGGGGGGTTGCGACCGGTCAGGTCCACAGCCTCGCGTTCACAGTCTGCGGCAATCAGCTTGCTGGGCAGACGCGACGGTGAACGAACGCGCGCGGGGGGTTAGGCGCTTATTTGCGCGCGACCTCGCGCGCGAGGCCTCCTGTCACGCCTCACGCCCCTATCACGCCCGAGACTCATCCCTGTGAACCCCTTCCCTCCGAGACTGTGAACCCCCCGTGACAAACTGTGAGTTCCACGGAAGAAGTATCGCCTTGTTGTTGGCAGGCAGCGGTTGTTTTTGAGGTCTCTGCCACCTGGATGCGTCGAGACCCGCTGAACTTGTGGCCTTCGCGCGTTCTCAAGCACCACGATGAGGACGAGAAGCATCCCCGGCTGCACGGTCACCTCGGCTCACAAAAATATAGCGGACCGCTGATCTTTAGTACCTCGTGTATGGGAACAGTCTCCGCGAACCCGGAGGTAAGGCCGCCGGACAATGTCAAAGAAGTGACTGAATCGCTTGTGTACCAGCGGTGGTCCCATGACAGCGTCAGCGGGAGCATTGCTCAGAGGTCAGTTTTCCCTTGATTCGCCGACCGGTGATGCGCCCTGGTCTAAGATTGCTTTCTTAGGACAGGGACGTCGTTCCAAGACATACCATTCCATCCGTCTCGGTCAGCACGCGACATCATCTGCCATCCTCTGGCGGGCTGCAGACATCTTGCCTGCGCTAGGCATCGCATCGCGAAGAGCACGCCCCTCGTGGCGGCGCGGCCCCAGCGCCCTCGGCTCCCTTGCCACATTCTTGGGGCGTTCGGTAGCGAGGGTCGCGCGGAAGAGCAAGCCTATCACCCGTAAACGCAAGCGCAGCCATTTAGTCCGTCGCAGCCCGCGGCGCGCACAATGTGACCTGTCTTCATCTCCGTTGCATGCGTCTCGCCACCGTGTGATCCTCTCGTGAGTGGTGTCCGGGTCCGTGATTTGCACGACTTCTCATGCCCTGTACGGTTACGCAGGGCCCGAACGCGGATTGAGCGGGCGAGGTGATGTCAGTCCGGCGAGCGTGGCGGGGGCGGAGGCGGTTTGCGCGCAAGGCTCGGGCTGCATGCACGCTCGCCCGTTGCTATAAAATATGGATGGGAGCACGGCGGAGGAGCAAGGGCCCTCATCGCCTTTCTGCCACGCGAAATGTTCGCCCGTTCGCTCTGCCTTCTCCCGCTGCTCGCTGGGCTCGTACTCGCCGCACCGCTCGAGGAGCGCGCGCCGCCCACCGTCCAGCTCGACCAAGGCACATTCGTCGGCACGACCGACGGAAAGACGAACAGGTTCTTGGGCATACCCTTCGGCAAGCCACCGTAGGTCGCTGCCAGTGCCCATCAACTCCATCACGCTAACACATCGTCTATGTCCAGCGTTGGGGACCTTCGCTTCAACCAACCTGTGCCCGTCGACCCGTACACGGGCACCCACACCGTCACAGCTTTCGGCCCATCTTGCCCGCAGCAGGCCATTAACTTTGACCTTCCCTCGGACCTAGCTGAGGATGCCGTCAACTTCGTTGTCAACTCTATCTTCCAGCTGGTGTTCCCCTCGCAGGAAGACTGTGAGTCGCATGCCAACCCCGCTTTAGCATAAGTACCATCTCTGACCGTACCACCAGGTCTCACCATCAATGTCGTGGTTCCTGCGAACATCAAAGCCGGTGCTAAGCTCCCTGTCGTCGCGGTACGCTCACGGTTGTTACATATCTGGACGGATTCAGGGCTCACCTATTCACCCGCTATGTCAGTGGATCTTTGGCGGTGAGTTCTTTTTGGTCCAGGTACGCGTTGGGATATCGGTCTGACGACCTCGTAGGCGGCTTCGAGCTCGGGAGCCCCAGCATGTATGTAGAAGACCCGCCGAGACCCCTTTGTGACACGTCGACTGACATCACCTCAGGTACGACGGAGGCAGTATTGTGAGCAGGTCCCTTACTCTGGGAGAGCCGGTTATCTACGTCAGCATGAACTATCGGTGAGTTAATGCGCACATACCCTCCATCGACGCGCATCACGGTCTGACAATATCTTGCAGTGTCTCCGGTAAGTCGCCCCGTTAGCGGACGCAGGGCGCCCCTGGTGCTGAACGTGAACGAACACGCAGCCTACGGCTTCCTCGCGAGCAAAGAAGTCAAGGCCGCCGGCGTAGGCAATCTCGGGCTGCAGGATCGTGCGTGCCCACAGCCCCCGACGCCATCGAGATTTTTATAGCTTATCTGGCACCCTCAGAACGCCTCGCGCTCCGGTGGATCCAGAAGTACATCTCCGCGTTCGGTGGCGATCCCACCAAGGTCACGATGTGCGTCGCGTTCTCACCGGGTGGAGCGGCGCGCGGCGCATCCTCGCGTTCCCACTCCATCCCCTCGCTGTGAACGTTGATCGCTAACTGGTGCCGCCGCCGTTGGACAGATGGGGCGAGAGCGCGGGCGCGATTTCGGTCGGGCTGCACATGGTCACGAACGGGGGCAACACCGAGGGCCTGTTCCGCGGCGCGTTCATGCAGTCCGGCTCGCCCATCCCCGTCGGCGACATCTCGCACGGCCAGCCGGACTACGACGCGCTCGTGTCGCGGACGGGCTGCACGGGCGCGGCGGACACGCTCAGCTGCCTGCGCAAGGTGCCCTTCGACACGCTCAAGAAGGCGGTGGACGCGTCCCCCGACATCTTTTCGCCCCAGGTGCGCTGCGAATCTTCTTCGTCGGGGATAGCGAGACTGACGGATGCTGTAGTCGTTGCGCCTCGCGTGGCTGCCCCGCGTGGATGGAAAGTTCCTGGTCGATGCCCCGCAGAAGTTGGTGCAGCAGGGAGTCGTCGCGAGTATCCCGTTCGTAACGGGGGTAAGATCAACCAGGCCCACAGCCTTGTTCACTCCGCTTACCTCTACTTGGAAGGATTGTGACGACGAGGGAACCGTCTTCTCGCTCTCGACGACGAACGTCACGTAAGTTGCCATCCCCCAGCCACATCACGCTCGCCCTGACACGAACCCCAGCACGAACGCCGACCTGCGCAAGTACATCCAGAGCAACTACCTCCCGCAGGCCTCGTCAACCGACCTCGACCAGCTCCTCACGCTGTACCCCCAGGACATCACGCAGGGCTCGCCGTTCAATACGGGCATCCTGAACGCGCTCACCCCGCAATTCAAGCGCCTCGCGTCCATGCAGGGCGACCTCGTCTTCCAGGCGCCGCGCAGGCTCCTGCTCCAAAACAGGTCCGGGAAGCAGCCGATGTGGTCGTTCTGTAAGTAACGGCTCACTCTGAGTTGGGGGGAGGATACTCACCGGTGTTCTGCAGTGAACAAGCGCCTGAAGGGCCTCCCCGCGCTCGGTTCGGTACGCTCTCCTAGCTCGAGCTTGAGTTCGTGTGCGGTTGACTGACACTTGCGCCGCAGGCGCACGGGACGGACATCCTGAACGTCTACGGCGGCGGCGACCTGGCGGACTACCTGATCAACTTCGTCAACAACCTGGACCCGAACGGGAAGTCGCTCTTCTCCTGGCCGCAGTACTCGACGGCCGCCCCTCAGCTGCTCACATTCCTCGACGGGCTGGTGCCCCTAGCAGTCACCCAGGACAACTACCGGGTGGACGCGATGAACAAGATCCTCGAGCTGTCGCTGAAGTTCCCGCTATAGGGTTGGTTGAGATGAGAGAGAGGGAGGGGGGAGGAGGGGGATGACAGGACTTACCGCTTGACCGATCCGGATTGCTTTCTTGGTGCGGGGTCCTTTACATTATCTATATCTACTTGCACGGTCTGGAATGGAGACATCGTTGAGCCTAAGATGAAAACCGTGAAGAAGCAGACCGGGTGTTTGCCGATATTGAGTTGGTTGATGATGATGTTCGCCCAGGGACTCGCGAGCAGAAGTGAACAGCTGACAGCCAATAGACGGGGTGGATATGATTCAAACAGTATGGCTTACAGATACAAGCGTATGATAGCTCGGTGACTGGGAAGAAAGGGAGAGCACCAACAAATAACGTGAACGGCGGGCGAGAAGGGACGGAGCGGGAAGACGGAGCGGCAGAGGCGGAGCGTTTCTGTCCGAGTCGACGACGACAACACAAATAGGCGCGGATCCTGCTTCTTCGGCGGCAGGCTCACATCGCGCCCATGGCGATCCCCTGGAACGCGGAGCCTACTCGCGCGGGCTGCGCGTTCGCGTGCTGCTGCTGCTGCTGCTGCTGTTGCGGGGGCGCGTTGAGCTGCTGCTGCAGCGGCGGGACGGGCGCGAAATTGGGGAGCTTCTCCTCGAGGTCCGAGTAGAGCACCGTCATCTCCTTGCGCGCCTTCTCCCACATCTCCGGGTCCCAGTACGAGTACGTGCCCTGCTCGCCGCCGGGCACTTTCTGCGACGGCTGGGTGCCGGTCTCCTTTGTGAGCCAGAGACGCAGCTCCTTGTGGTACCGCCAATTCCGGTTGTACCTATCAATAGGAGGTATGGGCCACATGACGCGGGAAAGAGGCATGGAACCACGTACAGCTCCTGTGCAGCGATTTCCTGGAGGGCATCCCGAGGAGACGCGTAGAACATGAAGAACAATGTCTCGTCGCTGAATGCGGCCGCCTTGTTGGGACCCGGCGGAGGAGGCTGCACGTTGTAGCACGCCGGTAGGTGGAAGTCGGGCTCTACTGTATGCGCAGCCGAGGAGTCCGCCCAAGGAGTGATGAACGTTGAGTACAGACTTCTAGAGCATCTCTGGTCAGCCAAGCGGAACGTGCATCCACGGGCATAGTGCGTACCCAGGATTCTGCATGTCCAGCCCCATTGTCCCCAGGTCTGTGCCTATTGCGAGCAGACTTGAATCGGGATCCGTGCTCTTAATGAGCGCTAGTAGCCCTAGAAGCCCCCAGCGGTCCGCGGGTGACATGAGTACTTGCTGAGCCGGCGTTTGTGGCACTACGAGCACGCGCGTGAGCTAAAGTTCGCAAACAGATGACGTGTCTCATCACCTGCAACGTTCCCGTTCGCAACGTATGGCGTCTGCTGCGCGGGTGTTGGTTGCTGCGATGAGAAGGCCGGTGGTGGTACGCCTGGAGGGGCGTTCAGATGCTGTCCTTGTTGTTGTTGTGGCTGCTGCCCGGGCGTTTGAGCCTGCGCGTTCTGGACGTGGTTTTGCTGCCCATTCGGGAAGGTTCCCACTTGTTGTGCACTTGGGTTGATGTTTGGGGAGTTCCACGCAGCTGCGTTTGCATGGTTGTTCTTCACGGGAAAGGGCTATGAGCTGTAAGGCACAAAGTCACACGTTCATGAGCGACGGAACGTACCCGCTGCTTGTCCTCCGTCTGGAAGCCCGGGTGTACATTCCTCGTCTGACCCAAGTTCAATAGCCCTGGCTGCTGCTGCCCCGGCGCGCCCCCTGTTAGCGAACCGAGGAGGTTCTGTCGATGTTGCTGGTCTGCGTGCTGGAAGCCGTTCAGGCCAGGGGGGTGACCTTCTGCGGGTGCTTGCTGGGCCTGTTGCGCCTGCTGCTGTGTTGCCTGGTTTTGTCCTCCTAGCGCAGGAAAGTCTTCCGGGGTGAAGTCCCGTGGCTGGTTACCTGCCGCGCCATTCCCAGCCTGCGCCCCGCTGCTCCCCGCTCCTGTCCCCGCCTGCGTCGCGTAGCTCGCCGTGTTCCCACTTGATGCGCCCGATGAGTTGTTCGCGGGCGTTGCCCCGAGCGCGGGGAAGTCGTTCGGATCGAGCCCGACTTCGCTCTGGGACGACACCGAGGGGGCCGTCCCGAGGCTGGGCGCTGCATTTTGCGCGAGGTGCGGGGGGAGGGTCGAACTGGCGCCGGAGCCCTGCGTTTGTTGCTGGTGGGCGGCGTGCGTGAGCGTCGTCTGCTGGGCGGCGAGCTGGGCCTGCGTCTGCGCCTGCTGCTGCTGGAGGCCGCTGGCGTTGAACGGGAAATTGCTCTGCCCGCGCTGCTGCAGGAAGTTGGGTGATGGCTGGGGCACGACCGTCCGCTGGTTCGGCAGGATCGGGTACGCGGGTGTCACGTTCCGCTGGGGCATGCCGTAGCCCGGATAGGGCCCGCGGTAGGGCCCGCCGAGCGCAGGGTTGGGGGCGAGGCTTGGTGGACGCTGCGGGGGTTGACCTGCGCGGAATGTAAACACGCCGGCATGGTCTTGTGAGCCTTTGCGATTACCTGCTCGATGCATGGTTTTCAAGGATAGGCGAGGTGCGACGGAAAGCGGAGAGGCGACGTGGACGACGAGATAAAGAGGCTTTGCTCGCTGTGTCGGATGATGGTGGCGGAGAAAGCGGGAATGCACAGCGAGCGCCCGCCGCCGAGCATGACTTGACTACCGACCTCGACCTCCTCCGCGACTCCCGCAAATTAAACTCGCTGCTGCTGTCACGCTCTATCTGTATTTCTAGACCCGAGTATATGCTATAGTAATCATGGAGGTCGGTGCAGCAACGCACAATGAAGACCGTGCACTAAATCCTTGAAAGGTTCTCAACCAACGCTCGGCGCTGCTTTCCAACTACGAAGTCCTCACGCTCCTAAAAGAGCTCGAGAGTGACCATCTCGCCCGAACCAAGACTGCACTACGCATCAAAAAGGAAGAGGAGGCTGCGGGCCTTCCTCCCAAACACCAGTCCCATACAGATGACATCTCGGAGAACCTAAGGACGGTCGAGGTCGAGGTATGCATCCTTCACACGCTCAATGCATGTTACCAGAGGCAGAGGCCGACTGACGTTAGCGGCGGCCCTAGGCTATTCAATATCTATCAGCCGACTATCAGCCTACGGGATCGCAAACCGCGGAGGGCATCGCGCAGCTCACCCGGGCACTCGGAGAGTGGGACCTCACCAAGGCCGAGAAGCTGCAAATAGTGAACCTCGCGCCTACAGAGCCGGTCGAGCTATATGTGGTACGCACCATGTCGCCGCGCGCTGTTATCATCTCGCCGACACCAGTAACAGATTGTCGAAGAGCTGGAAGACCGCTACGAGAATAAGATGTATGATATCTTGACGGCGGTCAAGACATCTCTCGCCGAATCCGCGCCTGCGACCAACGGCACGTCGAGTACTGCCCAGCCGATGCAGGTGGAGACCACGTACACGGAGTACGAAGAGGACTACACCCAAAACGCCGAGAACTGGGAGTACGATGCGAACGAGGTCGTGTTCGACGACACAGGGGAGGGCGCGGGTATTGAGGGAGACCTAGACGTTGATGACGATTCATAGGGGTTACATTGACAGGTATAGGTACGACACTCGTACCCCTCCAAGACGACAGACTTCTGAACAACATGTATTAGCTTGACTTCCGACATGTATCTACTGCACAACATGTCCGGGGGCGCGGAATGTAGAGTATTTCGCAGAGGCGCGTAGGGTCCGGCTGCGAACTGATCAACCAAGACTGTTCGAATGAATGGGCGGTGGAAGGATTGTGGGTAATACACGGAGACCGGGGCTCGAGAACGGCGCGAAAGGGTGGCGCGGACCGCGTAAGGGGTGTCGATATATCGCGAATGAAAGAGATTAGCTGCGAGGGACAAAGATGGCGACCAAGACGATGAACGGGATGTATGTGACCAGCGATACCAAGGACATGATGCGGCAGCGTCTTCGCCATGACCGCGCATCTGTACGGGATAGCCTTGAGGGACATCCTCAAGAGGCGTGGAGAGTACTCACCGTGTTCTACCTGCGGGTCGTCGAGCGTGACGGCCTTCTCCGTGTCCGTGCCACCGACCAGCCGCGTCTGCGGGATTCTCCATACGCTTGCGACCCACCAGAGAGGGAAGAGGACGAAGCCAACGAAGAAGAACCAGGCATGTATAGGCGAGCCTTCCTGGTCAGGGGTGTTGAGTCGGAGGTGCCATGGGGTGGGTTGGATGCGAGGTGGTTTTCTCGGGTCGCGCATGTGGTACATACTTGAGCGTACGCTGACGGAGGGCGCATGGGGGGCAACGAGCGCACTGATCGGGATGGATATCTCTGACAGGCTTTTCCGCCGGCTGGAGTTTCTATGCGCGGTGGCGATCATGGACTCCGGGCGGGCGCCGGAGCGCATAGATGCGCTTTTGGAAGCCGCACGATGGAGGGCTGTCGGGATGCCAGAGCGGCTGGGCCATGAGTCGGTCGGGTGTCGCGATAGGGAAGCTGGTCTAGGAGAGGGGCTGGGCGAGGGAGTGGTGGTGGACAAACGTGCACGTTTGCGTCCCTGATAGGAAGAAGGCGCACGAGAGACTTCGGAGACGTGATGGGAGCCTGCACGGCGATCAGGAAAGCCGGGGCATGAGGATGTAAGTACTCACGATGACCACCTTCCGGAAGTACAAATTTAGTGTGCTGAGCAGCAGCGCGCTGGTCGGGGGGAGTGGTGTCGACTTCATCCGCCTTCCGCTTGCCCTTCGTGTTCACCGGTGTCTCGAGAACGGACTTCTCTGAGACGGACCTCAGGCCAGGCTCGCTTGCGGTACGCGGCGTGCGTGGAACACGCAGGGGAGTGGGCGACTCGGGGGTAGTGGGAAAGACGGTGGATGAGGATGAGCCAGCACCTCCGTTTTCTTTCAAGGACGACGCGGTCGGGGTGGACGGCTCGCTGAGTTGCGAGATGCGCCTGCTCCGCGGCTTCACGTGTGTCCCTGCGCGCGGGCTGATGATGCTCAGGCCCTTTTTGTGCGCGCCGCGCGTGTCGCCAGCCTTTCTGTTCAACGTGTTCGTCGCATCTCGTGGTTCTGCCATCCGGATATCGCCTTCGCCTTCGCGCTCGCAGAAATCGGTGTTTGAAGAACGCGATAAGTTATCGAGAACGCCGTCGCTGCGGTTCTCCGCTGGCGCAGGCGGGGTGGGTCAGTCGCTGGCGCGATGCGGGGCCGATCTGGTGCTCACCGTCTAGCAGTGTCGGCGATGTGGGAAACGGTGAAGAGGGGGGTATAAAGCGGGATGGAGAACAAGGCTCGAGGGATCCCTCGCGCGACGCATGCTGGGCATGAGGCTCGGCACATGCCGATGGCAACAGTCGCCCGTCGCCAGGCCGCGGCCCGCCTCCCGAAACACTGCATTCGCGCATCGTCTCAGCCGCCGGCTGAGACTCGGAGGATGGGAGGTCGTGGTGTTCATGGAAGCTGGAGGGAGTGCTGGGGGTCGTTCGTGGACTCAGGTCATGATCGGATGGAGGGCGGACGGGCGCATCTAACGTGGAATGTTCGTCATTGACAGGGTGCTGGGTGTTCGGGTTTAGTGGTAGGTCTTCGTGGGTATGGGTCGAGAGAGAGTTCACCACATAGAGTGGAGGCATGGTCGCGGACACGTTGTCCACGGAAGGCGGAAAACGAACCAAACTTGCAGCAGGTCCGCGCGACAGGGACGGAGATCTGGCCCGCGTATCCGCCGGGCTCTGCCTGCCGAACGTTTGGTGCGAGCTTCCGGTGCTGATCATGGCCACGGATATGCGCGATGGATTGGAATGCGTACCAGGAGGGGACTGAGAGGCCGAAGTCAAATTCGAGGCGTTGTGAATGCCGCCGGTGTTGCTCGAAGAAGAACCGTAGACCGCGGATGGGTTGACGTGAGATCCCCGCCGAGAGTGGAGATAGCCACTGTATGGCATGTTCCTGGACTGCTGGCGATGTCGGCCAAACGTCGACCAAGGAGAGCTCGTGGTTCCGGTGTTCTGTTGGGAGGGATTCGATGTGCGACTCTTGCCCTTCCACCGCGATGAAATGGGACTCTGAAATCTGGAAGGACCATCCTGGTTTTCCTTTTCAGAGGAGTCTCGTGGTTGCTCTTCGCGTTTGGGAGATTCGCTCCTACGGGTGATGTTGAGACTGCCCAAGCCGGACCGCTTGCGCGGGCGCGGAGGCTTCAACGCTCCACGGTCGTCGGCTTCTCTTTCAAGAGCCCCAAGTAGTGCAGGGAGATCTTCGATGATCCTGCGGTCGACGAGCGAGGGTTCTGAGCGGGAGGTAGGAAGAGGGCTGCTTGCGATTGGAGCCGACACGGGCAGCTCGGTGAGTTGAGCGGATGCTGAACTCCGATGGCTCAATGTGCGTTTCCGCAGGCGTTCAAGTATGGAGGGCATATCTGCTATCTGGGACTTGAGTTTAATGTGCGTGCAAAGTAAGAGCTTGCAGTACTCACAGTCCCTCCCTGGTACGCGCGGCACCGTGAAAGGCGTTAGGGTCGTAAGAGGTCGTCAAGTCGTCAACGAGGAGAAGCTACAGCCGCGCTGCAGCTATAACTCTTCGGCAAGCGATAGAAGCATCAGAAAACAGACCGCCTCTCGCACAGGACGACCTATATCGGGGTGGGACAAGCTCCCATAGGTGTCTTCCAGACATGCGCAGCTTTGAGGCAGAATCATCTTCATATGTGCGTTGCGCGCTATGCAGATATTCACAGGACAGTATATATTCGTGCGTAGAGCGATGGTGGTGGTTCGGGAGAGAGTCCTTCGAGGCCCCACTTGCGGGTGTTGTGGCTGAAACCTCCGCGGAGGCGGCCCGGACATGCCGACATCCCAGTCACACCGGTCACGGGAGGTGGGCACCGCCGGGTCACGCCGCCCAAGACGAGCGCAACGCCGAGCGCGCCGTTGGCACTATCCTTGTCCACGTCCACCACCTCTTTGCCCGCCATGGACCGCCTCGAATCGCTCGGGAATGCGCTCTCGCAGATTACGATGTACGACATCAAGTCTATGGTCAACCAGGTACGTGGCGGGGGAATGCTTGGCGAGTATACAAGGCACCAATCTCCCATACGCGCAGGCCAAGAATGTCGTGTTCAACGTTAGCGAGATGGAGGCAAAGGTCCGGGATGCGACCAATGACGAGCCATGGTGAGTTGTCACGTCGAACGGGGATGGTGAAGGACAATGCATTGAAGTTGCGTAGGGGTGCGAGTTCCACGTTGATGCAGGAGATTGCACAAGGGTATGTTTCCTAAGACACTTCTAGCGTGTCCAAGTATACTTACGAGCCTCTGCAGAACCTTCAACTTGTACGTCTAGCCTTGGCCTGTCGTCATCCCGCATCCCACTGATGCGTCCCAGCCAAAACTTCAATGAGATCATGCCCGCCATATACTCTCGTTTCATGGAGAAAGAGGCACGCCAGTGGAGACAGATCTACAAGGTTCGCGTGTTGCGGGGGGCTTGTCAAGTACGAGGCTAACACCTCCTTCCAGGCGTTGCAGCTCTTGGAATATCTCATCAAGAACGGCAGCGAGCGCGTTGTCGACGATGCGCGTTCCCATATTGCAACGATCAAGATGCTCAGGAACTTCTACTACGTGGATGAGAAGGGAAAAGACCAGGGCATCAATGGTACGGCGAAGTTCAACGCAGCAGTCTGCCAAGACTAATCATGATACTAGTGCGCAACCGGTCCAAGGAGCTCGTCGAGCTTCTGGGCGACGTAGAGAAGATTCGCGGCGAACGGCGTAAGGCCAAAGCCAACAAGCACAAATACACAGGTGTAGGCAACGACGCGATGAGCTTTGGTTCTAGCGGCCGCTATGGCGGCTTCGGCAGCGAAAGCCTTGGCTATGGCGGCGGCGGTGGAGGCAGCTACAGTGGAAGTGGCAGTGGCAGTGGCGGTGGTAGCGGCAGCGGCAGCTATGGCGGCGGCGGTAGTGGTCGTGGTGAGTACCCACCGCATGCAAGTGTGAATGATGACTCATCCCTCCCAGATTACGACAGCTACGGAGATGGTGGTAGCGCAACATACAGCGGCGGTTTCCGCGACAGCAGCTCTCGACGCCAGTTCCAGGAGTACGACGCCGGAGATGACGACGTGATCCCCAGGCGATCCAACTCCGTCTCTGCCACGGCATCGTCCGCCGCAGCCGCCGCGCCTCAGCGTTCATCCACCCTCCCGACGTCCCCCGCCCCGGAGCCCAAGGGAAAGCAGCCGGAGATTGACCTCCTCGGCATGGATGATGATGCGTTTGGCAGTGCTCCCAGCGCGCCCGCGGACAAAGCCCTCCCCGCCCTTAGTGCACAACCGGTATCCCTCGGTAAGTGGCGTTTCCTGCCCATAATATGTATCATGCTGATCCCGACACTGCATAGACGATGATTTCGATGACTTCCAAAGCGCACCCCCGTCTGCTGTACCTGCGAACAGCGCGTCGTTCGCTCAACCGTCGCAACCGTCCTTCCAGTCGGGCAACAGCGGTCTCTTCAACATGCTGGCGACCCCTGCGGCGAGCGGTTCTCCGGCGAGAACGCCATACATGTCGCCTCCCGCGGTACCCACACAAAACCCCTTGCAGAACGCCTTGCGCCCCGCAATGGTCGCCTCCCCGCCTCCCACGATGACCTCGCCGCCTCCTATGATGGGTGCTCCACTTGTGCCCAACCAGGGTGTTATGTCGCCAACCTCTCCCCCTCCACGGTCAGCGGCCACCTCCCCTGCCGCCGCCGCTACGCAGTCCAAGCCAGCGGCTAGCTTTGACGACCTCTGGTCGATGTCCTTGGGTTCCTCGTCCGCTACCACCAAGCCGGCGAGCGCTGTTGGCACCCCTCAGCAGAAGAGTATCAAGGACCTCGAGAAGGAGAAAGCTCAGGCGCAGATCTGGGGCGCAGGGCAGAACAAGCCTCCCATGGGCGCTGGCTTCGGATCGTTCGCCGGAGCGCCGGCCTCGAACGCTGCCCCACCCTCCTCGGGGAACGCGTTGGACGACCTCCTGTTCTGAGCGCCGGTGAGTGGACTGGAAGGGTGGCGGCCTGCTGTTTGCTTCGCTGTTTGGAGATAGAGGTCCATTCGTTCACGTGTATAGGTCAGGTACTAGTCTGGATGTTTGAATTCGATTCCGGAATATGCGCGATGGTCTCAGTCCGTCGCGTACAAAGCGGTGCAGCACCATCGGGTATGGCTTCTAGTACGTCTCCGCCGCTTCCTCGGCGCAACCTCCAGAGATATCTGGGTTCGTCGTCGAGGAATGCACAACGGCGGTGGCGCCGAGCAGCATATGCATGCTCCGCCGTCGGTCTCACACTCTTATCATGCGACCTTCCTTATGACCGACATGACCATGCACCGTCAGCTAAAGCCGCCAGCTGGCAGCTGTCGAGATGCCTTCATGCCCGTTCCTTACGAGATTGCCCATACGGGTCAATGGATCCCGCTGATGCAGAACTCTCACTATGCGCATGCACGATCATGAGACCGACGAGATACCGTTTCGGCATCAAACCGTGGCCTCGACCGCGTGGATAGCGGGGGCTCAGAAGATATAGAAGGCCGAGCAGGCCCCTGAGCTTCGCCCCCACCGACCGGCCTGCATTCAACGCGAACCATGAAGCTGCTCGCGCTCGCGGTCCTCCTCGCGACGGCGTCCTCGCCCGCCTCGGCGCTCTGGCCGCAGCCGCAGAGCGTCCAAACCGGGTCCAGCACGCTCCGTCTCGCCCCCGGCTTCCAGATCACCGTCGTCGGACGCGGCGTGCCGGGCGACCTGCTCGCCGCCGCGGGGCGCACGAAGCAGCTCCTCGCGGGCGACAAGCTCGAGCGGCTCGTCGTCGGGCGCGGCGCGGGTGACGCGCACACGTTCGAAGACGCCAAGGCGCTTTCGCGGCTGACGCTCTCGCTCGAGAAGGGCGCGTCTTTCAAGACGATCACGAGCGAGGCGCAGAAGGCCCCGGAGGAGCGCGACGAGGCGTACCGGCTGGTCGTGCCCGCGGACGGCTCCGGCGCGAGCATTACTGCGAACTCGACGTTGGGCCTCTTCCGAGGCTTGACTACGTTCACCCAGCTCTGGTATGAGCACAGCAACACGATATACACCGTGAGCGCGCCTGTGACCATCGAAGACAAGCCCGCCTTCGTAAGTAGTGCAACGTTCATGCCGTGAGACGCAGGTGCTGATATATCTTGTAGCCGTACCGCGGGCTCATGCTCGACACCGCGCGTAACTAGTGCGTGCACGCATGCCTACTGTCGAAGACATTGAAATGGTAACATATCTGCACAGCTTCCCTGTTGCAGATATCAAACGCACCTTGGATGCTATGAGCTGGGTCAAGGTATGCCGACTTGCCCCCGAGAAGCTTGCAGCACCGCTCAATAGCTCCCGCAGATCAATCAGTTCCACTGGCACGTCGTAGACAGCCAGAGCTTCCCGCTCGAGATCCCTGGCTTCACCGACCTCGCCGCGAAGGGCGCGTACTCGTCCTCACAGACGTACAGCCTGGCCGATGTGCGCGACATCGTCTCGTACGCTGGCGCAGTAAGTCTCAGGGTCCTCGCTCGATCACCATCTTACATCCGTGACTGAATGAACGTTTGTGCAGCGCGGCATCGACGTGATGGTCGAGATCGACACCCCGGGCCACACTGCGATCATTGCGCAGGCGCACCCCGACTTCGTCGCGTGCGCCGAGGCGTCGCCGTGGGCGACCTACGCAAACGGTGCGTGCGCAGCTGCAGGCCCATGTGGGCGACCATGTTTCTTCTTGTGTTCTGAGCTTCTTGATTGCAGAACCGCCTGCGGGCCAGCTGCGCTTTGTGAACGCAACCGTGACGAACTACATCGCGGACCTGTTTACTGCCGCGGCGAAGCTCTTCCCGTCGACGCTGTTCAGCACGGGTGGAGACGAGCTGAACACGAACTGCTATGCCGTCGACACCCCGACGCAGGCTGCGCTGAACGCGTCCGGCAGCACGCTGGAGCAGGCGCTTGACGTGTTCACGCAGAAAACGCACAAGGCTCTTGAGGCGAAGGGCAAGACGCCTGTCGTGTGGGAGGGTGCGTATTCTGATTCGTCGTGTAATGAGGCCCACATTTTGACATAGTGCGCAGAGATGGTCCTTGTCCACAACGTGACGCTTTCGAAGGACACGCCAGTGCTGTGAGTACTGTGGCGCATTTTGCGATGCTTAGGCTAATGGCTGGGGCATCAGTGTTTGGATCTCCTCAGATAACGTGAAGGCTGTCGCGGAGAAGGGCCACAAGCTCATTCACGCCGCGTCCGACTACTTCTATCTTGTGAGTCAGTTTCTGTATCCTGTTCGACCCTCGTCTCACACTTCTCAGGACTGCGGTGGTGGGGGATGGGTCGGCGACCTCCCCTCCGGCAACAGCTGGTGCGACCCCTTCAAGACCTGGCAGCGTGCATACTCGTTCGACCCCGTGGCCAACCTCACCACTGAGGAGAGCAAGCTCGTTCTCGGAGGTATGCCCACATCTCACCTTCTCGGCAGCTGCTCTTGTTGACGGTGTTCTGCTAGGCCAACACCTCCTATGGACCGAGCAGTCCGGCCCGCAGAACCTCGACCCGATCGTCT
Organism: Trametes villosa; assembly: GCA_002964805.2. NCBI lineage: Eukaryota > Fungi > Basidiomycota > Agaricomycetes > Polyporales > Polyporaceae > Trametes > Trametes villosa. The sequence goes on along the minus strand of PUDQ02000049.1, from coordinate 463,699 downwards.
GGCCGCGCGCCGCGTCCTCCGCCGAGCTCTTCTGGTCGGGCTCGGGCGGGAACATCAGCGCAGCGCTCCCGCGCATCCACGACCTCGCGTACCGCTTCCGCCAGCGCGGCGTGAACGCGATCTCGCTGCAGCCGGAGTGGTGTGCGCTCAGGCCTGGGGCGTGCGATATCGATGCGTAATGGAGAGGACGCATATACTCACGTTTCTCGCGCGCATGAGGTTCGTGGCCTCGGCGGATGGCTGATGGCTGCTGTGGACGATCGGATGGATCTGTATGATACCTAGCTACTGGGGACCGCTCACTTGGCACTTTGGATAATCGGACTATAATGTCAGTCGCGTGTCATCCATACATGAGAAGGTCTGCTCGCGCGCGAAGGATCTTTCAGAGGAACGAAAGCGTTGCGGTACGAACGGTATCAGTGTCCGTGAGCTTGTTGGCTTGGGCTCGTACCCTATGGTATAGTATTTGCGTACCCAGCATCACGTAAAACGCTGCTCCAAGGGCGGCCTCCAGCTGGGGAAAATCCTGTCTGAGATGAGGCGAGCAGTTGAAGGTGGAATTCCCTCGTACACCTCCAACGTGCGCAGACCATGCATGGGAGGATCGAGCGGCAGCTGCGCGGCGTCCTCCGGGCCCACCACAAGGCGGTCGATGCGGATAGACTGCAGGTCCGGGCAGTGTTTCGCCAGCGCCAACAGCCCGCGTAACCCGATGCCATGTTCGTGGGGAGCCAGACCCTTCGCGCCCCAGATAGTGAGCTTGGCTAGCGTCGGCCATGCTTCGGCGACAGCAACGATGTCGTCGTCACTCATCAAGCACGGTACGTTCGTGTTCGAACCTCTGAAGTACCCGACGTGGATGTCCCGCAGGCGGTGGTGGAAGAACGGGGCTAGCAGGTCGAGGATAGTGGGCATATAAGCTGGGTCTCCCCCCTCCTTGTTGAACAACGGGAACCAGACTGTGTCGAGGGAGGGGAAAGCCTGCGCGAGGGCCGCGCACCTCCCGCGAAGGCTGGCGCCGTCGCGGTACCACATCTGTTCGACGTGTAGAACGCGTAGGCTCGTAGACGTCATCGCGTTCGTGATGGGGTTCCCGGCGGAGGGACTGTGCAAGATGAGGGTTTTCAGGTGGGGAAAATCGATGCGTGCCACCTCAGAAAGATTGCCGCGGCTGCGAGGGTGGGCGGCATCCCGTTCGTACGCAGACTCGTGGAACTCGAGAACCTCCGCATTAGGTATGCGCGCCAGCGTGGTTAACGTGGGGACGTCTACTGAGGGCAGGTCGGTGCCTAGCAGGAAGTGTACCAGGGACCGGGGAAGCTGCGGCGCGACCAGGGAAAGTGGGTCCGTGACCGCGGACGGGGAGAGGAGACCGATTCTGAGCGAGAGCAGCCCAAGGTGAGGCGTACGCCGAGGAAGTTCGTTGATCCAGAGCTTGATGTAGGTCGCCCATTTGGCCTCGCTCTCCGGGGTGGGCTCCTGTTCCACTCCGCACACGATGTGTAATACTTGCATAGGGAGCGCGAGGAAGAGGGCTAGCCCATCCCCGTTACGTTCTTCGGCCATCCAGTACATCCCGGTGAGGTTCGGAAAGACGGGCTCGCCGCCGGACAGTCGCTGTATCAGCGCCCACTTTCCTGCATTAAATTGCATCCGTGTGTGATGCCCATCGCATGGCCCGACGGCGAACCACCGAACATGGATGCCGTATTTGCGCACACGCTCCCATTCGCGTTGCGCGTCTTCCGCGAGCTCGTGCTATACAGTGAGACGGTTAAGTGACAAGTCAGAAGTCATAGGTACAAATGGGAGACTTGCATTTTCTGTGTACAAATCAGACGTATCATGACTCGCCTTGAAACAAGACGGGAGAAGGCCCATGATTGAGGAGACGGTCGAAACTTTTCGCCACAGTATACGAATAGCGGGCTCGTGGAACACCGTAGAGACACACGCCAGTTTCGCCAGAGTCGACCTCCCCTCTGTACCAAATAATTCCATGCAATCAAAGAACTTAAAGACCTCGTCTAGAATATCTTCCATAAGCAGTGCGCGGTGAGTCGACGAGGTGGTGGATATGGACATGGTGGGATGAGAGTAAGATTCTTTGACTTACACGCTCTTACACCACGATCAACTTGCGACGACTTGATGTGGGCGCTTATGGCATTGTGGCTCTTGAACCTGGCTGAACATCACATTCAAAATAAATGCGGCATTGTTTGTCGCAGGGTACCGTGTGTGTATCAGATGTACAAATGAGTTATGCGTGTACCTTCGGCAGAAGTGTTCGGTCAAGCGGGGTGTACGCGTGATGCAGAGGGCGCATGGACTCATGTTTCTCGCGCGCACGACTCGGATGTTCGTGGACTTACTCGAGATATTGCTCGTCCTAAGGTGGAGGATTGATTTGATGATACCTAGCTACCGGAGGCCGCTCACACATATGGCGCTTTGAATAATTGACTTGTATGTCAATCGTGTGACTTGCATACATGACAGGGTTTGCTTGCGCACAAATGATTCCAGAGGAACGAGAGCGCTGCGGGTACAAATGATATTGGCAACGTCTGTGAGCATATTTGATTACTCGGGATCATACCCAGGGTATAGTACTTGCGCACCCAATGCCGCGCGCGCGTAAGACGCTACTCCAAGGGTGGCCTCCAGCCGGGGAAAAGCCTGTCGGAGATGAGACGGCCAGTCTCAGGCGTTATCCCCTCGTACACCTCCAGCGTGCGCAGGCCATGTATAGGAGTATCGAGCGGTAGATGCGCCGCGTCTTCTGGGCGAACCACAAGGCGCTCGATGCGGATCATTTGCAGGTCCGGGCAATGTTTCGCCAGCGCCGACAGTCCACGTAGTCCGACACTATGTTGGTCGAGAGTCATACCCTCCGCGCCCCGGATGGTGAGCCGGGCCAGCATCGGCCACGCTTCGGCAATGGCAACGATGTCGTCGTCGTTCACCAAGTACGGCACGCTCGTAATCCAGCCTCTAAAGAACCCGATGTTAACGTCCCGCAGGCGGTGGCCCAAGAACGGGGCGATTAGGTCGAGGATGGCGGGCACAGCCGGAACGTCCTCGAGTTCCATAAGCGTGGTGATCCAGAGCTTCTCCAGAGAGGGGAAAGCCTGCGCAAGGGCCGCGCACCGCTGACGGAGGCTTTCGCTGTTGCCGTACGCCATCTGTTGGATGTATAGGGTGCGCAGGTTTGCGGACGTCATCGCGTTCGTGACGAGGTTCTCGACGGGGTGCATGCATAAGATGAGGGTTTTCAGATGAGGGAAATCGATGCATGCGACTCCGGAAAGCTCCCCGCGATTGCGAGGTCGGTTGGCATCCAGACCGAAAATGGATTCTTGGAACTCGAGAATCTCCATGTTGGACAGACGCGCCAGGGTCGCCAACGTGGGGACGTCGATGGAAGGCAGATCGGTGCCTAGCGTGAGATGTGTCAGGGACCGAGGGAGGCGCGGGGCGGCAAGGGAGAGCGGGGCCATAACTACGGACGGGGAGAGTTCGACGATTCTGAGCGAGAGCTTCTCCAGGTGAGGTGTACGCTGAGGAAGTTCGTTAATCCAGAGCTTGATGCAAGACGCCCAATTGGCCTCGTTCTCCGGCGTGGGCTCGTGCTCTAGCCCGCATTCGATGTATAACACCTGCATAGGTGGCGCGAGGAAGAGGGCGAGCCCATCTTCGTTGCCTTCTTCGGCTATCCAGTGCATCCCGGTGAGGTTTGGAAAGACGGGCTCGCCGCCGGACAGTCGCTGTATCAGCGCCCATCTTCCTGCATTGAACTGCAAGCGTATGTCCTGGTCATCGTTTCCGACGGAGAGCCATCGAACATGAATGCCGTATCTGCGCACCCGCTCCCATTCGCGTTGCGCGTCTTCCGGGAGTTCGCTCTATACAGCGAGAGGCGGGTGAGCGTTGGTCAGAAGAGATCAGTGCAGATGGGCATCTTACAATTTCCGTTTCAGGGTCAGGCGTGTTATTACCCGCTCTGAAACAAGACGGGAGAAGGCCCACGATTGAGCGGACGGTCGAGACTTGTCGCCACAAAATGCGGATGGCGGGCTCGTGGAATCCCGTGGAGACACGGGCCAGATTCACCAGCGTCGGCTTCCCCGCTTTACCATACATCCCGATGTAGTCCAAGAACTCGAAGACCTCGGTCAGAATATCTTCCATGAGCAGTGCGCGGTGGATGGACATGGTGGTGGAAATTGACGTGGTGGGATGAGAGTAGGATTATTGCACTTACACGCGGCGACTTGAGGCAGGCGCTTACAACACCGTGGGCTAGTGAAGCAAGTCAACAAGGCGTCAGGGCGGTTCGAAGCAAGGTATATATCGCAATGGTAGATAGTGTGGGTATGGGCTGTGAACAGCACACAAACGACTCAATTGTGAGGACTCTGTTTTCAGGCACTGCTTCTCTTTTTACTTTCTCGAGCCTCCTCGAACGCAGCAAGTACTTCGGGGTGTACCAGAATATCCTTGAGCGGCCCGTCATCGCCTTCATCGAAAACGAGAGCCCGTAGCTTCGGAGGCGGAAGCACCATAGGATGGCTCACTATCCAGTCGCTGTTATACTCGACATGAGAAGCCTTGTCCGTCCACACGGCATAGCACTCACACTATGGCTTGCTCCTGCACTTCGGCTTCCTGTATGCGGGAGGCGCGTCGCAGTAGGCGCGACCAGTGCGCACGCGCCCACAGCTCCGAGCGCGGACCGAGTGCGGGTGCGCCGTTGGCGTCGAAGTCCGCGAAGGCATCGCTGAAGAGGGAGAGAGCCTCTTGCTCTTTCTCGGGCGTCTTGTGAATCGCGACCGCGAGGTAGAGCGTGGGGGACACGTCCCTCTTGCCGCCCTTTGCGTGCGCGTAGCGAATGACCTCGCGAAGGTATGGCTCTGCCTCGGCGATGCGGCACGGGACGGAGTACTGCAGGTCTCGGGTCAGACCACGCTCAGCTGTCCGTGCGCGCGCGTGAGGGAGAGAGCAGCCCAAGCCATGGAATGGTACGTACGCGGTAGAACTGGGAGATCTGCCAGTAGCACTTGTCGAGGTAGGCGGCGACGCGCTGCTCGATCTGCTCGGGGGACTTGTCCTGCGGCTTGAGCACCCCGAGCACGCGACGCTGCTCCTCGGAGCCGTCGCGGACCTCCGCGATGTGGTCATGCAGCGTGTCTACGGCATTGCGCTGCTGGTCGGGCTTGAAGTACTCCTCGAACGCGACGCGGAAGTTGCTGGTGAGGAAATGTTTGGGCGGCATGCTGTGGGGGCTGTGGTCGGGAAGCAAGTTGCGAAGAGGCGTAGGCGCCGGCGAGCTCAACGCTTCCTACGACCACCACCATCTCGAGGCCAGCTCGCCCGACGCCCAACCCTCTGCACTCGCTGTGGCTCACCACTTTCTTGACGACGACTGTTTAACGGGTGCTCTGTTGTCTCAGAAATGCTATCCTGTGTTGGTCTCGTTATCTACGCTCGTCGTGCCAAACGATGCATATCTAGCTTCTTCCTGAACGGCGAAGGGAGCCGTGCCATGTGGAGGCTATCGACGCGAGCCAGGAAGATAGAGCATATGGCTTCCCTCCGCGTTGTATGCCGTACGTTCTGATAGTATTTCGGTCTTCGAGTAGCCCCAAGACCTCCAGGAGCGGGTCAGGTGTACGCCTTCACGTCTGACTACAGGGTCCACATACTTCCGCATGTATGTGTATATATGCGCGCAAGATGGCCCCCATGCGTCCCGCAGTTCCCTCGCCATGACGCTCCTGAGTCTACTGCTCGCTCTCGCGCATCTCAGCGGTGTTCTCGGAATCTGGCCCCTACCTCGTTCTCTCGAAACTGGGACTTCCCCCTTGAAGCTCGCGTCAAACTTCGACATCCACATCAACGTCGCTCATGCCCCCTCTGACTTGCAGGGCGCGGTGTCGCGCACCAAGTCGTTTTTGAAAACCGACAAGCTTGGGCGACTCATTCCTGATCGCGGCGCCTCGGACCACAGCACGGTCCAGCGTGCACGGTCTCTGCGAACTCTGGAGCTGGCTCTCGCGCCCGGCTCTGGCGTGCGGAGCATTACCGAAGAGTCGAGACTTCCCATAGGTACACGCAGCGAGGAGTATGCACTCCAGATCCCTGCGGATGGATCTACGGCTACCCTGACTGCCAACTCGACGCTGGGGCTCCTTCGAGGCTTGACGACTTTTGAACAGCTGTGGTACGAGTCGGCGGGGCAGGTGTATACGATGGAGGCGCCGTTCACGATCACGGACTTGCCAGCATATGTAGGTTTCCCGATAGCCTGTACAAGTGATCAATTCTCAAATTGACTACAGCCATTCCGAGGGTTCATGCTCGATACTTCGCGCAACTTGTGAGCTACCTGCGTATCTAAAGTGCTCATCTCATGCTCATACCAATCTTAGCTTTCCCGTTGCTGACATCAAACGTACTCTTGAGGCCATGAGCATGGTCAAGGTAGGGGCGATCAGTGCAGCCTCTCCTCGGAGAGATATTCAACTTTCATGCAGATGAGCCAGTTCCACTGGCACGTTACCGACAGCCAGAGCTTCCCACTCGAAGTACCCGGATTCACCGATCTCGCTGCCAAGGGAGCGTACTCCTCGTCGATGGTTTACAGCCCGCAGGACGTTCAGGACATTACAGCGTATGCGGGTGCTGTGAGTCACGACTTACTCGGTATATGCGCTGCTTCCCGATCGCTGATATCGTGCAGCGAGGGATTGATGTCATGGTTGTAAGTATCAACGTACCCTCTTAACCATACCCGTCCTCATAGTGTGCAGGAAATCGACACACCAGGCCATACGGCCATTATCGGAGCCGCGCATCCCGAGCATATAGCCTGCGCTGAAGCCTCCCCTTGGACTACGTTTGCCAACGGTATGCATGCCGACTGCGCGTCTCTGGGTACTATGTGTTGACATCCCCGCAGAGCCCCCTGCAGGCCAGCTACGTCTGGCCTCGCCCGCAACCACGAACTTCACCGCCGACCTGCTCGCCTCGGTAGCGCGGATGTTCCCGTCCTCACTTATGAGCACCGGGGGCGACGAGCTGAACACGGAGTGCTACGTCCAGGACGCGCAGACACAGGCGGACCTAAAGGCGAGCGGGCGGACGCTTGAGCAGGCGCTGGACGTGTTCACGCAGAGCACGCACGCAGCGATCCGGGCGCAGAGGAAGACGCCTGCTGTTTGGGAAGGTAGGCGACACGCTCTTCAGTGTTCTACCCTAGCTGAGAGGCTGCGTAGAAATGGTGTTGGACCACAACGTGACGCTGGGGAACGATACTGTGGTGATGTAAGTCAATGCTTTGGGCCTATCCCACCGAGTGAGCGATCGCCCCTAATGACGCATAGGGTGTGGATCTCATCTGCGAATGCCGCTGCGGTGGCAGCCAAGAACTTCCGTATCGTCCATGGCCCTTCAGATTACTTCTACTTGGTGAGTCGCACCTACACGTTGACACCTGCTCGGTACTGAGCCTCTGCAGGACTGCGGCGCCGGGGAGTGGATCGGTGACGACGTAGCGTATGTATTCGAACATTTCGCTTGCGGATGGCCGACTGATGTATTGCTTCAGTAACAGCTGGTGCGACCCTTTCAAGACCTGGCAGAAGGTAATCCTTCCGCCAGTTTGAGTTCTCCCTTCCGCTCATTTTCACTGTCTCATGCCTAGTCGTACACCTTCGACGCGCTCGCGAACATCTCAGCCTCCCGAGCCCATCTCGTACTCGGAGGTAGGCCTCTGGACAACACTCTTGGCTATATGCACTAACGCGTGTACACGCAGGCGAGCAGCTCCTGTGGACCGAGCAGTCCGGCCCCGAAAACCTGGATTCCATTGTCTGGCCGCGCGCCGCCAGCTCCGCCGAAGTCTTCTGGAGCGGCCCTGGGGGCAACTCGTCCACAGCGCTGCCGCGCCTGCACGACCTCGCGTTCCGCATGCGCCAGCGCGGCATCAAGGCCATCCAGCTCCAGCCGATGTGGTGCGCTCTCAGGCCGGGGCAGTGCAACATCAACTCGTGATTGGAAAGAATTATAGCATTGGTAACGGGTGGCGGTGGTACAGATGTGTAGCAAAGCAGGAATATAGCGCGAGAGCAGGTGTGTTACAGATATGTGCGTGTCAGAAGTGCGTGGTCCACGCCCATGGCCCGATGGGCCAGCGCGGCGCGGGGGCTTTCCTGGCGAGTCGTCCGCCGTCTTCGACCAGCCCCCGGATGAGTTGTAGTAGGGGGCTGTCGTTCCATCTTCCTCCATGACCGGCTGCAACTATATCGATTGTCTGGCGACTGTACATCACCGGCTTCATCGTCTCGCGACCCTCTTGGAGGGCGGTGATAGTCTCCAACGGTGTTACCGCGGTGAGCATTATCATCGCGCTCCCCTCGTTGTTTGGATACATGACCCGTGTCTGCATAGGTGTTAGAGAATCCCCACGCCGTTCTCGAAGAACTACTCACAGTGTGGTTGCCGTCAGCATCGGCAGGAACGCCCCACCGCTTGTGTTCCTGCGCCATCGCGAAGAGCATCGCGACGTCCATAACCTCCACCCGCTCATCCTCCTGGTTCGGCTCCTCGCCCTCCGCGCGCGCCGAGCGCCAGTGGACAAGCTTCACGCGTTGCTCCCTGCGAAACGGCTCGTCGACGTACGCAAGCACAGGGGCGACGCCGCTGCCCGAGAAGCCGTGCATGGGCTCCATGCGCACACGCAGGTCGCCCAGCGAGAGGTACGCCTTCGCGCGGCGGTAGATGTACACGCCCTGCGCCTCCGCGAGCGCAGCGAACGCCTCGACGACGAGCGCGCCGAGGTCCTCGCGTGGGACGGGTGCCTTGCGGCTGACCGCGTCCGCGACGCGCTCGTACGCCTGCCGCGCGGCGGCGGACATACATGCCTCGGAGAGGCGGTGCGCAGGCGGGGGAGGCGTGCGCGGGAGGCGCTCCGGGACGCCCATCCAGCGGAGCGCCTCGTCGGGCCAGGCGACGGGGTGGATGACGATGCGGTCGAACATCTTGAGCGGGTTGGGCACGCTCGTTGCTCCGGTGGTGAGTGGAGAAGGGGTACGTTTCTTCGTCTTCTGCGAGTGTTTCATGCGCGCGACGAGGCCGTACGCGGCGACTGGCGCAGAGAGCGGGGGTGCGGGCATGGCGGCGCTGACTGCGAGGGGAAGCTGGGGCGACTGTGTGGTCATGGTGGGAGTGACCTGGAAGCGTGCGTTATCCCATGCTCCCTCGGTCGCAGAGGTTATGTGGCGGGTGCGCGGATGTACGCCCGTCGGATGTGTCGGCGGATGGGCACGTCCAATGACGTCCCGGCCCGATTTGAGAGCAGCCTATGGCTGGAGTCCGTCCCGCTCGGTCCACGGCCAGCCGCATTTGGGGCTGGCTTCGGCCGGCCTCCCTCTCGCAAAAGTTTCTTTCCGTTGCAACGCAGCTAGTCCATTGCAGGCTGCGTCAAGTTCTACTACTTAGTATCGGAGGGAAAGCTGTTAAAACACCGTGTTGATTATTTTGCGGTCAGCTTACTCTTCCGGCGAAGATGATATTCCTTAGACTTGAACCAATTATCTCGCGTCATAGGAGCTCGTACGCATGATGTCCTGCCCTTCATAAACCCCCATAGCACCACTACGGCATGAGTCGAAATCAATGAATGATGTTGGTCCGCAACTTGGCGTGCTACATAAGCGCCCACATACGATGAGCACGCCACAAAAGCGCCGCGTGTACGTTTGTAGTTTGTGGATCCACCTCTGACTCTCTCACATCCACATCCTCTGTCATGTCTACGCATCGTGCCCTGCATACTGAAGATATTTTGGACGAGATATTCATCCACTTCCAGCATATGGGATGGAATGGCAGATCGGGGAAACCGACGCTGTTGAATCTGGCCTGTGTCTCTACAGTGTTCCACGAGCCCGCCATTCGGGCATTATGGCGACACATTTCGACCGTCTCCGCCGTAATCGGTCTTCTTCCATCCTGTTTCGAGGCGGTGGATGACGAAGATGCAAGTAGCCCATTATCCCTGTCAACACTGTGTATCGATCGCTAATCCAGAGTCTGTGACTAGAGCCTCCCGGATGGCGCGGAGCGCGAATGGGAGCGGTTGCGCAGATACGGCATTTATGTTCGATGGCTCACTATCGGGCAAACCGATGACCATAACCAGCGGCTGAAATTCATGGCGGGAAGGTGGTCGATGATACTGCGACTCTCCGGTGGCGAGCCCGTCTTTCCGCACCTCACTCGGATAGACTGGGAAGCGGATCTGTACAACAGAGATATCCTGCCCTTCTTCCTCGCCCCCTGCACTCGGTTTCTCTTCATTCGGTGCCTTTCCGACGACAACTCCCCATCAGAAGCCGACGCCATATGGGCGACTTACATCAAGCTCTGGATTGACGAAGTTACGCAGCGTACACCTCGCCTGGTTAAGTTGTCATTCGCAATCTGGATGCTCCCACCATCGATGCTCACGATCCCGCTCGCCCTCGCCGCACCGCGCCTCCCTCGAACCCTGAACTGGTTGGCGCTGTCTACAGACATGTCCTCAATGTCCGTCTCTACGCTAGTCGCCCTCGCGGGCTTATCCAACGTGGATGCCCTCGAGCTCGACGAATATCAGGACAAAGGCAACCACCCTCACAATCGCGGTGTGCTCTCCAAGGCTGCAAGCGTAGACTTTCCCTTTCTCGAGACCCTCATCCTGGGCTGTCATATCGCCGATAACCCTATCACAAACGCCATGACGTCCACGAGCCTAACCTGGCTCAACATACACCAAATGGACTTCCACGACCGCGCACACCTCCGCCGCAAATGCACGGCGCTCGCGCAGGCCTTCCCCTCGCTGGAGACGTTCCGCTGCCAGGCGTTTCTCGAGGGATCGGAGGAGCTTGCCGAGTTACCTACCATCCTGGACATCCTCGCCCCATTCTTCCGCCACCGGCTCCGAGACGTGTTAGCTGGATTCTATCACACATATTATCTCGTCGACGACGACGCTGTCGCCGCCATCGCCGAGGCGTGGCCGCTGTTGGCCGAGCTCGGTATTGGGTGGCCGGGCCCACGCGTGGGTCGCCGCGACGTATACGACATAGGCTTGCGTGGGCTGGCATCACTGGCGAGACACTGCCCGGACCTGAAAGGCGTCCGCCTTCAACACCTCGCTGTTCGGCCGGAGGACGCCGCACAGCTCCCGCTCGACCCTCCGAGCCACGGGTTGCGCGTGTTGCTTGTGAACGAGGACCTTGCGCCCGATGCCTGTCGCCTCATCTCCGAGAGACTTTTCCCCGGCTGGAAGCCACCGCCCGAGGAGTAGGACCATTCACGTCGTACCGGGAGTATCCACTATTCTAGTGTTTCCTATGTACGGTTTACGGGAACGGCCTGAACCTCTGATACAAATCTCGAGGCACGAGTTTCATAGACTCTGGCTCTCTGTAGTGTCGAGGCATGTCACTTGTTCATGCGGGGTTTGCCGCCGCTGATCTGACAATAACGCAGATTCTACCGAGGTGTTCATAATCCGTCTTGGTCAATATCATGCGACTTTGATAGGACATCTATGATCTGGTCGCGCTCTTGCTCGTGTCATCCAGCGCGAGAGTAACTATGTATGCGGCTTGTGGAGGAAGTCGTGATGAGCGCTAGTACTACACGGTACGTAATTGACTTGACGCCCGCGCAAGCCAGGAATAGTACGAGGTTGGCTGGAAACTTCTCACTCACTCGACACTCAGCCACTCCGTGTCTGCAACGATACCGCCAGAAGCTACGTGAGTATATGCGCAAGAGCTCTTAAAAGACACGTATGCCAGCTGATCGCGGACATACCTCTCAGGATCGCACTTTCCTCCCGGGGTCGCGGTTTGGGAGAATGTGCTCTGGATCCCTCAGTTTACTGCAGCAGGCGCGAAGATTTTGCTTCTCGTAGTTCGGTATGTGATCCCACCACTTTCGAGTACTCAAACGTAGCACACTTGGTGGCGCTTTGGTTCGCGTCCTAAGTAGCCCGGCGGCCCTTGGGACGCAGCAATTCCGGGTGCAGGTGAACGTTCTAGTTCACCTCTACGCTTCCTCGGATTTTTCGAACAGTAGGACAGATCTCCATTGGCTCGCCATGTTGATTGCTAACATGGTATTGTAGATCTTCCTTGAGCGACCTAAGCAGGTTTCCTTCTTGGCCCATTGAAGGCCCTCCCGCTGGGAAGAATCTGTGCATCCGTCAAGACATCCAGAAAACACGGTAAACCCTCGTATTTACCAAACACGAGGGGCGAGTATGAAGCACTCGAGCGGGTCGAATGAGGATTGTTGCGTTGAATTTCAGTAGTGCCCAGACGCGCCGTCGCTTGAGTGCGGTACAACTTCCGTTTGGGAGGCTGACGGTGAGGCTGACCCCCACTCGAGGCCGTTGCAGCGAGTATGCGCGGAAATCTCGGCTGACCAGACACGATACCAATCCCCATGAACTAGCCAGCCCCCGGTTCTCGTCTCCTTGTCCCGCTCTTCCTCGTACCACCATCGTCGCCAGAAGACACCCGAGACAACTTCTCTTCGCTCTCGCACCAAAGCCCTGAAGCCCAACCAGCCGCAGCTCAAGCACAACAGTCCCAGCCATGTACACCGCTCCGCCCGACCCCAACTACGCCCCGCGTCCTCCTCTGGAATTCGGCCTGGTCATCATCGTGGCCCTTCTCCTCGTCGCCGGCATCTCCACCGTCGCCACTCTCATCGGTCGCCACCGCCGCCGTGCCAACCCTCCCTACACTCGTCGTCGGGCCCCTGCCCCCTGCATGGTCGACCTCGAACAGGCGCACATCACCATCGGCACAGACAATATCATCCACAGCGACATGGGAACCGGCAACGGTCACAGCAAGAATGGGTCGCGCATCCTGGCTTTCCCTCCGCTCGCGGCCTTGGGTCGCTCTCGCGGCTTTGGGTCCACTGGTCATGGGAAGCTCGCTCTAGAGCTACCTCCTCCGGTTCTGGCTATGGCACGGGCTTCGCATCTCCGGGACTCTGTGCTCTGCAAGGCCCTCGGTCACCTCAACTACCCCGGTCTGGGCGATGTCAAGGTCAGCCTCATTTTGTCTCTCTCATCCTATGCATTTGTTAACCCTCACCCGTTCCCTTCCGCCTCTTCTCCCAGGACGTTCAGAAGGACCCGAGGCGGATCATCGACATCGAGGCCGCGGCGGCTGACAAGGTCACGCAGCCGCGCAACACCATGCCCCTCGCCGTCGACGTCTCCCCGAGCTTCCCGGCATGGGTCCGGCCCCACCTCGCCGAGATCCGCGACCCCTCCCAGCGCGAGTGGACCCTCTCGCCAACGGCTCAGCCTACGCCGTCCACCATTCCCAAGATCATTGTCCAGGCCTGCGACGACACGCTCATCCTTGACACTCCCGCCAGCACCTACTCGACCGACTCCTCTGTCTCCTCCACGCCCTCCGAGCTCGACACGCCCCCGCCCATGACGCCGACCCTCGCTTCCCCGGTCGATGTCAGCGGCTACTTCCCGGCGAGCCCAGCGTGCTCGGAGCGCGAGTACCTCCAGGTGCCGTTGCCGTCTTTCCGCGCGTCGCGCGAGGAGGAGAAGCCGGTGCTGCGGAACGTGTCGAACTTCTCGGGGAAGACGTTCGCGCTCGCGACGCCTCCGGGGAAGCTCAACAAGATGGGAAAGCTCAAGGAGCGTCGGATGTTAGCGAAAGCGCAGAAGGCCGTCGCCACCACTGTCAACGACGAGCAGAAGCAGCCCCCGGCTACACAGGGCGACGTTCAAGTCGTCGAGGGGCGTGACACTTGTCCTGGACTTCCTCAGAGCGTCGTTAGGGTCGCGGCTTTTGCTCAACCTGAGATCGCTAGGCAAGCCGGACTCGGCCTCGGACTCGGCCTGCAGCTCTGTCCTCGGCTGGGCTTTCAGGACTCCCTCGACAAGGCTCTCGCTGCCTCTTGCCTTTCTGGCAATGAGACCGCCTCTGGGATCTCTGAGATACTCAGCGATGAGGACTGCTTGGACTTCGGCGACGATCTCGAGGCCGCCACCACTGTTGACCTGGCTTTCCTTGATCCTGATGTTGACGAGGGCGACTCCGAGGTGCTCTTCGACGCCGACGCCGACGCCGACACCGATGCTTTCGCCAACGCTGATGTCCGCGCCAACGCTGATGCCAACGCCAGCCCCGATGCTCAAGTCAAGGACGATGATCACGCCGACGCTCATGTCGACGTCGTCGTCAGCGCACCTGCTGCGAGGGACAACCGCAACAAGGGGTTTCTTGCACGCCTCGCGCCCCCCATCGACGCGTCCGGTTCGTCCTCCTCCATCATCAGCAACGAGAGCGCCAGCGAGAACAACGACCTTTGCGACATCCTGGACGACAGCCAACAGGAGCCCCCCGAGGACGCTCACACCCACGCCGACACCGACAGCTCCGCTACCACCGAGCCGGTCCTGCACGAGAATCAAGCACGTCACACTCTGCACGTCGTATGCGCCATCGCACTCATGGCTGCGCTCCGTCGCGCTCTCCGATCCCCTCCTCTGGTACTCGCGAGGAGTGTCTGGCGCGACGTCGGCCCCTCCTTTCATCGGGGCCTGGGCGACTTCTCATACCTCGACGTCATCGGCACGCTGGAAAACATCGGGCTCGCGTTCTACTTGATCGCCATGACCGAGCTTGGGGGAAGCAGCGTTATCCTCAACTTCTTCGTGGCGATGGCGCAGCTCGTCATGTGAACCTCCCGGTCCTCGGCTCTCCCTCGTCGCTCTCTGGCGTCCTCCATTGGCATCTGGCATCCTCGGTCTTCAGCAACATCGGCAATCGGTCTCTCTCTTCTCGGCAATATTCTCTTCCTCATCCCGCCATACCCTCCCTCCCCGGAAGTCGACCACCCCAGCAGATCCGCCCTGCTGGCGACTTCCCATATACCCGACGACTCCTCTCCTCCCGTGTTCGTGCTTGAGGAGAGTCCCCAAGCGAGTCGTCACCACCGGGCGCAGCGGCGCCGCCCGGTCTCTGCTCCCCTCGCGGGGAGCGGAACAGCACCCCAGCCCTCGCTTTGTCCTGGGCTGGTTTTTCTCTTACGATACGATATGATATCCCTCTTCCCTTGCCTCGAGAATACTCCCATGCTGGAGATCATCCAACTCCAGTGTGGCTTTGTCCACGCTGGGAACATAACGCACGGCCCCGGGTCCTAGCCCGCTACTTCTACCCTACAGTTCTGTTTCACTCTGCTATGCAGCCTCGTTCCACTTCACACTTTCTGCGCTGCACTTTTCGCTTTCCCCCCTCCGGTTCCGTACCCCCTCTTTACAATACTCTGCGTGGCCTATGATCACAGCAGTACCGCGCGGCTACGATTTCTTTCGACTCGGTTCTTAGGCTGGTATAAGTAGGCACTGTGCGGTTGTATCGTCCGGTTCCTAGGATAATACACACCTTCACCTGCATATACGCACCTGCTACTGCTTTTCGGTGCTCCAGCACAAAAAGCTGAAGTTTCACGTTCGGCATGGCACAACCTAAGGTACCGCTCGCAAATGGACTTCATTCTTCCATATCGCAGCGTGGTAGTGTGGCTTTCCCACTGTGAGTCTCCGGCGGTGAGATTATAGGAGATTACTTCGCGCCCGTCTGCCACAGGCATTAAACAATCAAAACGACTCCGCGAAGGTAACGTGAACAACTGCTTTCGACCTACTCAAAATTTGAGGATGGGGCATGACCCGCGATTTTGGGGGCGGCGGGTAGAGGGTCCGGAGGTGGCATGATATGGTACCGGTGGCGAAGCCGTTGCCTTTCCCCGGGCGCAGCGTCGGAATGCCCAGTCGATACCTATAACAAGTGCACTACCTCCGCGCATTCGACAGCAAACAATACCTTCGTGATCTCAGCCTGAGGGAATGCTCCTATCGCGTCAGTTCGACGCGTTCAGAATGGCTTCCCATCGCATGCGAACCCTGGCGAGCCGGCGCCACAAAGGGCTTGGGGACTGGCGAATGTGATCGCTCGCAAGCTCCTCATGCCGCATGTCGACATCACCAGACCTATGCGTGTTCAGCATATTTGGCATAGAAATCAGGTGGTCAGAGCGTGACTTACCGCATGCATGTGGCGGAGGCAAGGGTAGGCCGGGCGTGGCATCCAGTACTGTTCGAGAGTGCTCCCTAGCAAAACCCGGCAGTTGAACTCAGAGAAAGCTGCCAGCGTGCCGATACAGACCGATGATGCCGTGGACGTTATTCCGTTCACAAGACCGGCCTATGGCCTTCGTTCCGAGCGGCATAGCTGCAATTAGCAACGGTTCCGAACGGCTTGTCGGCCCATTCTCATCCTCTCTAATCACCAGTTTCCGAAGCACTGGGCGGCGAAAAAACGGCATGATAACTCAGATCGTCCTGTAGTGAGCCCCAGATAGTCGAAACAAACTTGCGTGTCGTGGCTCGAGAGAAACAGAGGCGTCCCTGTGCAGGCAGGGGAAGAGGTGGTCGTACCCCGGACACTGCTGGTGTCTACACCGGCGAGAGAATTGCCCCCGACGTCATCACGAGGAGGGCGGGGATATATAAGTTGGGGAGGGCGAGAAGCGTCCGAGACACATAGACTTTGTTTCTTTCCTCTGCTTGCCTACTTTCCTCTCTCATCGACATCTCTACCGCTTCGCCATATTTATACCATGGCTCTTGGCCTCTCCTCCGCGCAAAGCAGCCGTCGGCCCTCCCCGCTGCGTCCGGGAGCCTCCTTCGCACGCGAGAACCCAGTCGCGCCCATGGACGACGAAGTCCACCCGGTCATCCACTCTGGTCGCGTCGCAGTGATTACCGGCGCAGCCAACGGCATCGGGCGCGCGGCCGCGCTTGAGCTCGCAAAGTGAGTACGCCTGCCCTCCCCACATCCGCCGATCCGCTCACCCCGCGCAGGATCGGGCTCAAGATCGCGGTCGCGGACGTGGACGAGCAGCTCCTGGGCGAGACCGCGGCCGAGGTCGCGAAGATCGTCGGCGAGGCGAACGTGCTCTCCGTCCCCACGGACGTGAGCAAGCTCGACCAGGTCGAGCGGCTCCGCGATAAGGTGTACGAGGCATGGGGCGAGGTGAGCTGAGTGCTGCGCGCGCCGCCTCGCGCACAGGCCGCCGCCGCCCGGGGCGCGACAGCGCGCAGTGGGACGTCAGCTGCGATGACCTCACACGACTTGCCAGGTCGGCGTGCTCATGAACAACGCCGCGATCGCGCCCAAGGGCACCTCCTGGGGCGGCATCGATAACTGGCACAAGGTGTTTGATGTGAACCTCTTCGGGTGCGTCCCTTGCGTGCGCCGCGCTGGGCGCGCGGCTTATCCGCGTACTTATCGTGCATGGCAGCGTTCTGAACGTCCAGCACACGTTTGTGCCCATGATGCTGCACCAAGAGAACCCCGCCGTTATCATCAACACGGGCTCGAAGCAGGGCATTACGAACCCACCGTGCGTGTCTCGCGCTCCCGCGCGTCGATCGTGTCGGCCTAGACTAACCTCGTGGGCGATAGCGGGAACCCCGCGTACAACGCGACCAAGGCGGCCGTCAAGTCGCTCACAGAAAGTCTCGCGTACGAGCTTCGCGAAACGCCTTCTGTCAACCTTACCGCGCATCTGCTCATGTGAGTTGCGAGTTTCCACAACGATGCATAGCAGTACTGACCAATCGCGCACAGCCCCGGCTGGACGTTCACCGGCATGACGGGTGCGAGCGCGGGCAAGGAAAAGCCCGCGGGCGCGTGGTCAGCGCAGGAGACCGTCCTGTACATGGTGCGTGCTCCGATCGGCTTTGCATCCGTAATGCCTTGTTCGTCCGTCGCGGTTGTCTGACGCGCGATTCGCAGCTCGACAAGGTCCGCCAGGGGCAGTTCTACATCCTGTGCCCGGACAACGAGACGCGGCGCGAGGTCGACCAGCTCCGGATCATGTGGGGCGCGGGCGACATCGCCGAGGGCCGCCCCGCGCTCTCGCGCTGGCACCGCGACTACAAGGCGCTCTTCGAGGAGTACGTCCGGGACGGGCTCGAGCAGCTCGACTGAGCGACGCGACCGCCGGTGCGTGTGTGTGTGTAGAAGGAGGGGGACGGACTGGCAGATTTATCACGAAGAAGTCAAGATTAAAAATATGGAATTGTAGAATAGCTGACGGTCGTCGGTGCTTTGGATGGGCGGATCGTGTATCATGTCGTTCGCTCAGTGCTTTGAATATACGCTCTGCATTGTGCTGCATGTATGCTAAGGTGGACTCGATTGGCGAGAGTAACTAGCGGAGATGAAAAGACTACGATTAGGCACGTCGTCATCCGTAGCTGTTGCTGTTGCTGTTGACAGTGGCTTTCAGGGATGCTTGCTCTCGCGTGAGTATGAAGCAGCCCTCGCTGGGTGGCCACGACCAACATTAAGTCTCATTCCCAAAAGTCTGGTATACACCACATATATCCGGTCGTTATGTTGAGACCACCTGAATCACACCCCATTGATTTGTCAATTGTCGAGAGAGTACAACAACGACTGCGCACCGCGAACATGATACACTGTTACGCAATATGCAACCGAACCCCACCGATTTGACGAGGTACTTTATTAGCAGCATCGTGGCGTATGCTCATAAGACGTGTGCTACGTCCATTGTGGCGCGATCTGCGACACAAAGTAAGTACGGTTGCCGACCCGCCCGTGACCCACCACCGTGGTCGGGAGGCACGTATATGCTCTGGGTGGGCCCTCTCGGCTAGACACGTTCATGTTCGCCACTCTCGCGTTCGTCGCGGTCATGCGCGGAAGACCGATGCGGTAGCGTGCTTTACATAACTGCAACGTATGTCGGAAGCAGAAGTGGACGTTGTGCCGACGCGATCGTACCCCAGCCTGGCTGGGAATAGCACATGTATATGCGGCCGCAGTCGCAGCACAACCGGATCCCAGATGGTATGGGTGCATACTTGTGCCAAATGAACAATCGTCGGACACCAAAAGAACGCGTCCGGGTTCACGAACGCGGGTCGCGCGCGATTGGCCAGCCCCGCACGGAGATGAGCAAGAACAGCCCGTGCTTCCTCCCGACGCGTACACCGGACACGTTCGAGGCCCCGGGCAAACGTTCGCGGCGGACCCGCTGACCGCACGCGAAACCGCTCGGGTACGCGGCGAGAGGGAACGCGCGGCGCAGGTGACCTGGGGCAAAGAGGCTTTTGAGTGTTTGACGGGCACGCACCGTCGCACCTGGGAGTCCGACACCCGGCTGTTGCGCACTTGTCCCGGGAAACACACGTCCGCGACCCCTGGCGGCTCGGGGGCGGTGGCATGGGACGCGCGCGCAATAGTGGCCCTGGATGCCATGGGCGAGCTGTGGTCCGTCCGGGCGTGATGCGTCGCGCGCGCGGTCACGAGCTCCGAGCGTGATGGACAGCCGGGCGCGCGCAGAGGCGGCGATGTCCCGGCCGGTGCATGCGCCTCGCGAGGGCCACGTATGTTGCGGAGGGCGTGGCGGATCGTCTGACCTGGTCTGACCTGCAGCGTATTCTTGGGCGGGCCAATCCATGGCGGAGGAACGGAAACGATGCGGGTCGGACCCGCGAGCCGGACAGCCTAACGGGCAGGGGCGCGGTTGGCAACGCGGTAGGCGACGAGGAAGGTCCGTGGACGCCGTGCAGTGTAGCGAGCGACGCGCTCGTGCTCGGGGGTCGGCCGACGTCGACGCGGATGCGCAGTGTGGGGAACATGGGGAAGGATTGGATTCAGAACGCCGGGCGCTTGTTGTGTTGTCTGGACCATAACCCAAACGCCCCGCAGAGCTTGGATTGACGTATATAAAATGCCGTCCCCGTTCCATCGCCTTCTCCGACCTCCATCTCCTCCCCGTCCGCCCCGTTCCACATCTATCTCCCTAACGAACCCATAAGCACACGACGAACGCGGACCCCATCGCAGACGCGACCATGTCGACCCCGGCGAGCACCACCCCCGACGGCCACCTCCTGGTGCCCGGGCAGCACCCAGAGCTCTCCCACCGCCTGAAGAACGTCCCCGGGTACACCACGCCCGTCTTCAAGGGCAAGGAGGAGCAGCGCGCCAAGGTGCAGGCCAATGTGGCCGCGAAGGTGAGCTCCTAGATCCGGATCGCGTCAGTGGTACACGCGCGCCCATCGTGCATTGCGCTCCGCGGAGGACGAGTCGTGTTGCGATCGGGTGCATTCGCGCCTTGTGGGTGCGGCTTCGTCGCAATGGACGCGTCGGACGCCGTGCGCCCGCCGAGGACTGCATTTCCACCGCTTGTATGCGCGCCGCATCTCGGCTGTGCATTCCGACGATGTCTGAACATATCTCCCCGGGCTCAGGGCCGCATGCGCGTTTGCAGCAGTCCACAGCGAGCACTGGGATAGTCCAGATCTCCGAAGGGGGTGCGCGAACGCGACACGCTTGATCGTGGCGCGCTGCGCGTCATAGCCATACCTAAACATGTATAACGATGTGCAGAACTGCCCGCGTGTTCACAAGGGCCGGTGTGCTCTTGGTGAGCGCGATCTACTGAGGGAGTGAAAATGCGATATGCACGATCGCCCGCGCGCACCTCCGGAATACACTCGAGCTGAATTAGGCTGACCATGTGCATCTTTCTAGGGTTTCATTCCACGCGAACTCGTCGTGAACGAAGTGAACTGGTTCTACACCCACCTCGGCATCGACGACACGTACTTCCAGTCCGAGTCCGTCGAGGTTATCTCCGACCACATCATCGCGCTCTTCGGCGCGAAGGTGCTGGCGTACACCAAGCACGACCCCTCCAAGCTCGTGATCGACCTCGAGAAGATCGACGAGGACGGCGCGACGTTCATCCACAGCAGTTCCCCGGGAAAGACCTCCACCGAGGGCCCTGGCGCGACGTGTGAGACGCGCATCGATGAGCTCTTCCTCGACAACTCGACGCCCGAGAAGGCGTTCCGCCTCGAGACGTACCGCTCGCAGGGCAGCATATCAGCCACTGCTTCGCAGCAGCTTCGTTGCTACTTCGTCACGAAGTGCAACTTCCCCGCTGAACCGCCCAAGTCCAGCCGGACAGATGGGTAAGCATTGGCTCGCATTTGGGGCGAATGTACGCGCTAAGGGAGTGCGCTGCTCAGGAAAACGGACATCCGCACGGTTTCCGACCCTATCTTCCTGGAGAAAGCGAGCGAGAACACGCTCGAGATCTACCAGCGCGTCATGTGGAATGTCGAGCAGCGCTTCGGGCCCGTCATCGAGGTCTTTGAAGTCGAGGGCTCCCGCGAGCGCCGCCTCGTCATTGGGTACAAGACGGGCGGCACGAAGAAGTTCTTCAGCGCGCTCTCCAACCTGTACCACTTCTACTCGCTCTACTCGGCGAGGAAGTACGTCGGTACGTATTTTTTAACTTAGGGCTACGTGAGCTACTGCTGACGTTTGAGCTGCAGAGCAATTCTCGAATGGCATCACGATCATCTCGCTCTACCTTAACCCGCTTCCGGGAGCGAACGCACCTCCGATTGAGCACTCAATCTTCCAAGTGATGAAGGAAGCCTCCCTGCTCTACTGCTTGCCGGACAACCCCTTCTTCTACGCGGGAAGGGGCCCGAGCGGCGACCACGCCGTGCAGGAGGCAACTTATGCCTGTGCGTATCTATCCGTGTTCACAGTAGACCGGTACTCATCCTTTGACCTCTGTAGACTGTGGATGGGTCTTCGCGCAGCACTTCTGTAACCGGCTCGGTCAGGCGTACCTCGCCCTGAAGGGCATCCTCGACGAGACCAACCCGACGCACGCGAGTGTGCTCGACGACATCAAGCGCCGCTTCAGGGAGGAGACCTTTACCCGCGAGAGCATCGCTCAAGTTATTCACGCCCATGCGGACCTTGTAAGTGGCCTTTTGCTCATGCATAGAGTGGTTTTTGCTAACCACGCCGTAGATCAACCTGCTCTACGTCAACTTCGCGATGACGCACTACCCCGAGACTGACGAGGCCGCGCAGCTCATGTATGCGCCTTCTTCGACTCACCGAGAGGCCCGCGCTGACGTACGACTGCTCGCAGGCCCACCCTCTCCTACCAGCGCCTCCGCACGCAGATGCCGCTTACGGACGCGGAGCTCTACGACAAGATCCGCCGGACCGTGCCGAACAAGCACGAGCTCCAGGTCCTCGAGAGCTTCCTCATCTTCAACAAGTGCGCATATACCCTCCAAATTCACCCGCCGGCGCCTGCGCCCAGGATGAGCGATACTGACGCACGAGTGCAGGCATGTGTTGAAGACAAACTTTTACCAGCCGACGAAGGTCGCGCTGTCGTTCCGCCTCGCGCCGGACTTCCTGCCCGAGGTCGAGTACCCGAGGAAGCCATTTGGCATGTTCTTCGTCATCGGTGAGTAGGGCGCGGTGTAAGTGTTGGGTGTGTACTGACGCATCGGTACGCTCAGGCGGGGAGTTCCGTGGCTTCCACCTTCGTTTCAAGGATGTCGCTCGTGGTGGCATCCGGATCGTCATGTCGAGGAACAGGGAGTACGTCTCAACGTTCGAGTCTTTGCTTGCCGGTGCTGACCCGCTGAACCCAGAAACTACTCGATCAACCAGCGTATGCTGTAAGTGCCAGGTATACTTTAACGGGGTTTCTCGTGCTCATTGATACTTAGGTTTGACGAGAACTACGGTCTCGCGTCAACACAGACTCTTAAGAACAAGGATATCCCTGAAGGAGGCGCTAAAGGCACCATCCTGCCTTCGTAGGTCTCTTCTTCCGTCATGACCAAAGCTGCTCTCATCAGCGACGAACAGGCTTGGCGAGAACCCCCGACTGTGCTTCGAGAAGTACGTCGACGTAAGTCCACGCTCGATAGACCTGACGGTAAAGCGATGTGGTACTCACTGGTGGGATAGGCCATGATCGACCTCTTGATTCCGGGCCAGACCCCGGGGATCAAGGAGCGCTTGGTCGACTTGTACGGCAAGCCTGAGCTGCTGTTCTTCGGCCCCGATGGTTTGTGCATCCCAGTCCTGCAATACGATCACCTACTGATACTCCCACAGAGGGTACCGCGGACCTCATGGACTGGGCTGCCCGTAAGTCCACCGTAGAATTCCCCCTCACCCCCGTACTGACCAGAAAATAGTGCATGCACGTGCGCGCGGCGCGGAGGCGTGGTGGAAGTCGTTCACAACCGGGAAGAGCGCGGAGACGCTCGGCGGTGTCCCGCACGACGTGTACGGCATGACGTCGCTGTCGGTGCGCCAATACGTCCTGGGTATCTACAAGCAGCTCGGTCTGCGGGAGAAGGACATCACGAAGGTGCAGACCGGTGGTCCCGGTAAGCTATTGTCTCCCATGGTGCCTCAATCACAACCTGACGGAAGGTTTCCTCGTAGATGGCGATCTTGGATCGAGTACGTGTCCCTGGCATTTGACGAAAGCGTGCGACTCCCTAACACAGTGTGCAGACGAGATTCTGCTTAGCTCCGACAAGACGGTCGCGATCATCGACGGTAGCGGTGTGCTGCACGACCCCGCTGGCCTCAACAGGGAGGAACTCGTGCGCCTCGCGAAGCTCCGCAAGCCTGTAGGCTTCTTCGACAAGTCGAAGCTCGGCAAGGACGGCTACCTCGTCAAGGTCGAGGACCAGGATGTCAAGCTGCCTTGTGAGTATATCCGTATTCTCATCTATGACATACCATGCTGACGGGACACCTACAGCGGGAGAGGTCGTTCTTGACGGCACCGACTTCCGGAATGGTGCGCACCTGCGCTTCAAGGGCGACCTGTTCGTGCCTTGTGGTGGCCGGTACGACCAATGCTTCTACAGTTTGACCGCCGATACTGATCACCGTCGCTTCCTTCAGGCCCGAAGCTGTCAACATCTCCAACGTGGCGGCGCTCGTCGATTCGGAGGGCAAGCCTCACTTCAAGTACATCGTCGAGGGCGCGAACCTCTTCCTTACGCAGCAGGCTCGCCTCTTCCTCGAGAAGCGCAAGGTCGTCCTCTTCAAGGACTCGAGCGCGAACAAGGGCGGCGTCACGAGCTCCTCGCTCGAGGTGCTCGCCGGGCTCGGGCTCTCCTCGGACGAGTACCTCGAGCACATGATCTTCAAGGACGGCAAGCCGTCCGCGTTCTACCAGAGCTACGTGCGCGACATCCAGCAGAAGATCACCGAGAACGCGGCGGCGGAGTTCGGGTGCATCTGGCGCGAGCACGCGCGCCTACAGGGCGCGAAGCCGCGCACGATCATCTCGGACGAGCTCTCGAGCAAGCTCAACGACCTCCAGGAGGAGCTCGAGAACTCGGACCTCTTCGACGACGTGCCGAGCAAGCGCGGGGTGATGCGCCGTGCGATCCCGAAGACGCTCGTCGACCAGGTCGGGCTCGATGTCCTACTCGAGCGCCTGCCCGTCACGTACCAGCGTGCGCTCTTCTCGAGCTGGGTCGCGTCGCACTTCGTTAGTTCTACTCTGCTTCACGTGTGCGCTGTGATGCTGACAGCCATTATCACGCAGATCTACAAGTACGGCGTGAACGCATCGTCCGTCGACTTCTTCCACTTCGCGCGCGACCTCGCAAACTAGGCGGGCCGGGGTTGGACCGTTGGATATGCAGAACAACGAAAAGCTTTCGGGTTGGACCTCTCGTATGGGATACAGATATTGGATGACACGGAACTAATGGCGCACAGAGACGTGCGTGGCGGTTGTACGTAGGAAGCAGCATGTTCGTAGAATTGTACTATCATCAAGCTATCGACGTTCCTCTCTCATATTGTACAAGCCCCATCGCTCACACAACGGCGAGTGGGGTCGCCTCTCGCAACTCGAGGTCGAGGCGTACAGCATCTTAAGCCTGAACCGGATGATATCAGAAGGACCGGTTAGGGGACTACACGTGGCAGGCGTGTATGTGCAGGCGAAGGTGTGTATTATCTTAGGAACTGGACGATACAACCGCGGAGAGCCTACTTATACCACCCTAAGACCCGAGTCAAAAGAAATCGTAGCTGCGCGTACTGCTGTGATCATAGGCCACGCAGCGTATCGTAAAAGGGTGGGGCAGAACCGGAGGGGGTAAAGCGAAAAGTGCAGCGCAGAAAGTGTGAAGTAGAAAGTGGCTGCATCGTAGAGTAAAACAGAACTGTAGAGTAGAAAGTAGCGAGCCAGGACCCGAAGCCGTGCGTTGTGTTCCCAGCGTAGACTAAGCTAAGCTGGAGTTGAGTGATCTCCAGTATGGGAGTGTTATCGGGGGGAAGAAATGCAAGAAGGGTATCGTATTGTATCGTAGGAGAAGACCAGCCCAGGACAATGCTAGGGCTGGGGTGCTGTTCCGCTCCCGCGAAGGGAGCAGAGACCGGGCGGCGCCGCTGCGCCCGGTGGTGACGACTCGCGTGGGAACTCTCCTCGAGATTGAACGCGCGAGGAGAGGAGTCGTCGGGTATATGGGAAGTCGCCAGCAGGGCGGATCTGCTGGGGTGGCCGACTTCCAGGGAGGGAGGGTATTGCGGATAGAGGAAGGGAGTATTGCCGAGAATAGAGAAGTGGTTTGCCGGTGTTGCTGAAGACCGAGGTTGCCAGATGCCGATGGAGGACGCCAGAGAGCGACGAGAGAGAGCCGAGGGCCGCGAGGTTCACATGACGAGCTGCGCCATCGCCACAAAGTAGTTGAGGATAACGCTGCTTCCCCCAAGCTCGGTCATAACGATCAGGTAGAACGCGAGCCCGATGTTTTCCAGCGTGCCGATGACGTCGAGGTATGAGAATGTGCCCGGGCCCGTGTGGAACGAGGGCCCGACGTCGCGCCAAACACTCCTCGCGAGTGCCAGAGGAGGGGATCGGAGTGCGCGACTGAGCGCGGCCATGAGTACGATGGCCCATACGACGATGATGGTGCGGCGTGCTTCGGTCTCGTGCAGGACCAGCTCGGTGATGGCGGAGCTGTCGATGTCGGCGTCGGCGATGGTGTCGGTGTCCTCGAGGGTCTCCTGTTGGTTGCCGTCCAGATTGTCGTGGAGGTTGTCGTGCTCGCTCTCGATCTCGAGGCCGGTGGAGGACGGATCGGACACGTCGATGAGGGGCGCAATGCGTGCGAGGAACCCCTTGCCGCTGTTGTCGCCGCCAGCAGGTGCGCTGACGACGATGTTGATAATAGCGTCGGCGTGGCCGGAGTCTTTGACGCGAGCATCAGGGCGGGTGCAGACATCGGGGTCGGCGAAAGCATCGTTGTCGGCGTCGGCGTCGAAGAGAACCTCAGAGTCGCCCTCATCAAGATCGGGAGCAAGGAAAGCCAGGTCGGCGGTGGGGACGGCCTCGAGATCGTCGCCGAGGTCCAAGCAGTCCGCAGCGCTGAGCGTTCCAGAGATCCCAAAGGCGGCCTCATCGCCAGAAGAGCAAAAGGCAGTGTTAGCCTTGTCGAGGGAGTCCCGAAAGTCCAGCTGAGGACGGAGCTGCAGACTGAGACCCAGGCCGAGTCCAGTCACCCCAGCGCTCTCAGGTTGAGAGAACGCTGCGATCCTAACCGAGCTCTGACAGACCCGAGGACCGGTGTCGCATCCCTCGACGACTTGGGCGAGGCTCTGTGTATCCAGGAGCTGCTTCTGCTCGTCGACGACCGTAGTGGTGACCGCCGCCTGCGAATGAGCCAACATGCGACGCTCCTTGAGCTTGCTTATCTTGCTGAACCGACCGGGGGGCGTCGCGAGCGCGAATGTCTTCCCCGAGAAGTTCGACACGTTGCGCAGCACCGGCTTCTCCTCCTCGCGCGTCGAGCCGGACGAAGGAGATGGCACCTGGAGGTACTCGCGCTCCGAGCACGCTGGGCTCGCCGGGAAGTAGCCGCTAACATCGACCGGGGAAGCGAGGGTCGGCGTCTTGGGCGGGGGCGTGTCGAGCTCGGAGGGCGCAGAGGAGGCGTCGGAGTCGGTCGAGTAGGTGCTGGCGGGGCTGGCGGGGATCGGCGAGTCCTCGCAGGATTGGATGATGATATCAGGGACGGTGGGCGGCGTAGGCGTCGGCGTCGGCGTCGGCGTCGGCATGATTGTCCACTCGCGCATGAACGGGTCGCGGATATCAGCGAGATGGGGCCTGACCCACTGCGGGAAGCTTAGAGAGGCGTCGGTGTGGAGGCGGGGGGTGGTGCGCGGCTGCATGACCTTGTCAGCCGCGGCGGCCTCGATGTCGATGATCCGCCTCGAGTTCTTCTGAGCGTCCTGGGAGGGGTTGAAGTGGGGAAAAAGTTAACAAATGCATACAATGAGAGAGACGACCATAAGGCTGACCTTGTCGCTGCCGAGACCGGGGTAGTTGAGCTTCCCGAAAGCCTTGCAGAGCACAGAGTCCCGGAGACGTGAAGACGGAGCCCTAGCCAGAACAGGAGGAGGGAGCTCTAGAGCGAGCTTCCCATAGCCAGTAGACCCGAAGCCGCGAGAGCGAGCCAAGACCGCGAGCGAGGTGAAAGCCATGATGCGCGGGCCATTCTTGCCAGTGTCGGTGTCGGTGCCGATGGTGATGCGTGCCTGTTCGAGGTCGACCATGCAGGGGGCAGGGGCCCGACGACGAACATTGGGAAGGTTGGCACGGCGGCGGTGGCGACCGATGAGAGTGGCGACGGTGGAGATGACGACGACGAGGAGCAGGGCCACGATGATGACCAGGCCGAACTCCAGAGGAGGACGCGGGGCGTAGTTGGGGTCGGGCGGGGCAGTGTACATGGCTGGGGCTGTTGTGCTTGAGCGGGAGCTGTGGGCTTGAGGGCTTTGGTGCGCGAGGGCTGAGGGGGTTGTCTCGAGTGTCTTCTTGCGACGATGGTGGTGCGAGGAAGAGCGGGACGAGGAGACGAGACCTGCGGGCTGGCATGCTCATGGGGATTCAGATCCTGTCTGGTCTGCAGGGATTTCGGCGCATACTGGCTGCGAGGGCCTCGAGCGGGGGTCAGCCACTGTCAGCCCTCCTGCAGCAGATCGGCCGGTACTGGAGTAAATACGGCACACTGAGCCATAGAATCGCACACATGCTGGAAGATGATATGATTCTCAGTCACCTCAATGTGGTAAACTTGCCATGTTGGCCATACTTATGAGCAGTCACGCTTGTCCCGGATGTCATTCTAATCGGGGCCTCCCTGAGGCCTCCCTAATCTGCCATCCGCAGACTGAGTCGGGCATTTCGGCGAGTGCGTGAGGTCCATGGCTGGGGGCGCATAGAGCATAGCCGACATCATTCACTCGAATTCCTTATGAAACTATATGTCAGTTGTCGGCATGGTGTGAAGACAAAAAATTGACACACACGCCTTCTCTGAGCTCTTGCGGCCGTCCTTGCGCAGTTTGGGATTGCTTTAGCAAGTCCAAAGACAGTCCTGAGATTCAGTCAAAGTACTTTCTAGGTCTTCCCAACAGCCCAACACATAAGTAGTAGGGCCCACTGACGGGATGAGACAAGATGAGGACCTCTGACATGGGCGTCAAATCACTCAAACTGGTACCCCTCGGAGGCGCTCAGGCTCAAGCGCTCATCGACATCGTCCGGCTCTCGAACTTCGAAGCTTTGGCACGCGTACGTATCATGCTCGCATCACAGCAACCAGCGGGCGGTCTGGTTTAGGAGAAGAACGGAGAGCTTTATAACTGGTTTTTTGTGCTGGATACAGACCTCCAGCCGCAAACCGGAACCTCCGGATCCAGCTTCAAGGCCTCGTGCGTGTGGTGGCGCGGAATCATGGACAACGCATGGCAACATGCACTCAGCACTAGTGGCACGTATCCCTTGCGCTCTACTTCTGTCAATCCTCTGCGTCTAATTCGATGGGCTGCCTGACCTCTCTTATGCCTTGCCACCCTGGTCGTTACGGAGCACATCAAGGAACGGAAGGGAACGCAGTGCCGAGCGACCCTGGGTCGGACAGGATTGACATGCAGCCGACGAACTTGTTCACATCTGTCTATAGCACGGAAGAAGCAGGTCCAGCGGCAGCAAGGCAAGTGCAATGTCAATGGTTAGTATCGTGCAGTATAAACATATGGCTCACCAGACACCCCATCACCACTGGCAGCACTCCGATGCCGGTCAGGCCTCCACATATTTGCGAGTTCTGCTGGGAGGGGCCCTTCACGGCATATCTCGGGCTTCTGGACGAGCAAGTCCGGCTAGCAACAACCGAACGGCCAAAGACGGAAGGATACTCGTATCACGCCACCTGGGCAGAGCTCCAGTCTCGGGCGAGCGGCGGCTGTCGGTGGTGTCAAACCGTGCTTGCAACGCGCGAAGATGACAACGATTCGAAAACGCCTGATTCGTTGCATATAGTTGTGCGGATCCAGGGCTGCCTTTCAGGAAAGTCGGCTACCCCTACAGGAGTACAAGACTTGTCGGTCTTCGTGAACGATCAACTCCGATTCCTCGGGTATGTATATGCTTCTGCAAGTGAGTGTTCCTACAGATGTTGCTGCTGCATATCCGTCACTCAATCGAATATCATTTACAGACGATTCTGCGGCCGAGTATATCATCACAAGAAGCCGTGTGTTGGATGTGGGGTCCCCGCGCGCTCTCGCTCTCGCGCGGGAGTGCTTAGAGGGATGCATGCGCGGACACCGGCGTTGCGTCCCACCTCCAGTGGCACCCGCTGCGCTCTTGCCGACACGCCTCATCGACTGCACGGACCCTCGCCGGCCGTTTCTCGCGTCCACAAGCGGCACACGCGGTTCATACGTAGCACTCAGCTATGTCTGGGGCGAAGCCCAGCCGCACAGCACGACTATGGTGAAGCTGTCCGCGTACGCGGAGCAAATCGACGCGACGTCTCTCCCGAAGACTATCCGCGACGCGATACATGTCACGCACGCCCTCGACATCCAATACCTTTGGGCTGACACGCTCTGCATTATACAAGACTCCGACGAGGACAAGGCTCGCGAGATCGGGAAAATGCGCCGCATCTACCGCGATGCTTTCCTCACCGTCGTCGCTTGTAGCGCGCAGAAAGTGAGCGAAGGCTTCCTCCATGACAGACCGCCCGCGCCGCCCACGGCCTACGGCACGTTCTCCCGCGACTTCACCCTCCCCTTCATCTGCCCTCGGCCAAGCAGCCAAGTAGACGCCAACAGCCCGCAACGGATGGGAGAAATACATGTCTCTCCGATATGGACGTACCCCGACCCGCCCGGGCAACCGCTGGCGCAGTATGACCCCGCCTGCGAGGCTATCAGCACGCGCGGCTGGTGTATGCAGGAGTATCTCATGTCCCCCCGCGCGCTGCTCTTCGCTACGCACACGCTCCAGTTTCGGTGCCAGACTGCGACGCAGAACGTCGGCCACGCGTTCCACGACGCGCACTACGAGCGCCGGCTGCCCGACGCGCTCTTCCACGCGGACCCACCCCGCTGCGCGCGCGGGTCTCCGCCGTGGGCGGAGGCGCGCGAGGCGTGGCACGCGGTTGTCGCGGACTACACTCGGCGCAGGATCACCGTCCCGTCGGACAAGCTCGTAGCGTGCGGCGGGATCGCGGAGGAGTTCGCGCGCGTCCTGCGCTCCGAGTACCTCGCCGGGTTATGGCGCGACACCCTCCTCGCCGACCTGCTCTGGAGGAAGCGCACGGGGAGCCAGATTTCCCGGCCCGCGGCGTATCGGGCCCCCTCGTGGTCGTGGGCTGCCGTCGACGGCGTCGTGGAGGCCGGCGCGCTGGACATCCGGCCTGCAAATGGTACTGCTGTGGCAGAGGTGGTTAGCTGCGAGGTCGCGCTGCAGCACGTCGCGCTTCCATACGGCGAGGTGACGGGCGCGCTTTTGGTCCTCCGTGCGCCGCTGATTAGGTGCGTGTGGAATATCGGAGAGCCGAATGACCTCTTGCGCGTCAACGAGGAGTTCGTCAAGGACGTGCAGGACCGGATTGGCGCCTTGGACGACGACGAGGAGGTAGGGGTGGAGATGGAGCCCTTCGGAAGAGGATACATCGACAGCAAGGATGATGCACACGTCCGAGGGGCGTGGGCTGCGCCGCTTCACTGGAGCGACAACATCATGGCAGGTCTTGTGCTCGCCTCGGTCGACTCGCCGGGTGCGGGGGACGGTGTGAAGAGGTACCGCAGGATTGGCATGTTCGATATACATGCAAACAGCGGCCCTATAGGCTGGGTCGGGGAGCTGCCATTGGTGAGCATCGAAGTGATATGATTGTATTCCGCTCTTTCTTGTATACAACTACAGATCTCTGCGACATGTGTTCATCCTGAACGCGTCAAAGGCGGCAGTAGGTATGCGTTCTCCAGAATCCTCTTTGTGTTTGTGAGAGTCGAGTTATGTACCTGTCTCGCTTTCGACCATGTTCGTTGTCTCAGGTACTGGCATGTAAGTTGTGCGGCACACCAGCCACGGCTATAGAATTGGCAGGGCGTCAAAATGTGCAGGCGAAGAAGTGTATTATCCTAGGAACCGGACGATACAACCGCGGGAAGCCTACTTATACCAGCCTCAGACCTGAGTCGAAAGAAACCGTAGCCGCGCCGTACTACAGTGATCATAGGCCAAGCAGTGTATCGTAAAAGAGGGGGTAAGGAACCGGAGGGGGGAAGCGAAGAATGCAGCGCAGAAAGTGAGAAGTAGAAAGTGGCTGCATCGTAGAGTAAACCAGAACTATGCGATGGTAGAGATTAACGAGCTCGGACCCGAAGCCATGCGTTGTGTTCCCAGCGCGGACGAAGCCACACTGGAGTTGGATGATCTCCAGTATGGGATTATTCTCGAGCGAAAGAAAGAGAGGTGTCGTATCGTATCGTAAGACAAGACCAGCCCAGGACGAAGCTAGGGCTGGGTTGTTGTTCTGCTCCCGGTGAGGGGAGCAGAGACCGGGCGGCGCCGCTGCGCCCAGTGGTGACGACCCGCTTGGGGACTCTCCTCCAGGATGAGCACGGGAGGAGAGGAGTCGTCGGGTATATGAGAAGTCGCCAGCAGGGCGGATCTGCTGGGGTGGTCGACTTCCAGGGAGGGAGGGTATTGCGGATAGAGGAAGGGAGTATTGCCGAGAAGAGAGAGGATAATTGCCGAGGTTGCCGAACTTGAAGGCGGAGGACGCCAGAGAAGCCGATGCAGGACGCCAGGGAGAGCGGAGGTGCGCGAGGTTCACATGACAAGTTGTGCCATAGCCACGAAGTAGTTGAGGATGACGCTGCTTCCCCCAAGCTCGGTGGCGCCGATCATGTAGAACGCGAGCCCGATGTTTTCCAGCGTGCCGACGGCGTCGCCGTATGAGAATTCGCCCGGGCCCCGGTGGAACGAGGGCCCGACGTCGCGCCAGACACTCCTCGCGAGTGCCGGAGGAGGGGATTGGAGAGCGCGGCGGAGCGCGGCCATAAGTGCAATGGCGCATACGACGGCGATGGTGTGGTGTGCTTCGGTCTCGTGCAGAACCAGCTCGGCGGTGGCGGAGCTGTCGGCGTCGGCGACGGTGTCGGTGTCCTCGAGGGTCTCCTGTTGGTTGCCGTCCAGGTTGTCGCGGAGGTTGTCGTGCTCGCTCTCGCTCTCGATGCCGGTGGAGGACGAATCGGACACGTCGATGAGGGGCGCAATGCGTGCGAGGAACCCCTTGCCGCTGTGGTCGCCGCCAGCACGTGCGCTGACGACGATGTCGATAATAGCGTCGGCGTGGCCGGCGTCCTTGACGCGAGCATCAGGGCGGGCGCAGACATCGGGGTCGGCGAAAGCATCGTTGTCAGCGTCGGCGTCGAAGAGAACCTCAGAGTCGCCCTCATTAACATCGGGAGCAAGGAAAGCCAGGTCGGCGGTGGTGGTGGCCTCGAGATCGTCGCCGAGGTCCAAGCAGTCCGCAGCGCTGAGCATTTCAGAGATTCCAAAGGCGGCCTCGTTGCCAGAAGGGCAAGAGGCAGCGCAAGCCTTGTCGAGGGAGTCCTGAAAGCCCAGCTGAGGACGGAGCTGCAGATGGAGGCCGAGGCCGAGTCCAACCACCGCAGCGCTCTCAGGTTGAGGGAACGCTGCGATCCTACTCGAGCTCTGATAGGCCCGAGGGCCGGTGTTGCATCCCTCTACGACTTGAGCGAGGCTCTGTGTATCCGGGAGCTGCTTCTGCTCGTCGACGACCGTAGTGGTGACCGCCGCCTGCGCTTTCGCCAACATCCGACGCTCCTTGAGCATCTTGCCGAACCGCCCCGGAGGCGTCGCGAGCGCGAACGTCTTCCCGGAGAAGTTCGACACGTTGCGCAACACCGGCTTCTCCTCCTCGCGCGTGGAGCTGGACGAAGGAGATGGCACCTGGAGGTACTCGCGCTCCGAGCACGTCGCGCTCGTCGGGAAGAAGACGCCGAACGGGGATGCGAAGGTCGGCGTCATCGGCGGGGGCGTGTCGAGCTCGGAGGGCGCGGAGCAGGCGTCGGAGTCGGTCGAGTAGGTGCTGGCAGGGCTCGCGGGGATGGGCGTGTCGTCGCATGTCTGGATGATGATCTCGGGAATGGTGGACGGCGTAGGCTGAGGCGTAGGCGTGAGGATCCACTCGCGCTGAGATGGGTCACGGATCTCGGCGAGATGGGGCCGGACCCATGCCGGGAAGCTCAGGGAGACGTCGACGGCGAGGGGCATGGTGTTGCGCGGCTGCGTGACCTTGTCAGCCGCGGCGGCCTCGATGTCGATGATGCGCCTCGGGTCCTTCTGAACGTCCTGGGAGGAGAGGCGGAAGGGCACGGGTGAGGGTTAACGAATGCATAGGATGAGAGAGACAAAATGAGGCTGACCTTGACATCGCCCAGACCGGGGTAGTTGAGGTGACCGAGGGCCTTGCAGAACACGGAGTCCCGGAGACGCGAAGCCCGTGCCATAGCCAGAACCGGAGGAGGTAGCTCTAGAGCGAGCTTCCCATGACCAGTAGACCCGAAGCCGCGAGAGCGACCCAAGACCGCGAGCGGAGGGAAAGCCAGGATGCGCGACCCATTCTTGCCGTGACCGTTGCCGGTGCCCATGTCGCTGTGGATGACATTGTCGGTGCCGATGGTGATGTGTGCCTGTTCGAGGTCGACCATGCATGGGGCAGGAGCCCGACGACGAACATTAGGAGGGTTGGCACGGCGGCGGTGACGACCGATGAGAGTGGCAACGGTGGAGATGCCGACGACAAGGAGCAGGGCCACGAGGATGACCAGGCCGAACTCCAGAGGAGGACGCGGGGCGTAGTTGGGGTCGGGCGGGGCGGTGTACATGGCAGGGACTGTTGTGCTTTCGCTGGGGTTGGTTGTGCTTGAGTGCGTTGAGGCTTTCCGGGGTTGTCTCGGGTGTCTTCTGGCGACGATGGTGGTGCGAGGAAGAGCGGGACAAGAGATGAGAGCCGCGGGCTGGCTAGTTCACCGGGGATTCAGATCCTGTCTGGTCAGCAGAGATTTCCGCGCATTCTGCTGCAAGGCCCTCGAGGGAGGGTCAGCCGCCGTCAGCCTCCCGGAGGGAGATCGCGCCGCACTCGGGCGACGGTGACGCTGTTGAGATTCAGCAAAGCACACGTGCGCACAGTCGAGGATAAGACGTCCATGCGTATAGTATACTGGTCGACCGTAGATCCAAGCACTCAGGTGCATTCCCTGGCGCCATTCACATTGGGACCATCCCTGATGCGCACTTGCTCGGTAATGGGGATTTTTTTACGAAAAGCGGAGATGCCTCCTGCCGTCGGCATACATGGTACGAGGACGAGAGACATAGCTCGCTCAGGGCTTTTACCTGTAAGGCCATGTTAGCAGCGACTGCGACACGATGATGATCGGATGACTGACTACACATAAGTACTGCGGCAACCTGGAGAGCTTGGAGCGTATGATGCGACAAGTCATAGCATAATCGGTGGTTCTTCAGCGTCGTCTTAATCTGTGGAAACATACGCATCTAAAAGCTTGACCTTGTAGCCGACATCGTGGCCGTCTCCGAGAAGGAGTGCGTACAGTAGCGCCCACGCTACCTGGACCGTAGCGCTGGCGTAGCGCCCATGCCGACCGCGGTTGTTGTTGAACGTGGACCATCTTGAACGGCGACAGGATCGCCCAAGCTGCGAACACTTGCAAGCTTGCCCACATCATATCCACTACCATTCACAAGCGCAATGGACAGGACCTGTTGAACCCCGGCGGTTTCTAATAGTGTCGCGGCCCAGACTGAGCCTGAAGCTCTCCGCGTCGCCAATATGCCAGCCCATACTGCTATCTAGAAGCAGGGCCAAGCCGGCCTTTTCCTGTCTTACAGGACCGCGATTGAGGTGAGAGTAGGAGGTGAGCATGGCGTACTTTGTGCATGTGCCTCTGTTGATACTATTCAAATAGAAGCCTCCTCTCAGCGTCGCATGATGTTCCCTCGTTATCACGATACGAAATACGTGTGAGAAGACATACCGTAAACCATCCCGCTCGCGTAGAGGAGGACCACCGGCAAGCATTCTCCAAATGCTTCGTCCTTTGTGTTCTCTTCCTCCACTGCGCGATGCCTGGGCTACACGAGAAACCTGGCGTGAGGTCAAACGCCGGCCGCGACATCGGTAACGCGTCTTTGGATCGCATGGACATGACGAAGGGAGACACCGCTTTGGTGGAGGTCAGAGACGCCGACGATGCCCGCCTAGCAGAGCTCGGGTACAAGGGAGAGTTCAAGAGAGAATTCTCCGTAGGTGCAGTCATTCTGTGACCAATATTTCTAACCAACCCAGCCGAACAGTTGCTGGAAACCGTTGCATTCTCATTCTCCATCATGGCAGTGATCGGAGGGGTCTCGTCGACACTATCCTTCGGGCTCGCCTCTGGTATGTTCATAACCCGGGCGTGCATGCGGCTGCGGCTAATACGCACCGGGCTTAGGCGGTCATGTTGGGATGGTGTGGGGCTGGTTCATACCATGCTTGTTCATCATGTGCATCGCCGCGTCTATGGCGGAGTTGGCCTCGTCTATGCCGTCAGTTTTTCCTGTTCTCTGGGCTCACCGAGAGAGTACTGTACTTACACCGCAGGATTTTGCAGTACCAGCGCCGGATTGTACTACTTCTCCGCCAAGCTGGCACCTCAGCGCTACTCTGCACTCGCTAGCTGGGTTACCGGATGGGCCAATGTGACCGGGCAGGTCACCCTCGTCTGCTCCATAGACTACACAGTGTACGGACCCCACGCGAGCGCGACCATAACATTGCTGACATTGCTCCCAGGGCACAGATGATCACCACAGCGATTGCGGTCAGTACCGACGGCGTGGTAGTCCTCGGTGCAGGACCAACATATGGTATTCTCCTTGCTATTCTGCTGGTGCACGGAGTTATATGCTCCGCCGCGACAAAGGTCCTAGCCAGGTTGAACCTTCTCTATGGCTTCCTGACGGGTAGGTGCTATTCGGGTTGCCTCGGATTTAGATGCCTGACCCGTGCCCACGTTTTACAGCAGGAGCAACCGTAGCAGCAATTATTGCGCTGCTCGTCTGCTCGGGAGACAGGAAGGTATCGACGAAGACTGCGTTCACCAGTTTCGAGAACAACACCGGGTGGAAGAACGGTGCGTGCCCCAACAATCACCCAAGCGGCCCCCGGGAACTCGGAAACTAAGTGACAACTGTGCACAGACGGATGGGCGTTCCTCCTCGCCTTCGCCGCTCCGATGTGGTCCCTGACCGGCTGTAGGTCCCCCCTTTCCATTACGCCACCGCCACGAGTACTGAGCCATCCTAAAGACGACTCCGCCGCGCATATATCCGAAGAAGTCGCTGGAGCGGCTCGCGCGGCACCCATCGCCATCCTCGTCTCCGTCGCAGCCGTCGGCGGCATGGGCTGGCTCCTCATCATCGCGGTCTCGTTCGCGACCGTGTCCGTGCCTGCGCTGCTCGCGACGGACCTCGCGCTCCCGATGGGCCAGGTGTTACTTGACGTGTTGGGCAAGCGCGGCATGCTTGCGGTGTGGAGCTTTACCATCATCGCGCAGGTGTGTCCAGGGTATATGCGCTTCCTCATCGACGTGCGACATGCTAACACGACGGGGTTGGGGCAGTTCTTATGCGGAGCGGCGCAGGGGGTGGACGCTTCCCGTGTAGTGTTCGCGTTCGCACGGGACAACGCGCTACCAGGCTCGCGTTGGTGGAAGCGGGTGAATGCGCGCACGCAAACACCGGTGAATGCTGTGTGGCTCGTTATCGCACTCTCTGCGCTGTGTGGACTGCTCGGATTCTCCGCTACGGCGTTCTCGTCTCTTGGCGGGTACGTACTGCTGCATATATTGCTGCGACCGATAGCTGATGGTTATGGGGTGCAGGGCGGCGGTTATAGGCCTCTACACGTCCTACGCAACCCCGATATTCCTGAGGATCACCTCTGGGCGAGACAAACTCGTCCCCGGGCCCTTCAGCCTCGGAAGGTGGTACATGCCCATCGGCTCCGTCGCGGTCGCGTGGGTCGCCTTCATCGTCGTCCTGTTATGTTTCCCGCCGAGTCAGGCAACGACCGCGGCAGGGATGAGTACGTTCTATCCTGTACCATCGCGTCCGACCTGTTCTGACATAGGTCTCGATGCAGACTACGCACCGGCGATTGTCCTTGCCGTATTCGTTTTCGCCGCAGGCTCGTGGGTAGTGTCCGCGAGGAAATGGTTTGTCGGCCCGCTACCAAACATCGATTTGCGAGAGTATTCAGAGAAAGAGTCGTGAGTGGTGGGCTATTATAATCGTTCATCGTTGTACATGGATATGTGGGGATACCGGAGATGATATACAGCGACGCGAATATTAGGGCTGAAAGCTTACAGTATGTAGTGAGCACTCAGTGGGTGAAGCAGGGCGGTGCCCACGCCCTGGCAAGACAAGACACGGGCAAGATGTGATGCGTATGCGTTACAGTCCTTCATCGTATAACTTCCTACACAGGGCTACGTAGAAGCGTTCGAGGTCCTGCTTCGTCTCCAAGTCGCTCCGCGTCGCGGCTTTGGCGTTCTTCTCCTGCTCCTCGTCCCGCTCCTGCTTCTGTCGGGAAGTCTTGGCATCCTCCTCGGGCTTCTCCTCTGAGCGCGACACGAGCGACGTGATGGAGCCGACCGCGTCTGTCCCTGGCGTCTGGTCCACGATCCAGTCGAACACCGCCGACAACTTCTCGGTCGAGTTCTTCACAACCTCGTCCGAGTTCTGGTCGCGCTCCCTCTCCTTCATGCTCCGCACATCCCGCCCGCCCTCGCTCGCTGCCGCGGCCGCGACCGCGTCCCGGTGCCCCTGCTCGCTGATGCCCGCACCCGCGCTCTTCGCCGCCTTCTTCTCCTCCCGCTTCCACGCGCGCACGAACCTACCCCAGTCCGCAAAGTTCCACTCGTCCGGGCCCGGTATCGACGGAAGGTCCACGTCGAGCCCCCTTGCGCCCCGGAGCTCCCAGTGGTCGCACTCTTCCAGCACGCCGAGGAACTCGCCCCAGCGCGCGCTCTGGATCGTCACGAGCCCGTCGTTGCCCCACTCCCCGTCCGTGTCCGCGAGCGGGTGCGCCTCCTCGCGCAGGCGCGCGCGCTCCTTCTCCTCGAAGCCGTCGAGCACCATCTTCGGCAGCCAAAGCGGGTGCCAGATGCTCATCCCCGAGATGCGGCCGGCGACGCTGAAGTAGCGCACGGAGGGGTCGTCCGGCGTCGCGGGGTTGAAGATCGTGTTGAGGTAGGTGGAGGTGAGGTGCGCGTAGGCGGGCGAGTCGAGTAGGGAGAGGAGGAGCGTGGTGAAGGAGGAGGGGAGGGAAGCGAGCGAGAGCAGCGACTTCACGCCCGGTATCGACTTGCTCTTCGGACTGGTCGGAGCGTCTTGAGGGCTCGCGTCGAGTCGTGGCTCCGTTTGCTCTCGGTGCACCTGGCCGGGGTTGTCCACCTCGAGCTTTCCTAGACCGATGTATTGCTGCACTTGACGTCAGACGGAATGTACTAGACCTCAAGCAATATACTCACCCTACACCAGTCCATGAAGGGGCTACCTCGATGGGGAGTCGCGATCGTGGTGAGTGAGAGCGGCACGTAATCAGTGGGCTTTATGTGGCTGATTAGATGCCTGCAGTCCAGTCCGCCCATGGAATGTGCGAGGAAGTTGATGCCGCGCCCTGGGGCCTTCTCGCGCAAGAAACGATCGAGGTTCTTCGCGCGAGATGAAATCGAGCCAGTGCTGCATGGAAAATCGAAAATGCACGTTTTATTGAGAGCCTGAGATACGGACGAGAAGCAAGCGCGCTCACCTAGGTACAGAGGTCACCAGAACGTCGGCACCGACCTTGCCGCGTAGCACGTTGAGTACATTCGACCAGTAGTGGGTTTGTAGCAACGGGAATGCAGACGGCCCGCGCACATCAAAGCCATATAAACCTAGCGTGTCATATCTTCAGCAACATTGTAACAGAGTGACAACCGAAACAGTGGGAAGGAAGTGGAAGTGCAGATCTCGTACAGGTGGACGTGGCGAGGGCCCGCCAAAATGGTAAATGGTGGAAATGGGACTACGCCCCGGGTCGGGAGTTTCCACCTCCACTAGCCAATCCGCTTTGGCTTCCACTCCGATGGGTGACGCAGCCGGGATGTGAGGGTGCGGAGTGCGCGTCGCCAGTGCTTGTGGCAAGCGTGTGCATGACAAG
This sequence comes from Trametes villosa, assembly GCA_002964805.2. Classification (NCBI taxonomy): domain Eukaryota; kingdom Fungi; phylum Basidiomycota; class Agaricomycetes; order Polyporales; family Polyporaceae; genus Trametes; species Trametes villosa. Next base: position 424,062 of record PUDQ02000049.1, on the reverse strand, counting down.
GGTGTGAAGGCGGTAGCGATGCGTACTTGATTGAGGCAGAGGGTGTATGCGCGAAGATAGCGTAGACGTGAACGACGCGGGCGTAACTAAGCGAGGTATAGGCGTCGTCGCGGACGGAGCGTGAACGAAGTGCGAAGTAGTCGGCCAAGCTAGGCTCTTAGGAACACAGTTCCACTCGCTTCTGGTCGAGCAGTCCATCCACACGCTCGTTGACCACGCACGTCGCGCGCACCGCTGTCCTCGACCTCGCCCGAGCTGTGCGGGCCGAAGGCGTCCACCTTGTCCTGCGTCGTATGCGCCTGCGCGTGCGGGAGCCGCATCGAAGGTCATGCATGCGCCCACACCGCTCACGCCTGCGCCCACTGCCTCATTTATGTGCACATCGTACCCCATATCGCTCTCGTGCACACGCCTGCGTCAAGCAGTCTGTATCCCCGCGCTGTTCCCCGCATCCCCATCTTGTACCGGCCGCGCACCCCGTAGGGTGGAAGCGGAGGTAGGATGGTAAGTGGAAGCGGAACTATGCCCCATCGGAGCGTAGATCCACTTTCAGCGTTTTGGTGGGTTCCCGGAGTGCGTTGTGAATTATGAAGGGTATATACCAGATCTGTGGGAGGGGGTCTCGGAGCTAAGTCCCGACTTCCACTGAGACTGAGACCGTCACTCTGCGAATTCTTCTAAGTATCCCTTGTGCCGACTACCGCGACCAGGATCAACGCAGCTGTGCTCATTGACTTCCGCTCGATCTGGGCCCGCACAAGGTGCATAGTAGTTCGCGTGGTATAAAAGATTTTTACTGCGTGGCTGAAAGGTGGCTGAATGGCGAGCACCTGGGAGACAGGATGGTAGGAGGAAGTGGAATTACAGCCCATTGGAGCGTAGTTCCACCTCCACCGTTTTGGCGGGTTCCCGGTAAATACTCATTGTAACATCACAACGCACCACCACGCTACGCGCTCCAGGAAAAGTAAATAGACGAATCCCAACCCAACTCACCATGGCATAGAACAATAGGGTTCCTCGGTTTCCTGAGAGGTTCGTACAAGACAGGGTTGCTGATGAGCCGATGGATCTCGTCGTTCCGCCGTGGCCTTGCGGGCGCGACAGTTCTTCGCGGAGGGTCCTTCACGCCATTGCCTTGTGATTCAACGTCATCCCCCACCCCATTTGCCAAAGACAGCCTCCACGTCCTCCCCGAGTTCGGTAGCCAAGCGGGCCACTGTAGCGCGTGAAACGCGCTCGAGGTAGTAGTAGTACGTCGCGCGTCCTTGGCGTCCGGCGGGGGCTGCTGCAGGTAGTGGTGGGAGATGGAGAGCGTGCCGACGACGTTCACGATGCGGCGGAAGAGCGCGGCGACGGGGATGGGGAACCAGACGGTCTGCATGTCGCAGCGGGCGACGAGGAAGACATGTAGCACGACGTCGGGAGAGTGCAGAAAGCTTGGGGGCCCCACCGTCACCGCTCCCGCCTCCGCCTCTCTGGGGTTGCCGATCGCGTCGGGGGGCCCGGCCCGATCGGCCGTTAGGCGGGAAAAGTTGTTTGGCGCTGGTAGCGTGGCGTGGAATCAGGTGGAATCGGACCACTCGCTGAGAGGCGAGAAAAGAGCAGAGGAGAGTGAAGTAGTCTGTGCTGATATTTTGGAGGCCATGTATCCAAGAAGTAACCTATCTAATATATGCAATCAGGACAACACCCGCTGTCGGGCAAACGCTACCGCCACGCTCCCCACCCCAGTCGCAAGCGCGCAGGACCCCACGAAGATCTCGACGGCGCCATAACCGTACTGACCAAATCCTCCCCCCAGCGACGCGCCGTTCCCTTTCTGCAGCAGGAGACCCGAGATGACCGGGCCGATGACAGCAGAGATCCCCTTGAAGAACGCGGTGCCCGCGAAGGACATGCCCGCGTACTCGACTTGACCACCGACGGACTCGACTGCCGCGTTTGGCCAGGTAGACGAGAAGCCACCACTCTGCAGAGTGCGTGTGAGCAATCATCTCCTCCTTTGGGCCCTTTGGGATAGTACTTACCAGGCCGCCGAAGATGATAGCGAAGAAGTAGAGGAAGATCGCCGCGTCGGCGAAGCCCCAGAGGAAGAAGGCCGAGAGGGCGCTGCCGACGGCGCTGAAGACCATCACAGCGGGATACGGGAACCTGTCGGTAAGATGGCCCATGATGATCTGCCCTACGACCGCGGACGAGTTGAACAAGGACAGAACGACTGTCGCCGTCAGTTGGTTGGAGACGTTTTTGGTGAAGGTGGCGATGTAGAGTGACACGGGGAAGTAGGACAGGCCTTGCAGCAGGTTCGTAGTCGCCTGTGATAGTAACCCTTATGAGTACCTGTCCCCGACTGGATGAATGGGCCTGCGGCTTACGAATGTCCAGAATAACGGGTTACGGATGAAACCGATGTGCGGAGGGATGAATCGAGGTCTCCGCTGGTGTGCACTGAATTTGGGCACAGGGAACCGACTACGCATTCCGAAGAGGGCGATGCCGGAGAAGAACGAAGTCGCGAGTGCCCAGATGCGCAGTGTCCAGCTCAGGCCGACCTTGTCGAGTAGCGCATTCAGGACGAACGGGAATACGAAGCCTATGTGAGTCGTCAATTTTATGATAGCTTTCACGGATCCGCTGTGAACACCAACCTCCCAGTCCAGTGCCTGCGAAGATAATGCCACCTGCAAGCCCTCGCCGCTCAGAGAACCACTCCGGAAGGAGCTGAATGACGGGCATGTACAGGAGGCCGCCTCCGACACCGACACCCACGCCTTGCAGCAGGATCAATTGCCACACCTGAACCTGTGGTCAGTGGATATGCTTGCGGCTGAACGGGAAATGCCCCACCTCTGTAGCGAAGCTCGAGCAAAATAGCGATACAAAGTAGAGCGCCAGACCTGCCCACATGCCCATGCGCATGAAGTCAGGGTATCGACCATACACAAAAGACAGAAAGATAGCCTAGTAAGTAGTGAGTATGATCGCGGCTGCGACGTGGAAGAGAACCGACCTCTCCGTATTGGAAGGCGAGAGCGACTGTCCCTACAGCGGAGATCGCGACGCTGGATGACTTTTCGAAGGGCGGATGTGATGTGTAGTAGTCTGTGTCAAATTATGTCAATCGCTGCCTACCTGGCAGATGTTGATTCGTCATACCCTGGAAGATACCATAACTAGAGAAGACATAGGATTAGCCTTAGCACTAGGTCTATGCGCAAGAAAGAGCGAAGATTAACCTGAAGCCGAAACCCCACACCATCATCTCGAGTATGAACGCCGAAAAACAAAACGTCCATGCTTTGATTCCGCGATCAATTGGTGGCAGCTCCTGCACAGTCGCGCCTTCCTGGGGATCCTCTGCATGAAGTGCCGCTCGCGATGACCGGTTGGACAGCGTCGCCGGAGTAGTCTTGGCCGAGTCATCGTGCAGATCAGACAGCTCGTACTGCTGCAGCCCGTGGGCGCGGGCATCTTTGTGTACCTCCATGCTGCTTTCCGGTCGTTTTTGTCGAGGAGAGATGTCGACGTTGCGGGAGAACAGACTGAGGACAAATTCGCCGCCACTTTGGGCGCCTGCCTTTGGCGATAGTGAGTCAACTTACTCGCTTACCATATCGGGACTTTTTCTTTACCAACCTCTGGCGTCAACACCTGTACATCACATCACCGTAGTCTATTTATCTCCGACCAGCCAATCGGCCTGTGCGGGTCTAACTGACTTGATTCTCCACATCCCGCACTCTACCAATAAACCTACGAATAATTCTCCTGTTCCCTTATGAAGAAGGAGTCCCCTCCCCTAAGTACGCAGCCCTACGGAGGGCATTAGATTAGATGATACTGCAGTAGATCAGCACCATAGATAAAATGCAATCTACTGATAACGCGCGCATCGCCCGATGTTGCCGGGCGTCGAGCTCCCCATCAGCGCCCGCCGTTGATACCGTCGGCAACGCTGTCCTCCGCGTTGTCCGGACTCCCCTGACGTCGTCATCAACGGCGCCGACGCTCCGCTCCCCGGGCGCTCTCCCGCCCCGACTCCTCCCAATCCGGTAAGCCCTGCCTCGGGTACCAAGATCCCCTCCCCCGACGGCCCATATCTCCCCCTCCCCACCGCCGATTCCCTTCGTTCTTTTTGCGGTATGTGCGCATTATGTAGTGCTACTAATCCCGCTTTGTCCGATGCATATAGGTATTTTAATCGTTGTGAAATACAAGGTTCTCCCTCAGAGTAGGCACACTGGGGGAACTTTGGCTAATAGCACAGTGTACTGATACATCTTATGTTCAGATTGTACATGCCTGCTTACTAGTACTATGTACCTTTAATATGAGCCACTTTGCGCGCGATTCGAGCCACGGGTCGATTTAGGGTACCATGTGCTTCTGGTGGGGGATGCACCCATGCTTCTGGCATCCCGCCGCGCTCCGGGGCATGGCGCGTCTGCATCAGTAGCCTTCTGTGGGTACTATAGCACTATTGTATGGGTTTTGCGCTTTTATATCTGCGCCGCAGCGGCTCCATACATGGTCAGCTTATGTTGCCCTTGGGGGGTATGTTTTCGACACATATCAAGATATATCATTTGCACATCCTGTCCCCCCTGCGTACAAAATCCATTAATGGATAGGCATGGGTGACACGCACATTTCAAGCCCTCAATCGTGTACGTACGCTCAGAACTCCTTGAGATATGCCCTAAATACTAAGGAAGTGCACCACTTGTACAGGAAGTGAAGCACATTTTCGTGCACAGGCTCACACATTTGATGCTCCCAGTGACTGTTCAAGGCATATCTCGGGCGGATCGTGGCCTACACACATGTTTCTGGGCTTGAAATGTGCGTATCAAGCATGCCTATTCAATGGAGCATGCTTCATGTGCGGGGAGGGAGTGGTGCAAATGATAGATACCAATATGTGCCGGAATCACACCCCTGTGGGCAACCTAGGTTGAGTGTATATGGAGCTGCTGGAGCTCAATTTCAAGGGTATAGAAACAGCCATATTATGCTTTAGTACCTACTCTGGACCTCTGCAACGTACGCGCCGCGCTCCAGAGCACGGCGGGGTGTTGGGAGTGGAGATACACGTCCCACCGGGAGAACATGGTGTCAAAATTCGACCCGAGGCTCAAATCGCGCGCAGAGTGGCTCATATTCAAGGTACACTTTAGTAGTACATAGGGGTATACACATCAAGCATTGTATGTCCCTACACACTATATAACTAGCCAAAGTATCCTCAGAACAGTCACCTTTGAGAAGAGTCTTGCATATCACAACGATTAAAATACCTATATGCATCGGACAAAGCGGGATTAGTAGCACTACATAATGCGCACATACCGCAAAAAGAACGAAGGGAATCGGCGGTGGGGAGGGGGAGATATGGGCCGTCGGGGGAGGGGATCTTGGTACCCGAGGCAGGGCTTACCGGATTGGGAGGAGTCGGGGCGGGAGAGCGCCCGGGGAGCGGAGCGTCGGCGCCATTGATGACGACGTCAGGGGAGTCCGGACAACGCGGAGGACAGCGTTGCCGACGGTATCAACGGCGGGCGCTGATGGGGAGCTCGACGCCCGGCAACATCGGGCGATGCGCGCGTTATCAGTAGATTGCATTTTATCTATGGTGCTGATCTACTGCAGTATCATCTAATCTAATGCCCTCCGTAGGGCTGCGTACTTAGGGGAGGGGACTCCTTCTTCATAAGGGAACAGGAGAATTATTCGTAGGTTTATTGGTAGAGTGCGGGATGTGGAGAATCAAGTCAGTTAGACCCGCACAGGCCGATTGGCTGGTCGGAGATAAATAGACTACGGTGATGTGATGTACAGGTGGGCGTCAACGCCACCGCTGTAACTTGATGTGCAACTTTTCGTTGTACCACCTCATTCGCGGCTGGAAATCCACGGACACGACGGGACGACTCGTCTAGACATACTCAGGCTGGCTCCAGCTACTTTCGTAGCTGCACGAGCTCTCGATGCCTCGTGAACGCCCTTAGCCACCTCCGGCTAGCCATTTCCTGACATCCTCGAGGGCAGTCAAGCACCTCCGGTTAAATCTCGGTGTGTACATGTGTTGGGAATCCGGTCGCGCCATCTGATACTAAGGTATCTGTACATTGTGAATGCCATCTGGCTGACCTGCTTCAACCCAGGCTCAGTATTACGATGACTGCGCGCGGATCATGTACCGGATGCCCGTTGCGTATACGCGTGGTCTCGACGCGCATCCCGCTGATGTCCCTGGCCATTCTTCCCGCCGTCGAGACCTCATGACGATATGTTGCATGGATCAGCGCGGGGACGGCAGACCGCGATTGTCCTGGTAACATACTGTTTTGGGAGACTTTTGTCATGTCATGAACGCGAGGTAAGACATTCCATCCCGCCACGGTGGTGGTACATTCAACATGACCCGCGATACTTCCAATCCATACTGAAGCCCTCTTTTTGCTGTAGGTCATGGAGATATCTGTACGATGCTCCCCCGCTGCGCATAGCAACGTTAGACAGATTCCACTAGCGCTGCCCGGGGCTATTCGACAAGCCTCGTTCGCGACAAAGCAATGTGCAATGCTGATGCACAAGCGAACCGTTCCTTGCCAGGGGTACTGTTTAGCGATGAAACACACCGTCTTCTGCCGTCATACCGAACGGCTTCAGCTCGGCCTCAAGCCATGTTATGGTCCGTCCTGATCCTGAAACCCTGCGCCGAGCTGCATATAAGTACGATTCCGACGGCCGACGCGCAGACATATCTCTCCCAGACGCGAGCCAACCCCAATCATGCGTCTCGCTTCCGCAGTTGTGCTTTCTGTGCTTTCATCCATATCCCGGGCTGCACCCCAGGTTCAGCTGGGCAGTAGCACCCTCACAGGTACTCAGAACACGGGGCAAACGGAGTTCTTCGGGGGTATGTGGCTTGCTACGGCCCATTTCTTTCAATGCGTTATACTTACCCAACTCATCTCCATAGGCATCCCGTATGCTCAGCCTCCCGTCGGGCAATTGCGCTTTGCACCGCCCGTGCTCAAGGCCGATCCCGGTGTCGCGAGCTTCGATGCTAGCAACTATGGCGCTCCATGTCCACCGAGCGGCGTATGTTATACGTGTTGCTGCATGTGTCCTCACCGGCTGACCACAGCTGTAGTCTACCAACCCCGTCGAAGACTGCTTGACCATCAACGTTATCCGACCCGTAGGTACCTCCTCCGGCGCGGGGCTTCCGATCATGGTATGGGTCTACGGCGGAGGCTTCCAGTGTGGGTAGCGCAACATTTACCGGTGACGTCTATGAATGCGCATTAATGACGATCCTCCAGCGGGCGATGCTTCCCAGTATGATGGTACGGGGTTCGCGATCACTGGAATCAACAGGGTGTGCCATCTTAGGCTACTCGTCAGTCGTTCAGGTGCTGAGACTCTTGTTCGCAGGGAACACCTTTCATCTACGTGAATCTTAACTACCGGTTGGGCGTGCTTGGCTTTCCACAGGGCCAGGAAGCCGCTTCACGCGGGGCTCTCAATTTGGGCCTGAAGGACATCGTCACCGCTCTCCAGTGGCTGCAGCATAACGCTGCCGCTCTCGGCGGTGATCCTTCCAAGGTGCGCTATAGCCTTCTGTGCAAGTAAGCTTCTGTTGACGCGGCGCATTAGGTCACACTGTTCGGGCAGAGCGCGGGATCCGTAGCGTTGGCAAACCTGTTCCTAAACTCGAACTTGGAAACTCTCGCTCGTGCAGCGGTATGTTGTCCGTTTTCGTCGTCGAACCTTGCTGATCGTTGAAACACTGGCCAGATATTCGAGTCAGGTGCGCAGAGCACACTACCCATGTTCTCCGGGGCGCACCGGGACCAGGACTGGCAGAACTTCGTCAAAGCCGTACCCCAGTGCTCAGGTGCCAATTCCACAAGCACCTTCGACTGTCTCCGGCAGGCGGATGCTGCTACGATCCTCAGCGCGCAGCGGTCTGCCTCCGGCCAGGCCGGGGAGCAGTTCCCGTGGGCCCCTGTCATCGACGGCGCGGGCGGTGTCATCCCTGACCTCCCCTCGACGCTGCTCAATGCGGGAAAGTTCGCGCGCATCCCTTTCATCTCTGGCAGCAACCTAGACGAAGGTGGGTACCAGTGCTTTATGCTTACTCCACCAGACTGACACGGACGGATAGGCACCCAGTTCGTGTCGACGAGCCTGTCGTCAAACGACCAGCTCACGCAATTCCTCACGAACTTCGTCAACCCCGCTGGAACTCCTACCGCGGACCAGATCACGCAGATCAAGGCGCTGATCCAACTGTACCCCGACGACCCCGCGCAGGGGTCGCCATTCGGGACTGGAAGCAACACCTTTGGTCTAGGGAATGAGTACAAGCGGGCAGCCGCCGTTGCGGGGGACATCTGGTTTCATTCTGCTCGTCGTGCGTGGGACCAGGCGGCGAGTGGACAAGGCGTCAAGGTGTTCGCCTACCTGTTCGCCGACCCGAGCGCCGTCAGCACTGCATCCCAAGGGGGTGAGTACTCCCAGTCGTGTTGTCTTAGTGCGGGGGCTCACAGCTGCTGTACCACGCAGTCGCACACGGCAGCGAGATCCCATACGTGCTGCACGGCCCCGGATCCGACCCTAGCGCGCAGACTTTGAGTGCGGCGATGAAGGACTACTGGATCTCTTTCGCGACGTCTCTCGATCCGAACGACGGGAAGGGTACCAGCCGTGTGTACTGTTTCTTAGAGTTCCTCGTCGTGTTGGTTGACTTGGTTGGTACGATCGCAGGTCCTCAGTGGCAGCAGTACACCGCGTCCAACCAGGTGAGCAAGCAACATATTCCTTAAGTTTCCGACTCTAATCCATAACGTAGGCCGTCATGCAACTGCAGGGAGGCAACACTACCATGATCCCGGACACATACCGCGCTCAACAGGTCGCCTTCATCAACTCGAAACCGGCGATATTCAACCACTGATGTCATGCGTGCCACAGGAGTATCCGTATCTCTATCTTTATCTCTTTCTCTTGATACTATGCTCCCCTGGGCTCGTTTGCGAGATATCTGTCTGGTGTGGGCGCTTCATGCTAGAGTGCGGCCACACGAAACTATCGTACTGGTACACGGCAACGACGACGTTGGATACTGGACCCAGGGCCCCAATCACATCCTTTCCGCTGACATGCATATACTCAGCTATAGTTTGTCCCACAATAGCCGGCTTCGCTCGACGAGCAACTGAGCCAAGCGCAGCGCTGCGGGGAGTGGCTACTGTGCGTGTTCCCTTGTTCTGACGGGCGCTTACTCTTTTGTCTCCGTGCCGCCCTCGACGACCGAGTGGCTTCGGTCAAAGCAGCGCTTCATCCTGCCGCGAGTCTGTTTCCGTGCGCTATTCGAGTACAATGCGAGCCGTCGCATGGATATGGTCGCAATGGGATATAAAGGGGGACCACCGCTGACCGTTCGCTGCACTTCACACCGTACTCTCACTTTGTAAACCGCGCCTCTCCACTTTCCTACACATCAGAACCAACTACTGTCCTCTCACAGTATCACAACATGAGTCACACAAACTACGACTATGCTATGCCGACGCCCAGGCCTTACACTCAACTTCGCCCCCCGGTGACCAAAAACCAACCGAACGCAAGTAGCTCACGCGCGACCACGCCCTACCGGCGGTCGCCGATCTCCACGCCCGGGATCAGTGACGCGACGAGCGACACCCTGTACACCGAAGACCGCCCAAACAGCGTTGTGCAATGCGACGAACAAAGCCTCCTCCGCGTGCTCGGCCTGTCCGCGCAGGACGTCGAGGATGGGGACGTCACCGCATGGGAGTCGCCCAGCTTCACCGCGTGGCTCACCCAGCAGCGCGCCGAGGACGCGCGCACGAAATATCGCACCACGTCGTCGTACGCCCCCGCCAACAACACCGCGCTCAACCCGCGCGCGGACGAGTTCGTCCCGATGGCCGCGCGCTTGCAGGGCCCGGCGCCTGGCCACAATGGCGCGGCGCCCGAGGTCGGTGCGGCCGTGTTGCTCATGCACCACCCGTGGATGTCGAAGTTCCGCTCCGGGTCGGTCACGCTCGACCCGAACGTGCGCATGCAGTACGCGCGCGAGGTCGTGCGCGCGGGGAACTGGGACGCACAGGTCCTGCAGGACCTCGTGGGCAAGTTCACGGAGCGCGTGATGGAGAGCAGCGGAGAGAACTTGAACGTCGTCGCGGCGTTCGCGAAGACGATCAATTCGGCGTTCGTGGATTCGCACCAGATGGTCTGCGCGCGCGGCTTCCGGGAGCAGATGATGCGCTGTCTTTGGGTCGAGATCGATGCGTTCTGGAATCCTGTACGTTTGTCTGTTTAACCGGGCTACATTAGAAAGTTGACGCTCACCTGTCATAGGCCAATCCGTCCTCCTTCCTCCGCTCGATACCCACGACCGACAAGCCGATTCTGAGCCCCGCACTCTCCCTCCCCTCCTTTGTGGGAGAGCTCTACTGCAATCACCTCGTGCACGGCGCGTTCGTGCACCAGTGCCTCAACCTCCTCGTCAACGACATGTACGTGATAGAGCAGCTGCGCGCCGCGCGAGTGCTCTTGTCGCGCCTCGACTATCACCTTTTCGACGAGAATCCGCAAGCCATGGACGGCGTCATCGCGACGATCAACAAGCACGCGACCCGCATCGTCCCAGGGCAGAGCGCGCTCGGAGAAGCGTTCGACGTGCGCACTGTCCAGGTCCAAGTCGAGGTGTGTACCAGTTGCCGTAGAGCTTGGGTGCATGCACTGACCTGATATGTTAGGACATCAACATCTTCGCGAGTCGCTGGTCCGCACCGGGGCCGTCAGCACGTCGACTTCTGACGAAAGAAGCATTCTCTGATACCGGTTTGACACCGCGCCAGTCCACCTTCGGACGGCCTACGCCTCCCCCGCGAACCGGCCCTACGCCTAGTATCGTCTATGCGACCAATCGCAAAGGGACGCCAGTCCGGCGATAATCGCACTAGCACAAGGCCTGCATCGGATCGTCCATCACAGCACACTCCTTCACGTACCTCTGTAGATTACTAGCACGCAGTCCACCGCGGTCTATCCGCCCCTCCCTCGTTTACCTCTGTACATATCTCGATTACATCCTGTTCTAGCGACCTGTTGTGACGCTCGATGAGTACTTGCTTGCAAAGCGTGAGTATGCACTGAATGATCTACCCTGAGTTTTAAACACGTCATGTCGCCTTCGGTTGTGCAGGGATATGCTCCCGAGCCCAGGCTGCCATCTTCTCCGTCGCGTTCCATAGCGCATCGAGTCGGGGAAGCTGCCAGCTCGCGTCGTCTCCGTGATCGGCGGGTAAGATGGAGAGAACTGCGAGGGACAGGTACGTATGGTACGGATCTGCGAAAACATTAAGTTCAACCTCCTGTGCTCGTGGAACAGAATCCGATACCAACCTGAGCGTTCACCAGGAGCTTTCGCCAATCCACCAAACTTGAACTGACACTGGGCGAGGAACTCTGCCATAGCCTGCTCGTTCACCAGGTCGCCGACACCCAGGATCTGCTCCAGATGTCATTACAGGGGCCCGCACAAACGTTGCACTGTAACTCACGCTGAGGGCGGCACCGCACCAGAAGCAGTAGCACGCGTCGGCGAGCTTGTTCGTACGCCCGCAGAAGCCACCGGAGGGCGTCTGGTTCTGTACTAGCCAACGTATCGTGCGTGCGCGCTCGTGCGGAAGTATTCGACTAGCCAGTGGCGACCCTTCAGTCTCCGGCGCGAGATGGAGCGCCGCGAGCGCGCAGTATGTCGTCCCTCCTGCAAGATCTACGGTCAGTGGCGGCTGCCCGTGGGGGACAGGCGCTGCTCACCAAGCGCCTCCCCATTGGGTGTTTGTCCATACCCTCCTTCATAACTCTACCTATGTTAGTCAACGGTTTACAGTCACTGTAATGCGTCTCACATAGCACTTCCGGATGTATGCGACGGCGTCATCAATGTCTATGCCAGACCAGTCGCCAAGCATACTGCTGATTGCAAATGCGCAGTAGAGCATCCTGAGGTCGGATTCTCCGCCATTGGGTAGGGCGGAGAAGCTGGATGAAGACAGCGTTAGATAACAGACAAAATCTTGAACCGGGTGTATCTGGTACCTCCCGTCCACTTGCTGGCAAGCACGCAGAAATCGGGAGATGCCAGCTCTATCCAGTTTGGAGAAGTCGTCGCGCAGAATCGCAAGTGAGAGTAATGCGGTGTATGTCATCACTAGATGCGGCAGATCGTATTCCGATGGAGTGCCCTGGATAGTGATAACAATTGAGATGTGCTAACGTTATGGTCGTTAATGTCACTTACGGAGAAGTCCTCTGGGGTCACATATGGGCTAGGCCTAAAGCCGGACCCACAAGGTCCAGCTATGCAAGCGATCACTATGCTGGACGGCCTGGGAGAGTGGGCGCGACGAACAGATCTGCTGTTCCCACAGCCAGGCTCTCCAGTCTTCTCGGTCGAGGTCACTAGACTGCTTGTCGAGAGCGCCAAGGATATCAAGTGTCCCAAGGCAGTAGAATATAACAGCTATCCTAGAAACGGGTCGGTTAGTGCCGACTCCTGCGAAAGACCTCTAGGTACTGACCTTGAAGGATCGATCTCGACTTGGCTGAAGGGTAAGGCGATGAGACATCTCTTGCAGTGCGATGCATGGCCTGATCGCGCGAGTGAGGCTGATTGTGACATAGCAAGACCCACGAGTTTCAGTCAGAGGCTATGGTGATGGTCGTATGTCAAGGAGTGTTCTGGGATTGCAGCCACGCGATGCAATGATGGTAGCGCTCAGCGAGATCCGATCGGGAAGCCAATAGCCTTTGGATCTAACAGACGCAAACACCGCTTGGTGGCTGAACCTGCAGAGCAGAACTACGCGGGTCGATCAAGTGCTAAATTTTGCACAACGCCTGTAGAAAAGTCCAGCTCCGCCGGTGATGACCCGACATAGACAAGGCGGATAGAGTTACTTATCACCGACTTAAGGAATGGCGCTGGAAACCGGCAATTCACTTCTCTAGCTTGATATTAGGTGAAACGTGATTCCAGTACATGCGGTACGAGGCCCAGAGGTGGCATACGCCGAGAACAGATGGTGTGGTGATACAGTTAGTACATTAAGGCCGAGTCGGAGTCCATGTGGATGCGGATATGTACGTGATGAATGAGGCGTCTACAAGCGCGCAGCCCCAACTATCGGCAGCAAGAAGCACCAAGAAGGGAAGAAGGGGGATACCCGGCCGCAGTCGCATGCTCCCGCGCGTCCCCCGCCCGGCGACGTCCGCGCCCCGCTGCCGTCCGCATGCGCGCCCGCGGTCTGATAGGATCCAGGCGGGGGAGATGATCACCGCAGCGTGACGGCAAGCCGCACGGCGCGGCGTCCCCATCCTGAGGGTGCAGCGCACACACCGCCACGGCGTACGCGGGATGGGGCTCCCGCCCACAAGCAGCTTCATACGGGCGGGCGCCAAGAAGGCGGGAGGGTGGGAGATCGCGGGGCCGCGGGGATACAGGGCCGAGCGGAGGGCACAGCAACCAGGCACGGCGGGTGTGCGAGTCGGGCCAGGGACGCAGCCTCGAGACCACGCGGATGTGCGCGCCCGATCGAGGCTGCGGCTCGGGAGAAGAGCAAGATGAATGGAGTGCCTGGACGCGGAATGGTGAAGATGCGGATCGTAGACGTGATGACGAAGTAGTGAGGGGGTTTAGGATGGGCCCGCGACGCTGCGGCAACGCGGATAGACGGCGAGTTGCGCTGTTGAGTGTATGGTAGAGGGATTAGGTGCTCGCTCGTGCGGGCCAGTGTTGGATAACGGTCTTCAGCTCATCTCGGAGCGCCGATTAGAAGAAGACGGGCCCGTTAGTCGCGGCTGCGGTGCGAATGGAGGTCTGCGACCCGGAGGAGCCGGAAGGCTTCGAGGTCGAGGCTGAGGAGAAGGACGCAGGGGAGGCTGAGGAAGAGAACATCGCGGTAGTGGTGAGAGTGAGGCGAAAGTAAGAGGTGTTCAGAGTGCTGCGAGGGCGTCCTGTGTCGGAGGTGTGGTGAGTGAGGACATGCCGACCGCCTGTTCCTCTTTATAGTATGTCTGCGGCGGGACACAGCATAAGCTATAATACGCTGTGCAGGACTGGGGGTTTCAATGACGTGGTGTGACTCGGTTACAGATACGACGCTGCCAGAGGACCGGTACCTGAAAATCCGGGCAGAGATGAGGTGACTTGTCGACAAGACGACAGGGGGCGGCCTGTCGCGAGATGCTGTGAAGAGTTATGCGGCGGATGCTGTTCGCTCCCGCACACGAGACAAAAGGGACAAAAGCGGCCAGGCCTCACAGGTGCCCGGCGGAGGCCAGCGATGGAAGGGAGCCCGCAGCGCATGGAAACACCGTTTCATCACGCACCCTCACGTAAAGCGTGTTCGCGGCCCGTGAAACGATTGGTGCGCACAGTGCTGCCGGCACGTCCCGCTGGGCCGCGCGCGCGCCCGGGCACGATGGCAAACGCAAGAAGAGACCAGACTGCGAGTGAGCGGGACACGTACGTGCACCGCATGCGGACGCCCGAGATAGAAGACGGCTGAGTCACGGATCCGTGAGCTCGCGCCGCCAGGCGCATCACGAAGACGGCCTTGACTCGTCTCGTCCGAGCTTCCTGTGTCCTTGGCCTGTTTTCGGACACACTTCGTCGCCTCGAGGCGGGCGAAGCTGTGAAGGACGAACAGGCGGAGAATGTGGGCGGTGTCGACACAGGACACTGGCAAGCGTTTGTTCTGATTTGATCACAGCTTTCGGCGTTCATGAGTGCCATATGAGCTGACTTGGCTATATGCGCCCATAGCGTAAATGTCTTTACTCACCTCCTCGATTGAACACATTCTGAATATTGCGCAATACATACGCAGCCGGTGTCCCGTCGCGCCTGAGAGTGTAATGCGGCAGCAGCAGCAGCATGATGATGGTGGGAGTCAAGGAGCGCTGCCCCGGTTCAATGCCGAGTTGAACCGCCCAAAGCAGCGACATGGTTCGGTTCAGTTCGTATGACATAGCCGCCCTTGGTTCAACTCACTCTTGTCCAAACAGCTTGAACATCGACTCGTCCAATAACTGCGTCTCTCGTCTCTGTCGACTTTCTGAATAGTCCTCATGTAGCCTTTCTGTCGCAGGATCAACAGAATAACCCGCTGCGGCTATGTTACGGCGACGCGGCCCCTTGACGTGGATAGAATTCACTGGCATCGCTGACACCCAATCAATGATGTTCGCACTCTTGTCGTCGCTGCATTTGGCCTTCGCAGCGTTTCATGGCGGTGAGCAACCAACCGCGGTGCCTCGAAGGACCCTGTACATGAGAACCACCGGCCTCATCATGTCGTAATGGGCCCTCTTTATGACATCGGGCCTGTCTTTGGAGGACAAGTCGCTTTGCAACCGGTGAGTCCAGCCCTTGCCGAGAATATGCGGAGTCTTTTCTCTGACATATCGCAGCGATATCTAGACCGTGGGACTGCGAGTTATGCTGCGTAGAGAGCATGTCGTCCCGGAAACCGTACATGCGCGGCCGACATGCTGGGTTGTCCATGTGCACCTGCCGTACACCAAGCTTACGGATTCCACACCAGTGACAAAGCTCGAACATTTTGCGGTTCGTGGGCTGGCTGGATACCGGAGGTGTCTCCGAACGGTATTCTGGGTGTGTCCGTAACTTTGAGCCTGCAACGGAGACGCTGATCGTTCAGTTAGACAGGCATTAGACCCCCGCCGGTCATATTGGCTCCATACAGCAACCGCCCGCGTATCTATCATCACGCTCGCGGAGTGCGCATTCGCCCTTTCCCATCTCATCCCCCTCGGCGGACCTACGCTGCGCTCGGCGCGGCCCAGGATCTGCACGCCGACGGCCAACTCCGCCCATTGGAGCCGGAGCGGAGTTCGCACCTGGCCCGCTCAACAGCCTGCCATCCGGCACCTGCGGGAAAGGCACGCCCTTCGCCCTTGTACTTCGGCGCGCCCCCTGGATCGACCCTGAATTTGATGATCTCAGGGCAGCTCAATCACGGGCGACCGCCGAGCTCTCCTCAGGTTGGCAGTTGGATGCCCTCCCGCGGACGGTGGCTGGCGTCACTAGCCGCGCCGCCCGTAGCGCCGCGCACGCGATTAGCAGGGCCGTCGCGCGCGATGGGTGGGAGGGTTTGTGTGGCGGGCCCCTGAGAGCCGCGCCTCGCAGCCGCAGTGCGATCTGTCTGCGGTGGTCTGCGGACGCCTGGACGTCTGGACTCTGGACGCCCTGATCGTGCGAAGCGGCGGGGATGCCACTTCGTCCACACTTCGCCGAGAGAAGAGGCCGCAGCGGGCGAACCATGTAATGTCCGATGCTTTCGGTTCATCCTCGAGGCTCACCGGTGCTGTACCAGGCTGTACCCCTCTCTGTGTATGGTGCCTTGGGTCGAGGGCGAGCGAGGCAGGGGCGGCTATGGGCACTTAGACAACTGACTTCGCTTCGTCCTGCAACAGCGCATTCGCGTGTGTATGTCAAAAGTGACGCCCCGAGAGGATGGCGCGAGCAAGTGAATAGTACGCACGACGGCTTGTGATTGGTCCGCGACTTGCAAGAGTCAGCAAGGCGGCTTCTGCGCGCTGAATACATGATAGCTCAGTAAGTCACTGGAATACTTCGATCCGATACCGCATGGTGTTGTCGGGAATTCACACCTACAGCACTCTTTGCAAGCAATAACGCCATAGCCAGCTTGGTAAGTCGGACGCCATGATACATTAGCACCAGCCTCGGGCATTGCTGACAACATATTACAGAGGATATTAAGCACTAGCCGCAATCGCAATCGAGATACAGTTACAACACTCAGGAACTCGAACACGCCCTTCTCCGGTCCTCCGAGGTCCGTGATGCATGATGCCGCCCGAACGTCCGTGCCCATCCTCTCCCACCCTCGCCCTTCTCTCTTCTCCATCCCCAGAGCGCCCGCTTCGTGGCGTCGCTCGCGCCTGCCGCCCTTCGCGAACCCCCCCGCGCAGGCGCCCCCGTGTCCGCCGGCCCCCGGCGCTTCGCGTCCGATCGGATGCTCAAAGCGGGTACCGGTGAATATGTAATCCGCCGATGGGATGGAAGACGCTGCTTTCGGCGTGTCCTAGGATGCGGCCCGCGTTGTGCCGCATGCGGCTCCTGAGCCTGGTGAGGCGGTCTGACTCGATGAGCGGCGTGCGGCGCGGGAGAAGAGGAATGTATGTGGGTGGGGGATGGGGATGTGTGTGGTATAGCGCGATCAGCGAGGACTCCGCGTCGCTCGCTGCGCGCGCTGTGCGGGCCTTGTGGTTCGATGGCAGCCTAGAAGAACACGGGTGCAGCCGTCGCCGCGGTCGCGCGGATGACGCCCTGGGGCGTTGGCCGAGAGGGCGGGTTCGACGACGTCGTGGACGTCGGACGTCCGTGGGCGACCTGGTTCGCGGGAACAGTGGTGGTCGACGCGGTGTACATGATAGATGATGGCGTTGGTGGTCGCGGGAGGTAGTTTGCAAGGTGCGACGAGCTACGAGGATGACGTCTGGGCGACGATGACGATGATGCGCGGTGAGTGAAGGCGAGCTGCTGGATGTGCTTCGATGAGTGCAGCGGCGGCGCGCGGTCTTATATGACGCGGCGCTATGGACAGGAGCTGTCAGGCGCGGCGGCGGGCTCGCTGAACCTTGGGCCGGAAGAAGCAGGCCTTGTCGTCCCCGGAATGCATCATGCGAGGGCGGCTACAGTCCGGGGAATCCACACCCGATTTCGACTCGGAGGTAGAGCCCATTGATAGTCTGTCGGACAGCCCCAGCTATATGAAAGAAGCGTCTGTGCGCCCCCTAAGCGAGCAGTGCCTCCGAAGGCACACTGATGCCGCTCCTGGGCCGCCCGCGCCCAGCGCGCGCGGTGCGATCATTCCGCCAGACGAGCGCACACGCATCGATAAGTCACGCGCGGCGCGTCTGCGGCCGCAGCGGGCTCAATACACGGTGCCGACGGCCCCCCAGAGTGCGCCGAGGACAGCGCTGCCAA
This sequence comes from Trametes villosa, assembly GCA_002964805.2. Classification (NCBI taxonomy): domain Eukaryota; kingdom Fungi; phylum Basidiomycota; class Agaricomycetes; order Polyporales; family Polyporaceae; genus Trametes; species Trametes villosa. Next base: position 405,971 of record PUDQ02000049.1, on the reverse strand, counting down.
CGCTTGCTGGCCGTGCGACAGATGCGTTCCCAGCAGCAGCTGCTGCCGGGTCGCCTGGGCGTCGCGGACTGGGTCCGTCGGGTGGCGAGAGTTCGTGCCAAGGGCCAGGCGTCTCACGCCGGACGCGGGATCTGCAAGTCCGGATGCGGCAGGGGCTGTAGATGACATGCGATCATCCCAGCCGCAGCTTAACGGATTCCGTGTGAGGCGTTCGCCATCCTCCTGGGGCCAAGAACTGCTGTCAACGGAAGGACGTCGAGGATCTAGAGCCTATGAACGCACCATACGTCCGCGGCGACGGTCACGCTCTCTCCACTTGGGCGTCACCTCCATGCGTGCGCACGAGCATAACAGCTCTGTTCTTCGGTAGGATAGCAGTTTCGCGTCTTCCGTCTCCACCAGCTACAGGGATCGTATTCTGCGCGACGTGTGATACCGGCCAAACGGCAGGTGTAGAGTAATCGGCTCCGGACACGCTTACCGCAAGTCCGGTTTCGAGTACAAGTCATACCGGTCAAGAGGCCGGTGACGGCCCTTCGCCGCCTGCAGCTTCCACAGATGGCCCCGCGCCGCTGCAGTCGTGACGCGATTCGCCCCGGGAGACACCTAAAGGACACTAGTAGAACGTCAGAGGCACCCTTCTGGGGATGCTGCGCCAAGTCCCCGCGAATGCACCCGCGCGATGTGCAGCCTCCATAACGAGCGGCGCAGACGTATGGACTGCGCCTCGCCCGCGCCGGCTCTGGACTGCGCGTGCGCGGCGCTCTCGCGCCCAGGCAGGACGCCCCGTAAGCCCGCGCCGACCGGTGCGCCGCGCAAGGAAGGAGACCCTTGTATTCAGGCTCCATTCGAAGACACGGATCGCGGGGCGCGCTCGCGGGGGGCTTCGCGCGTTCGCGCGGCGCCTCCCCGGTGCCTGTACGCGTGCAGCGTCTGCGCGGGGGAGCTTCCTGACCGATTTAGCGGCGAATCGGCGATAGGCATGCACGCCGCTGCGGATGCCCCGCTGCGGCGTGCCCACAACGAGGCCTCGAGGCCCCAGGGGGTGGCGATCGGGCGGTGACGGCGGCGGAGGCGAGAGGTCTAATTCACTGCTTTGCGAGCGGTCAGCGAGTGCGCGGAGCGCGCACATCGTAACGAGCGGTGAGCTTCCTCCTTTCGACCATGCTCAATATTATGGACGAGCAGAGAGGCTACTGTAGTCATTTCAAGTCGTCAGAGTCGAGCACACTCACCTACATATGTCTTCTAGTGGTTTACGTCTTTAGAGATTAAATGTGGTAGTGAGTAAACCCGTTGGAAGGGACTGATCCGCACGGTAGTGTCAATGCCATAGGTATCAACGCAGATGCACCGTGCATGTACGGGCTACTCCACTACCATTACCTGCACCATCGGAGCCCAGTCAAGAAGGATATGCTTTGGCCGTCGGTTTAACACTGGTCCTTGCAAGCGACAGCGCCGGCAAGAAAGTGAGGCCGCATAACCATCGCATCCATGGCCCTCTGAAGAGAGAGCGAGTTTCTTGAAGGGCAGATCAGCATCCTGCCTGCCAGCTTTGGGATGACGCACCGCACGACGGAGTGGTGCTCGCAGGCGGAGATTCGCCGCGCGACACCAGAAGCCGAATCGTGTCGGGATGCGGACGGGCGGGACCTGTGGGGATCGCATTCTGCGTGACGCCCTCAGCTCAATGTACGCCCACTTCCGCCGCTTCTCCCGCGAAGTCTCGGACGCTGTACTTGTCCGGCTCCGAGCAACAAGGAGCGAAGCATGGTCTCGGCGCTCCGACGGGGATGCTATGTCGGCGCACAGTCGAAATCAGCAGTGCAGATAACATACGGAGCGGCCCGTCCCACGTACCGTTGAGATTGGCAACGCCCCCACATCTCTTGCGCACAGAATGACGGCAGGAAGGGAAAGGCAAAATGACATCAGCGGGGAGGCAGAGCAGATATGGTACGGTGGCTGGGACCAAGTGCGCTGCCGAAGCATGTATGCGCATTCGTGGCATGCTGGTATGGTCCGGTGTCGGCTGACTGTCTCTGCGAGGGGAGAAGCGATGTACTGTCAGATATACTACTCAGAGACCGAGAATTGCGAGTTCCCGGGTCCCGGTACAGAGTCGCTATCTCCCGCTGTGCCTCCGCGATCACACGCAGGGGTTAGAACAGGGTACGGTCGCACCGTAGGATAATTATACAACGCTCGGACGGCCGCTTGCGAGGTCGCTTCGCTTGAGATGATTTACACGTTCTCTACACGATTTCTGCCATGATCTTCCCGCTGCTCGGACGAGTCAGTCATCCCACACATCCCACGACTAAATCAGGAGCACGCCCACCTGTTATTGTTTGCCTCCATTTCGCGGTGAGCCTCTTGTATCTCGGTCCACGGATACACCTTCCGAACGCGCTTGTGGTCACGACAAGGTTCACTTCGGACGTCTGCGAATAGCTGACCTTGTGAATGTATGTACGGATCTGGCCGTCGCCAGAGCTACCGGTGATATGATCGAATGCTTCGCGCTTGAACCTGAGAAGGCGGGCACGTCAGCGCCGACGCTCGTCGGAGCACGGGAGATCGCGAACCTCGCAACGAGCTCGGCCTGGTAATCTTCCGAGCGAGCGCGCAGGGTGGATCCCTGGATACGCAGACGCTTGTAGAGAATGGGAAGGATGTTGAAGTTGGGAACCTCGCCACCTGCGTCGCCCCGCCAGCGGGACTGGTGAATCATCGTCGCGCGAGCATCGGAGAAGCATCGTACCACTCAGGGTAGCGAGCAACGTCATCCTCCCATCGTACGCCAGGGAATCGATGTTCTTCTGCCAGTGCGATTGGCCGACGAAGTCGATGACCACATCGACGCCTTTTCCGCCCGTGGTCTTCTTCACTTCTTCTGCGAAGTTCTGCGTCTTGTAGTTGACGACATGGGTGGCGCCGTTGGGCAGCGACAGGAGCAAATCAAGCTTCTCCTTTGTAGACGCCGTCGCAGTCACAGTATTTCTATTTAATGATCAGCCACCATTCAACCGCATAGACGTGAGTAGACACTTACGCGCCGTAAAGACGCGCCAGCTGGATAGCGGCGATGCCCACGCCAGATGCACCGGCATGTACGAGGACGTCATCGCCTTTCTTGACTTCGGCGAGGACGACAAGGGCCTGGAACGCTGTAAAGTACGTGAGCGAGGTGTCCGGGGAATGTCGTACGTGAGGGACGTGGGAGCAGATAGAGGGATGCTGAGCATGTAATGGCCGCATATACCGAGCCGCCGTGAACGCCCGACGATCGAAGATACGTAAGCACTCACCTGTGAGGAAGACTTCGGGGATGCTCGCTGCCTCAACCCACGATAGGTGAGCAGGTTTCCTGATGAGGTTCCGGTGAGGTGCGACAATGTACTCCGCATAAGCGCCCTGGTCAACGCGATCGGTCGACGCCGTGAGGGTCAGATAGGTTTGCGAGACGTACGCCAGATGCAAGCCCGAGGACTTCGTCTCCCTCCTTCCACTCGGGGACGCCCTCGCCGACTTGAACGACATGGCCTGAGAACTCGACTCCCAGGATGCTGGGCGCGCCGGGGGGCAAAGGATACCTGCCCTCGCGCTGCATGATGTCCATACGGTTCAGCCCAAACACTTGAACCTACGACAAAGTTAGCGTCTTTCCATCAGAGTACACCCATCCTGATTAGCGTGCTATACCTTCACGAGGACCTTCCCAGGCCCTGGGGAGGGTTTCTCGGTCTCCCCGAGGTAGAGGTTATCGATTGGACCCTTGTCGTCTTTGACGAGGACTGCTCTCATGTTGCAGTTGGTGGTGGTACGAAGAGGAAGAAAAGTTCGCGGTTCTCATGTTTCCCGAGCCGGAGAACATGGATGTAAGCAGGAACTATAATCGATGACGACATCAAGCATGTGTGAATGTATGCACTACTTCAGCGTCTACAACGAGGGGGTTGGTCAGGGTTGGTTCGGCTCGACCAAGTCAAGTTCGTTCGCCTGATCCCTACAATTGCCTTCTATGCCGCTTATTAAATAGCTCTAATTTGAAACCCTCCGACTAGCTGAGCGTACTGTGTCTCTTCCTCGGTCTACCCTCACCTCCACGCTACTGCCACATTCACTGATACTGTTACATGTTGATCCAACACCTAGGCCTTGATGCGAACATCCCGACAGCGACTTTGCTGTGATGGAGCGATGCAACCGAAACACATGATGCAAGCTGGGTCCCCTCGAGTCTCCTGACATTCCTACTCCGATGACGGCTCTCTGTCATAGCAAAGCTTGCGTTCGGCCCAGGAGGCCAGAAACGCGCGAGCTGTCGCACGATGTCTAGTCCTACGCGCGGCCTAGCGGCTCATGATCATCATGTCAGTCGAATGATGCATGGCCGGCCGGACAAGCTGGCAGGTCAATGGCTACACGGCACGCATTGTTCAGTAATGAGCTTACAGCTTCCTGGCTGACCCACATGCAGTACCTCGGACTGATGACCGCTCAACCACAGCTGCAGGCGCACGACTCAACGCTTCGCAAAATCTTCACAGTGCCATTTCGAGGCAAGCTCTTTTTGAACGCTTATCCTGCGCCACAGCGTTCATGCCGAGACTACCGAGGACGCCCATGATGAACTCATGCCGAACAACTCCAGATGCGCAGCGTCTGACAAAGAGGCGAATCCCGAGCCTGCATTCGACGCACATCGGCACCAGCTTCTTTCGAGCGCGCATATGGTTATCCCCAGCATCTCCGCGGCGGACGGGCTGCCGCCCCCCGTCGTGGACGACCGGCGCGTTCACTCGATCGCGTACGTTCCCACATGCTCGGTGCTGCGCATAGGCGGCGTTACGCCATGCAAAGTCCGACAATATGGCAAGCCTCTTCCCCTGTGCAAAGCCCCCGAGATTCCACGTCCCTTGCTGAGCACTCTGGGCGTCGCCCCCTGCAGATTAGCGCTCATGATTTTCGGGCGGTGCGAACCCCGCGCAAGAAGCCAGGGGGCGAAACCCGAAGCACACGCCCAAGACAGCGGCACCGCCTCGTCCATCGCAGAGTGCGCCGCAGGACCGCACACCGGATCGCATTCAGAGCTCTTCGGTGCCTCCGCGCTGGCCGCCGGGCGTCGTGCGCACTTCGCTGCATCACCGGCGCCAGCACCGGGCTTCCCTTGACGTTGATTGCGCGGATACCTGTGCGTGGCAGGTCTGCGCTCGGCGAGATGCGCTATGAGCGCGCCGGATATAAAGTCCCTCCCTATCCGCGCTGTCTGGACAACCCGCCGCAGCGACATTCCCTCTCGCTCATCTGAGCAAACCCACCCCCTCGGGCTGTCCATCCCCATCCTCAGAGTCAAGCCACCCACCCTCTAATTCGCTTGCCTACTCTAATCCTCTAATCCGACACCCTATCATCTACGTCCACCTAATCCGGCCGCGCACTACTAGTACCTACTTCAACCAACCTCATACATCGCACGCCATGTCCGCCGCCGTCGCATCCACCCCCGCTTCCTTCTCTTCGCCTGCGCCGAAGCCGAAGCCGTCCTCCCAGAACGTCATTCGTTCCAATGCGGGAGTCGTCGCTCCTGTGTTCTTCTAGAACCAAACTGCTGCCCCGCAGTGGCGATGCGCAACGTCGCCCTCTGTCCCAGGCCCGTCCGGACGCGTCGCTAGGAGCGATAACTGAGCGACCGCCATCCACAACTCTACCACAACTCTATCTACACGACGTCGCATAACCGTCGCACCATCACTCGGCCTCGCGCCATCGACCATCCGCGCTCGCCCACAGACCCGGCAAGCCATATGCTCCCGCTGTTCAATAGGACGCTGGCACTCCCCACACCGGAGACGAGATGGATAGCTGTGCATGCGACGTCTTCGCTTTGACTGTGTCCCGGGACCGCCACTACCATACACACCTTATACTCGAGTCCTGACAGAATGTCGCTGTATCTATGACACCCCAGAGGAGTCCTGTGCTTTCGCTTCTTACTGTAGATCCATTACTATAGTGTACCGACCAGAGCTCCTATACTTAGTGTAGCCCACTGACAGCTTCCGCCTCCCCATTCGTAAATACTAGTGTAGCCAAACGCGTCTCAACATAATGTCATAATCGTCATTGCTGATCCAACACTGCTAGAGGGAATGGCAGGAGTAACCCGGACCGCATAGCTTGTTCTCGATGGGTTCACGACAAATTGACTGAGCATTGAATATTGAAGTCGCTGTATAGTGTCACTCGTGAGGGGAAGGGTTTGAGCTGCAGTAATTGCCAGTAAAAATGCCTGCCGGGTGTGCATCTGTGTGCATGTCTACGTAGGTGACCAGGTCTGTGTAGCGCGAGCGTGTATGTTTTCCGAGAACATCGGAGTGATCGGGGCGGGCACGTGGACGTCCCAGAAATTTAGGAAACGGGCGTCTTTTCTCTGGCTCAACGCCTCCGCCTCCCTCCCCCACCGTCCGGTTTCTCGATATGTCTAGCGGTACTCTGGTCGACGGACATGTGTCCCTACAACAGTGCAAGCGTGCGGTAGAGGCACTGCTCAGCCATGCCACCAAATTCGAGGAGGAGAAGGCCGAGAGCCAGCTTCTGTCCGGCAAGGAGCAGAACGTCTGGCTGGTGGTCAACACGAAGCTCATGCACGCAGAAAAGAAGATTAAGCCTGCAAGGATGTACGTTTTATCTTCCGGTAGAGATTATGAATGGCGGTACTCAGGCTGCCAGGTCAGATCCCTCAAGTACCCCGTTGTAGACCCCCGCACTTCGGCAGTTTGCCTCATCACGAAGGACCCGCAGCGCGAGTACAAGGACCTCATTGCCGAACATGGCATCAAGTTCATCTCTCGTGTCGTCGACATCAAGCACTTGAAGGGCAAGTGGAAGCCGTTCGAGGCGCGCCGGATGCTCCTGAACGAGAACGGGCTGTTCCTCGCGGACGAGCGCGTCGTACCCCTGCTCCCGGGGCTGCTTGGAAAGAAGTTCTTCCAGGCGAAAAAGCATGTGTTCGTGCTAGACGTTATACCCGCCCATTCTGACTTTGCATTGCAGGCAGCCGATCCCGGTTTGCGTCACGCGCAAGGACCTGAAGGGCGAGCTCGAGCGGGCCATTTCGTCGACATACTTCCACCAAAACCAGGGTACATGCACGTACGCACACTTCTTTTCTTTTCTTCGCCCTCCTTGCTCACCGCATGTCAGGTCTGTCAAGATCGGCACCGTCTCGCAAACACCCGCACAGGTCCTGGCGAACCTGCAGACCGCGCTCCCCGACGTCATAAAGCACATCAAGGGTGGCTGGGACAACGTCCAGAGCTTCTTCCTCAAGACCAACTCGTCCGCCGCGCTCCCCATTTGGCAGTGCGACCTCAGCGCAGAGGCGGGCGGCCGCTGGGAGGGCCTGGTCGCCGGCGCGAGCGAAGACGAGGATGCGGAGATGGACGACGCGGAGGAGAGCGCCGAGGAGGAGATGCAGGTGGAAAAGCCGGCTGCTGGCGCGAAGGGAAAGGGCAAGAAGCGCGCGGCGGAGGCGGAGGAGGAGAAGGAGCAGCCGAAGAAGAAGGCGAAGGCTGTTGCGGAGACCGCTGCGTCTACAAAGACGAAGGCGAAGGCGGCAGAGCCTGCGCCTGCTGCTCCCGCGAGCGCGCCTGCGTCCGAGCCCGCGAAGAAGAAGCGGCGCAAGTCGAACGCGGACCCTGCCAGCGTACCGGAGCCTGCGCCCGTGAAGCCCGTCAAGGTGGCGAGCGAGGAGAAGGCAGCGGTAGCGGTACCGTCGTCTGATGCAGCTGCAGAGGGCGAGAAGAAGCGCAAGCGCAGAAAGTCGAAGGTGGACGCCGAGCCCACCCCCGAAACCGCCGCCGCATCCTCGACAGCAGCCCCCGAGCCCGCCGCGTCAACGCCCGCCAAGGCCACCGAGGCCGCCGTCCCAGCCGCAGAGGGCTCCCAGCCCGCGAAAAAGGAGAAGCGCAAGAAGGCGTGCGCGTCGCTCGCCGCCGCCACCGAGCCCTCCGACGCCGCCGCCCCTGCAGCGCCCGCGCCCGCGACGCCCTCTGTGTCCACGAAGAAGCAGCGCGCATCTGCTGTCGACTTCTTCGAGGACGCCGCCGCCACTGCCACGCCCGCTGCGGCCGCGCGCCCGGCTGTTCCCCCCAACACGCCTGCTGATGGGCTTGTCGAGACGCCGGCGAGCGGGAAGCGCAAGAAGCGGACGAAGGGCGTGGCGGAGACGCCTGTTGCGGGGGCGATCGCGAAGCTCGCGGTCGAGCCTGCGAATCCCGCGACTCCTGCGACGCCGGGCGAGGAGACACCTAGCGGGAAGAAGCAGCGCAAGCGCAAGCAGAAGGACGAGCCCGAGGCGGCTGTCGAGGCTGCGCCCGCGGCGAAGGAGCCTGCAGCAGCGGAGGACACGCCCGCGAAGAAGCTCAAGCGCAAGCAGAAGGCTGCTGTCGAGGGCGCTGCCACTGTGACCCCCTCGCTGAGCGCAGAGGAGCTGAAGCAGAAGAAGAGCGCGTCGGGCGTGGAGAGGAAGAAGGAGAAGGTGGTTGGGGCGAAGCCTGCCGCCAAGAGCGCGAAGGACGCGCTGGTGGGCAAGAAAAAGCTCTGAGCTACGTGTCAGTCGTAGCACCGTCGGCCGAACTTGCGGTCTTGACTCTCTTGAGTTCTTGGGTGGGCCACTCCTATGTGTATGTCTGGAGCACGATCTACTGGTACAGTCGCATTGCTGTGGGTATATACAGAGGCGAAGTGAGAGATGCGTGTTCGTGTGCGAATGAGGGTTTGTGGTAAGTGGGATGATGGTGGGGCGATGATGCATATGTGAGTGTCAGTGAGGAGAACGCGGGCGTGTGTATGTACAGCGTCGTGAAGTGCATGGAGGGGCGTGAACGCTCGTAGACTAGATACAGCAGGCGAGGATCCGGGTGCTAGTGGTACACAGGTGGGATGCATAGCGATGGAAAGCAGATGCGATGCGATGCGATGCGATGCAACGACGAGGGCGGCACGGAGCTCGGCGGGGGCGAGGGCGGGGGACGGGCGCGCAGCGCTCAGTGCCACACCCAGGGGTCGCGGTATTCCTTCTTGAAGACCCGCGTGACGAGCCCACAGTTGTCGCACGCGCGCCGCGCGGGCTCGTACATGTCGCTCGGGTACGGCTGCCCCTGCGTTTCGGGGTGGCGGTCACCTGCGTATGCCCGTCCGCGGCCGTTGGTGTGGTACCAGCGCGGCTCCATCTGGCAGTACTGCTTTCCGAAGTTCGAGTTCGGGCAGTAGCACGTCCCTATATGGACGGGTACCGGTCAGCATATATGCACAAGGGCGTAGCCAACATGTAGCCCGGTGAAGCTCGAGGTACGGAGAACACGTTTATAGACCATCGTGTGATCAAAATTGAAAGACGCATTATGTGCGATGATGTCCCGAATGACATGTGCTCGCACGTCGGCCGTGCCTGATGGCAATCCCATATCCGCTCAAGGCACGGGGTGGGCGAGCTGCCGGCATCCGCGAGGCAAATGACGTCCCGCGCGGGCTAAGATCCGCAGTGTGCGGCAGGAGGACGGCCCTGGGCCGCGGGGAGACAGCGGACGGGACACACCTCTGGAGTAGTGCGGCTCGCATGAGCCACACGCTTGGTAGCCGCAGTCCTTGCAGAGCGCGAGGCGGCGCCCCTCGCCGCCGACGTCTGCTTTGCACCCGGTGCACTGGCCGAGCGGCGGCCGCTTGGGCGGGGTGAGCGCGATCCGGGTGCTCATCTCGTTCAGCTTCTGGTGGATCTTGCAGGACTGCCGGTGCACGCGCCAGTCGGCGTTTTGGCACCGTTGTCTAGGCGGAGCTTCAGTTGGCTGCAAGACCCCAGACTCTCCCCGGTACACTCACGAGCAGTAGCGGGTGGTCCGGCAGGCAGAGCAAGTGTATGGTGCTTCCTTCATGCAGACTTCGCAGAAGGCGAAGCCGCAGCGGTCCTCCGCAAGTGGATGGGGCGGGTCCGGGATGAGTATCGCAGCGAGGGTGACAATAACCATAGCGCCGGCAAGCGTCGACATCGTTAGGAGGAGCATTCTGGCCGTGAGCGAGAGGCCGAAAACGGAAAACCAGAGAGGAGGAGATGGTGGTGGTTCGGGACAAGGCCCAACGGGATTTGGCGCTCGCGTGCAGGGCGAGGCTGCGCTCGCGCGTTTGTCACATTGTGACGGAACGTGTCAAACGCGTCGCGTCGCGTCGACGCGTCGGTGGCTGTCAGATCGCCACCTGCGCTCGCTGGCCAGAATTTCTCGAATCGCGTAGCAGTTGTGAATATACATTGGCGAACACGCAAGATACGATCACAAATACAAGACTAGGAATCAGATATAGCAAAAGGGTACACATAGCCCACTAGAAAACCGATTGGTTGCGGAACTCCTTCTTCAACACCTTCGTAACCTCCCCGCAGTTGTCGCACGCGCGCGGCTCCGGCTCGTAGAACTCCTCAGGGTATGCCTCGTCGGGGAAGAGCTCGGGATGGCGGTCTCCATCGTACCCCCTCCCATTGCCGTCCGTGTGATACCACTTCGGTTCCATCTGGCAGTACTTGTTGCCGAAATTGGAATTCGGGCATAAGCAGGTACCTATCGTCAAAGTCAGCTCTTGCGGAATCGCATGTGAGATTGGCTAGGGTACTACTGACCGTTGCTCTGGTCGCAAATGCATGATTCGCACGCGACAAACCCGGAGTCAGGGCACTCGTCTTCGCATGGGTAGTCCTCCGAAAACTTCACGTTGCAGCCGGTGCAACGCTTCGGGCTGGGACGCTTGCGTGGGGCAGATGCGTGCGCGTCATTGAACGTGTTCAGAATTTGTTGCATCTCGCAACCCTTCTTGTGCACTTTCCAGTCAGCCTTCTGGCAGGCCTCCCTACGCGACGCGTTATCAGCCGACGTGATCATTCTACGCATCTCGACCGATCGCGGGACGTACGAGCAATAGCGCGTGTACTTGCATGCCGAGCATGCAAGGGTGGAATCCGCATAGCACACTTCGCAGGGCATCGGCATATTGACTAGGGTGGTGGTGGTGGTGATGGCGGTGGTAGTGGTGGTGGTAGTGGTTGTGAAAGAAGGACTTCGGGGTCGGAATCGTGTAACACCATTCAAGAAAGGGTTTATATATCGGTCGGGAAGCAAGGCGCTTGCATGAGACAACGAGCATGCAGCACTTTATCACTTTCTTTTTATCACTTCCCGTAGGAAAGCTGGGGTCCATGTCAATCTTACAGATGGCTCAGAGGTTGTGAACACGGTGGTAGATGAGTGAAACCGTCGGCTTCAGCATAACAAGTTAAGTATTAGAGGTGATTTATACTTTCAGGCCCCCGGATACTGCGTTTAGCTTTGTTGCCATCAAGACAGCGGCCCTCTGCCACCGCGGCGCGGTTACTGGAGTGTTGCTAAACTGCTCTTGCTTCGCCCATCTACTCGCCGCTCAAACGACCGACAGTCCATGTCTGTCGTCGTGTGCTGAGCGGTGTCTCCGACCTGACTACGCCTTCCGACTTGTCTGGACGCGTCCGATCATTCTCTTTCGACACCCATCACGTTCTCTAGTACGACCTTCGCCATGCCCGCAACGCCATCTAGCTCCGGTTCGAACAAGCTCCTCAATGCCTATGTTCGTCTTTGCTGCGCATCGTGTAGCGAATGGACCACGGAGCTTACTTAGTTACTGTCTAGCAATTGGGAGACTCTTTGGGAAAGGGAGCCTTCGGCCAGGTCTACCGTGCGTACTCCTTCAGCCACCATGGCCTCGAGGTGATGTCTGAGGTACTTGCGCGCAGGTGCCCTGAATTGGGCAACGGGAGAGACGGTCGCAATAAAGGAGATCCAGCTCAGTAACATCCCGAAGAGCGAGGTTGGGCAGATTATGGTGCGTGATACGCGTATGCGCACTGCCGCAAGAAGTCTGACTCTGGACGCGCCGCGCAGTCTGAGATCGATCTGCTGAAGAACCTGAATGTGAGTCCGTAATTCCATTCTGTATCTCGACTCTGCGAGGCCTCTGGCGCACGGAAGAGTATCTTGCACTTATGCTCGGAGGTCAGAGTCGCTCCTGTAAATCATGCATCGCGCGTACCTGAAATGCCTGGCGTTCTATTATTTGAGCAAGTGGCGAGGGCTTACTCTGAGAGTATAATCGCCCCTGCTCTCTCAATTTCCCTGGTGAAGCCGTGATACCATTCAGGTATACTTTACGTTAGGCGATAGGACGACCATTGCATACGCTCGGCTTGACCGACGTTACTTAGAGGCATCCCACTTGTCTTTGTAAAAGCGTCTACGGACGGGGCAGAGCATTGACAGGCAGCTGGGCAGCCGCGCCGGCAGTGAGTCAACCCACTGCTAACCGCCGCACTCCCCCGCACAAGCCATTCTTACAGAGACGTCGATGCATGATTGACCCTGTCACTCTTAGCCTCCTAGGGTTTCTGCATACTGATAACAGTTCATGTAGCATCCCAATATCGTCAAATACAAGGGCTTTGAGAAGACGCGGGAATATCTGTACATTATCTTAGAGTATGTCAACCAAACGCTGTCCGGTTCGTCGCTGACCGAGTATGGCACGAATAGATTCTGCGAGAACGGCTCGCTCCACAGTATATGCAAGAAGTTCGGCAAGTTCCCGGAAACGCTGGTCGGCGTATACGTCGCGCAGGTTTTGGAGGGGCTCGTGTACCTCCACGACCAGGGTGTGATCCATCGCGACATCAAGGGCGCGAACATCCTTACGAACAAGGACGGATGCGTCAAATTGGCGGATTTCGGTGTCGCGAGTAGCACCGCCGCGGGTGCCGTACGCGATGACGCAGTGGTCGGCAGCCCATACTGGAGTGAGTATATTCGTCCAGCATATATGCGGATGTTGAACGCTAAGAATTTGTGTAGTGGCACCCGAGGTGATCGAACAGTCAGGAGCAACGACTGCGTCGGATATTTGGTCAGTGCCCCGCCAATACCCAATACACACTACGCTCAATGGGCATACAGGAGCGTCGGATGTACGGTCATCGAGCTGCTGGAGGGCAAGCCGCCATATCACTTCTTGGACCCAATGCCCGCCCTCTTCCGCATCGTGAACGACGACAGCCCCCCAATACCGGACGGTGCTTCGCCGATCGTCAAGGACTTCCTGTACCACTGCTTCCAGAAGGACTGCAACTTGCGCATATCGGCGAAGAAGCTCCTTCGGCACCCTTGGATGGTCGCGGCGCGGAAGCAGATGGCGGGGCACCAGGGACAGAGAGCGGCGGAAGGGGCGAGCAATGGCGTCGAGAAGCGGCCGACGAGCAACTACAACTACGATGAGGCCGTCTTGAAGGTACAGGAGTGGAATGAAGCGCTCAAATGTAGGCTTGCACTCTTTGGATGGTCTCGACTGTATGCTGAACTTATGATCCTCCCCGCAGCCCCTTCCAAACCGTCGAAGCACCCGGAGCGCAATCGCAAACTCTCGGCGACGGGCCGCCCGCTATCGCCCATGCCATCACCTACGAACATGATCTCCTCGGTTCAGGCAGCGTCTTCGCTCGGAGTACCACAGCAATCTATGCTTCTCGCACAGCGGAAGCCCGGCTCGTTACCGAACGCGAAGATTCCGCCCGTGGCTGGTGCGCTCGGGCACATCCGGGAGACGCTGCCTATGCCCTTTGTCCTGCAGCAGCCGGAGGAACAAACGGACAATTGGGACGACGACTTCGAGGAGGGCATCTCGCTCACGAAGTTGCATGGTAGGAGACTGTCTGTTGCCCTATGCGCTCAACTCGTGCTTACGGTTTCACAGCGTTGGAGAAGACACCTGCGGAGGAGGAGAAGACAGAGGCGGACGACAATGCTCAGACCATTCGGCCGGGGCGAAGCCCGCAAGGTCTTGCGAGGACGACTCCCCTTCCTGTGTCGAAAGCACCCGAGCCTCAGATCGGCCCAATAGTGGAAGACTACTCGGACATCGCGTTCGATGAGGATGATGACAAGCTCGAAGAGAAGGTCGCTGATTTCAGGGTAAGTGCGCTCGTGCTGTTAACGACATGCCATAACTCATGAAGCGCGTGCAGATGAAGAACTCGTTCAGACGAGGTCTGTTCCACCCCAACGACATCAAGACAGTTGGCTTGGGCCCACCTTCTCCTGGCCCTATGACCGCGCCTCTTCCCGACCTCTCACACAGACGATCACGCCCGTCCTTGAGCCCCCTTGTCTCCCCAGGCCCTACAACCAGTGGTCCGTCTTCGGCGAGGGCACATTCACGGTCGTCCTCGTTTGTCGGTGCCAACTCGGAGTCGTTTGGACGCGCGCAAGCACAGCGCCTGCATAGCGATTTCGGGAAGTATGCGGAGGATGACGATGAGGACTACGAGGACGTCTTCGGGAAGGCGAACGGGACGTCGGCGCAACCAATGCAGACGCTGCAGCTGAACACGAGGCTGTCGAACAAGTCTTGGGTTTGTACACTTTCTCGTCCGCCAAGTTGGTATAGATCATTGTTGCTGACAATGCGTGCAGCTGGGCGACGATGACGACGAGGAAGATCCGTTCGCCGAGGTTCGTTCTCTAGCCATCGCGGGATATTTGCCTACTCATCCCCTCGACAGATCGACGAGGGCTATGCTGAGGAAGACCTCGAGGCGAACTTGCAGCGCGACAAATACGCACGGTTATGCAATACGGTCACACAACTCATCGACGAGCTCACGCCGTCCGCTCCCGACTTCCAGCTCCGAGACGCATGCGACCAACTCGTCAGTCCCTCGTCGCTAGTTTGTGTTACGCAATACGGGTTGCTGACGGCAGTGCTTTGATAGCTCAATATTATGAACGACACGCCGGAGATGCAGTCGCAGCTGGTTTCTGCGCATGGTATGCTGGCCATCCTGGAGGTGCTGGAGTCGAGGACGTCCCGGGACGTCACGCTCAAGCTGCTGCAGATCATCAACGCGGTAAGTGACATGACACGGCGTGTATACGAATATCCTAACTGTCAACCTGAAGCTGGTCACCGCTGATATGGGGTTCCTGGAGAGCTTCTGTCTTATTGGGTACGCCTATGTGGTCTAACAACCAAGTGTCCTGTAACTAACGCCCCCCAAAGAGGTATCCCGGTCGTCATGGGTATGTCTGAAGTGTTTCTGTTGTGGCCTCGATCCTAACGTTCAATATTCAGGTTTCACGTCGAAGAAGTACCCTTCGGAGTGTCGATCGGAGGCTTCGCATTTCATCCGCTTGCTCTGCCACTCCTCTGTCCTCACACTCCAGATGTTCATCTCGTACGTTGCTTACGCCCCTTCTCATCCCTCTCTTGTCTCTCACACTGTACGCTGTAACAGATGTCGTGGTCTCAAAGTCCTGGTGGACCTACTGGACGAAGACTACACAGAGCAGACCGATCTCGTCGTTCACGCACTGAACGGCATCTGCAGCGTCTTCGACCTGCAAAGCCCCACGACGAAGAACGACTTCTGCCGCATGTTCATCCGCGAGGGCCTCCTCGATCCGCTGTCCTCCGCTTTGCTCAATGTCATGTCCAGTCGCGGGGACGCCGCGGCGGACATGAACAAGAAGATCATCCAGATCCTCTTGGTGTTCTGTCAAGTATCGCAATCCGACATACACGTGCGGAACGCGCTCGGCACGCGCAAGGTCGTTCGACGTACGTGGTTCGCATCACTTTTCATGCCCAATCGACTAAATGCAAAACGCAATCAGGTCTCCTTCGGGCCTGCGAGCTGCTCGAACCGGAGTATCTTGTCCAAATGCTTAAGGCCGTCAAGCATCTATCAATGAACGCCAATCTGCTCGAAGTCCTCCAGAACGCGAATGCCATCGAGATTTTGGTTAAGATTCTTGACGAACAAAGTTCCGGGCCATACGGGACGGTACGTACTCGTCTCATCTCACGTTGAAACGTTGGCTCACAGAGCGCCGTGGCACAGGAAATGTCGAATCACATCTTCCAGACGTGCTACAACCTCTGTCGGCTCAACAAGTCGAGGCAAGAGGAGGCGGCGCAAGCAGGGATCATTCCAAGCCTTAAGCGGGTCATCGAGTCGAGCTCGCCGCTCAAGCAGTTCGCCCTTCCGATCCTGTGCGACCTCGCGAGTGCAGGGAAGAGCTGCAGGATCTTGCTCTGGCAACATGACGGGATGTCGTTGTATCTCCGCCTTTTGGAAGACCCGTACTTCCAGGTCAGCTCGCTGGAAGCTATTCTATCTTGGTACGTTTCCGCTGTGGGTATTTGTGGGCGCAGCTGACGGGTTGCCAGGCTGCAAGATGAGACGGCCAGGATCGAAGATGAGCTGATGAAGCCGGATTCGCTGGACGCCCTCCTGCGCTGCTTCGTCTCAGCCAAGGCGAATTCCTTCGAGAACCTCCTTGACCCCTTCCTGAAGATTTTCCGCATCTCCACCAACATCACCATCGGCGTCGCGAAGTCGCAGTTCTTCAAACGGCTCATTGACAAGTTGGCGTCGAGCAAAGCCGTCGTGCGGCTCAACCTGCTCCGTATCCTCCGGACAGTGTGCGACGTCCACCCCAATCGCGCGATGCTCGTGGAGCGTTACGGCATCTACGACATCGTCGCGAAGCTCAGCAAGGAGGACGTCGCGGTGCTTGTTCGGGAGCTTGCGCGGGAGATCGTCCCGACGCTCGCGCCGGCACTGAAGCCCTCCGCGCGGCTGGCGAAGGGCATCGACACCCCCAAATCGGCGAAGGGCATCGCGCCGAAACGCATGCGCCGCCATGCCTCCGAGTCGCTCGCCGGCAACCCTCCAAGCGCCATGGGCACGACCAATGGCGTCCGCGCGTCCGCACGCAATGCCACAGGGAATGGAAGACCGTCTCGGCACCAGCTGAACGAGATCCCCTGGCAGGGGTCGGAGCGGCGATAGTCTCTATGTAAATCTACTGCTTCCTCCTCAGGTTTCTGTGTTACGTTTTGATTCTGGAAGCTATTACGCTCATTTGCTTTCGAGGTCGTTCCGTCGAGGTATCATCATCATCATCCTGCACTTTCCTTTGCCCATACATCGCATATCGCACACATCGTTCTTTGCATCTGACCACAACATACCGCGCATCACACTCATACCTAGACCTGGCCTAATATATGTAGTATTTTGTCAATCACCAGCTGGTTCTTGGGAAATGCCGAGGCATAGTGTCGGTTGCCGCCTGACTTCGAGTTTGTAACCCTACCATATGTTGCGGTTGATGGGCTTAGAGCTATTTGAAGCCGATCATTAATCTGACTAGTAATGGCTATAAGCCGGCCTTGCTTTGACCACCAATCAAGCCGCGGCGCGCGGCTACTTGACGTCGGGCTCTCCGCCTTCAACGACGACCACGACGACCACCGACGACCTGCTGCTCTTCGCCTCCCTCCTTTCTTCCTCGTTCTGAAGGCAGTCCCCAAGCTGTTTAACTTTCTCCTCGATTCTCATCTCGGCACATGGCCTTGACCGCTACCGCTCAATCGGCCTTTCCTCCTCGAGAACCGGCATGGGACGAGATTATAGTGCCTGCCCTCCGTAAACGTGAGCAGCCCCGCGCGAATAGAACGCAGCGGATCTGAATGTGCCCCCAGGTCTGAAGGACGAGAGCAATGCCCTTTCCAAACGCATCTCAGCCACCTCCATCACGTCGAGCGAAGACCTGCCCGGTCAATATTACGCTGCAAGCCCCAGCCCAGGACCGTCCTCGAGGCCCAGTGCCATCCCGCGCCCGAGCTTGCAGCAGACACGCACGGCCGACCCTTCCCCGGCAGGTTATGGCGCGGGGGCACATCCTCCCACATTCCAGCGCGCCCGTGCCCTCTCACAGCCGTACTCCCTCAACCTCTCTAATCCCGCGGATTCGCCTCCTTCCGAGTATTCGCGGTCGATTTCGCCTGCGAACGCGCCCAAAGGCACGCGCATCCCGGTATCACGCAGGAGAACAGGCAGTACGTCCAGCCAGGCTCACTCAACCTACAGCGGGACGACTGGACGACCCAACGGGAGACCGAACGGAGAGCTGGAGGGGCCACCACTGTCACCGGTGGACGAGAGGATGCAGTCGCATACGTCGCGATCGACAGTGCGAGTGCCGCGGCACAAGGTGTCCGACATATTCAACGAGCAGGCGCCTTTTGTCCCGAACTCCCTCTCTTCCTCGCACAGCAACATTGACTTCGGCCGCCAGTCCCCAGACCGCATGTCTACCGACTCGGACGAGCACCCCTTCGAGCACTGGTACCGCGGAGATGTTGCGCGGAACGGAGGCGTGGGCGAGCTGCGCGTGGCTCGGCGCCAGGAGATGCTCGATATAGCGAACTACGGCCACACGCTACGGAAGGCATCCGGCAAGCACACACCAGGAGGCGTATCGACCCGCTCACGATCAAGCTCTCGGGGGAGGGAGGCTGCCAACGGTCGAGCACGGCCGCGCGCTGGTAGTGTTGGGGCGAGGGAGAGCATATATATCGACCAGGAAGAGGGCGGAGCGGAGACGGGGATGGTGCTTGATGAGCGGCCGCTTACGGACCTCGAGGATGATGGGTACGGCGACCACTACGAAGAGTACTACACTGACGTCGTCCAGCCACATCCCAACGGCTCTGCTTCCTCCCCATCCTTGGACCGTAGCGACACTCCCACCAGTCGCTTCACGCAGAATACTGCGCGTAGTCGCATACCCCAGCCCTCACAACGCCCGTCCGCCTCTCCCAAAACTGGCACCCCCACCAAGCCTACCCGCACCGCGTCTGAACCGGGAGAATCCTCCTCGTCTACTCCCACGACCTCACCGAAGATGCCGCGTTCGACCTCTCAGGCGAAAGGGCAGTCCCCCTCCACAGCCTCGCAAGCCCAGCAGACCCCGACCACGAAACGGAGAGCCAAAAGCCCTGCGAACGCAGCATCCGCGTCTGCCACGAAGAAGGCCAAGGCGAAGTCCCCACCGTCGTCGATGCAGAAGAGACCAACACAGAAGGAGGAGAACCGGAGATCGATAGGGCAGTATCCCATGCCGGACGGTGGTGAGGACGCTATTCCGACATGGACACAGCCGATCCCTGCGAATGGGAACTGGGACGATGTGAGTATATGCATAAAACAAGTTTGTATAGCTCTGAACATATGCACGTTCACAGGTCGTCCTCCCAGTTGTCGCTCGAAAGAAGGGCCTTGATGGGCAATACTTGACAGCAGACGGGAGCCCCAAGCCGAGGGAACCGGAACCTGTGATTTATGAACCAGTGAGTAGTTCGTCGTGTACCCAGAGCATAACGCTGACTTCTTCGTGTGAAGGCGCCTGGAACATTTGGATACGATGCTACCAAGTATCGTAGACGACAGAGTGGGAATATCGAGCAGATCCCGATGAATGAGTTTGGACAGCGGCCAGAGCGTCCAGAAGACCGGCTCTCCCCAGGCAACGAGCGTGGTCCGACTTCACAGGCGCCTTCCCCGATCCCTCCCCTTACACCAGCATCCTTCGACCGGTCGAATCGTGCACCATCACCACCACCCTTTGCTCACTACGCCCAATCCGAGAATGGCCACCAGCCGTCCCACCAAACCATGCAGCCCATGGCAACTCTGCAGCCAGCGGAGAAGCAGCATGTGGTCGAGGACGAGCCCAGCGGGGGCTGCTGCAAGTGCGTCATTATGTGATATTCCGGTCTCGCGGGCTTGCACACGCATGGCTCCCTTGCTACTATCCCACATTTCCGTTGCATTCCTCATGTTTTATGCTTGTCGTCATTCCACTCGCAGTTGTTATCATTAGTAGGTACTCTTTCGCTCATCGGCGCACTCGCGCCCGCCGTCCCTCTCTCCCCCTTCTCCCGCGCCCTACTGCACACGCACGCCGGTAAGGCTGTTGCTGCCACGCGGGGCGCGGCATCGTCGTCGCCGCCGTGAAGCCTCTTCCCCTTCCCCGCCCTAATCAACATGTACGACCGCATTGCATTCCCGCATCGTTCTTCTCACTTATTTCTCTCCGTTCGCCTTCGCTGGTCATCGTTTGCGCCATGTCGCCGTCCCTCCGGAACCCTGGAAGTCCCCCTCGCTCGTTAATCATACCCACGGTACTCTAAGCATATCACCACCCTTATTGCCGCTGCCCGCTCTCGCGCTGCCTCCGCCGCTTTCCCCCTCCCTCACCCCCACAGTACTTTGCATCGGCTCGTTATGTACTTACGTGAGTGCGTGAATGGACGCGCGTGTTCGCTTACCTCTACTGAAAGAAACATTCCTCTTTACCTGTTCAACTGCGCCCAAGCTAACCAGCCTGCCACACGTTGCGACTCCCTCGTGGAGGACAGGTACTGTACCTCTGTCTACGTGCGTATGCGCGAAATCAGCGCACGGCGGCAGAAAGAGGCGATTTGTAGGACGCTAGTAGGATGTACGACAACTACGTGCTACCACGGAACTGACGGCTCTTCGGCCACTTTCGCCCCCTCTGCAGTGAACACGAGCTCCTGAGGGACGTATTGCTTATACGCAGGCTGGAATCCGCGAAAGACACCGTCAACATCGACACCCGTGATCACGGTAGATGGTATACTCACGTCCCGTCTTGTTCCGCGAACACGAACAAGGCCCCTGCTGTACGTCCGCGGAAATGCTTCCCGCAGCACGTTGAGCCACCACACCGGCGCGAGCGCCCAGGGCGCAGGTCCTAGGTGGAAGGACAGCTCGCGGAGCGCGGGGAACGCGCCCCCCTCGAGCGTCCGGTCGAGCTCGCGCCCGAGAGCGTGCAGCTCGTCGGTGAGCTCGTGCGGGTCCCCGGAGACGTGAAGAGAGAGCGTCTCCAGTTGTGCGTGCCCGGTTCCGCCTAGGGCGCGCATGGCATCCCGCCTGCACGCCTCGGTATTCCGAGGGAAAACCCAGCTTATGTGCAGGGTACGCAGGGAGGGTAGTAGGGGAAGGAGCTGGGGCGTCGCTATAGTCAGAGTAAGTGGTAAGTTGCGCGGAGACATGTGCCCTGCATACCGATAGGCAATTGAACGAGATCGCATGCGTTAATGACCAGTTCTTCGAGGGAGAGTGCGATGGCTGCGAGCAAGAGGCCTACGTCCCGAGTGTGTACAGAATCGGCCTGTTGACGTATATTCAGTGCGGTTTGGGGCGAGCGACGTCGAAATAGATGCCTCACAACTCCTGACCCACTCCTGACTATACGCAGACGGGAGATGGCGCACGCCCTCTGGTATTCGGGCGAGAACTGGTACTGGCGGTCTTCCTGCCATCGAATAGCCTCACAGTCGAGAGTGCGCAGCGCGGCGAGCGCCGTGATAATCTGGCCCAGATCCCCGAACTGTCGAAATGGGATGGCATGCAGCCGGAGGGTCGTGAGAGCGCGGAGGCGCATGAGCGATGTGAAGAACGAGCCCGAGAGGGTGAAGGGCCTGCCAGAACGGTGGTAGCCTGAGAGACGTAGCGTGCGGAGTTCGTAGACATGGTTCCGGAAAAGGTCGGGCAGGATTTCGATGGTCTGCTGCATGGGTGGGGGTAGGTAGAGCTCTGAGTTGTGACCGGGAATGGCCGCGTCGATCTCCCGGATGAGGCGACAGAGGTGCGACGCGCCGGCGAGGGTTCGCATCAGCTTCTTGAGGACGACGGCGCCGCCTCCCGCAAGTTCCACACGGCGGAAGAGGTTGTGCTGAGTGCGAGGAACCCATGCCTTACAGGTGAGTGCGCAGTTCTTGAGTGTCTGGATGCGCTCCCGCTTCTGCTCGAAAGAGGCGACTATGTCGATGATGAGGTCGTACAGCTCTTGCGGGAGAGGAGATGACCCTTCAGGCGAAACGCCAGACTGCACAACACCCGGCATACTTTGGCTGGCGGTGGCTGGCGGAACAGAGCTTTGGGTGCCGCCCATCAGTGAACGTTTGGTCCTCGTGGTGAGGGCAGGGGCGCCTTCGTCTTGGTTCTCCTCTGTCGCTCTTCGTTATTTACATATGCTTTTCGTTAAAAGGTCGCCGTGTCCTTCGGCCGCTCCAAGCCTTCCAATTGAGGAGACTGCTCGTTGGTGAGATCATGAACAATGTTTTCTCAGTTAGCATCTCATGAAACGCGTACGCAGGCAGAGTCGACTATAGTTATATGTACTTACTGTGATTTATGCTTCGAACCGTGGTTGAAGTGGCGGCATCGGGGCCATCGTGGTAGTAGGTCAGCTGAAGGAGTTGACTTGGGAGCCGTTCACAAGACCACGAACCGTGGGAACTCGGAGTTTAAAATCAATGTCCAACGGACCAACGCCTCTCCGAATCGCTGTCGTACGCTTGGCGGGAGTCGTTACCTGGTCGTTACAATGAGCTCTACCACTGTCCAGGACAGTTCTCAGCTCTTATGTCTAATAATACATTAGATAGGGATGCTGGCCTGAGACAAGCTGGAGTTCTCCTACAATGCAGTATTCCTGGACTACGTAAGTAGAACAGGTCTGTGGGGGGAGGTTTCTGCAAAGTGACGGTCACATGTTACGTCCTCCGTGTCACGCATTGCGCCATCACGTTCTCCGTGTCACGCATTGCGCCATCGCGCCTTGCATTTGCTTGTATTTGTTTGCTCGTCCTGGCTGAGCGTGCGGACGAGTTCCGCGCGCCATCTCTTCCTTCTCCTCTACTACCATCTTCTCCCGCTTACCGCGCTCAAATCCATGTTCCATCCGCACACTGTTTCCACCGGCGACCATCGCGATGGCGATCCCGTTGCTTCCAGGCGTACTCCTCTCGGTATGTCCGCTCGAAGCGCCGGTCGTGCAATCTCCTAACGTTGTCCTGCAGGGTCATCGGGGAGCGTGTCGTCAGCCATGCCTGATACCATACTTCGGACGGCGGGTGCAATCACGAGGGGTACGTTTCGTTGCGGAGCGACTGAGGCGTGCGCTCAAATCCACCCGCAGGGCCGTCTTTCCACCCGCTGCAGGCTGGCACGCGTCACGACGGTGTGTTATCTCCGCCACTACACAATATATTGGCTGAACCTTGTCCGCAGGCACGCGTTCCGAAACCCGCCTGGGTACGCCGACCTCGACGTCCGGCTGTGGTCATCCTGGTGCGTGCTCTCTCTACCTCGCCCCACCAACATGTACTGATATTTGGAAATATACTCTGTCCGCGACGACCTCTCGGCGTCGTGCGATATCGATGATGTTGTCAATGAACGTTGTTAAATGCTGTTAAATGTTGTTTGCCGCTGCAATGCTTGACCACGATTACGCCCAACCCCCCATGTGTTCTGCGCTCGATATGTCTGTATGTTTGCATGCTGATCGAATCGTCCGTCGGCCCGTAGTGCTACCCGCGGCCTATATCAGTCTACACGAGGGACGGCACGTCTCGCGCCCTCGTCATGTGTCATGTCGCCACCTCAACACCATGTTCCAATACTCAGGTGTCTCCTCGCTCACGCCGGATGTGTCGGTATGTCGGCCTGGGGACCTAATCGTCTCATGCACGCTGCAAGTCCTCGTTAACATATATGGGCACTGGCGCGCTGGGCAGCTACGTGAACTCGGGGTTGTGCATAACGTCATGCTCCGAGCCAGGCAGAGTGTGGAGGACATGTGCGTGCAACTCGCGCTGCATACGTGCGTCGAGGGTTGCGATGCACTGCACTACGTGTTTCACGCCTTAACTGCACCACGTACGACGGCGCGCGCATGCCAGGCACATACGCCGGCGGAACCAGCAGCTACCGACAGTGCTTTTTAGGTCCAGTCCGCTGCCACCAGCGACGATTACCTTACCGTGGTCGACGCGCAACTACAGCGGGAGATTATCTCACAGTGGGAGTCGAGGATGTCTCTGAGTGTCCTAAAAGACGTCGTTTGCGCAACGTGTGGACGGTGCACCCCTCAGGCAAAGGCCTCGTTCGTTGATCCCGATACGATAGACTTGTCCCTGCTGTGTAATGAACACCTACCCGAGCACGTCCTACCGGATTCCTACGCTCGCGTTACGGCGTACGCAGGGGCAATCTTACATCCGAAGGGATTGACAAACCTAATCGAGAGAGGCGATATGCGCGTCTGTAATGAATGTAGAAACGACCTCGAGGCTGACAAAATGCCGCTGTATGCACTCGCTAACTGGCTATACTACGGACATGAGAAGCTACCTCCCGATGTCCAGGCGGCTTTTCGCGACAGCACGCACGTCGAGAAGTTGCTGGTATCCCGAGCGCGTGCAAGCACGATCTCGTTTAAATTCTGCTACATTCCCGGGCATGCTATGTCCACAACGAATCCTCAGCTCTCTCAGATGTGCGTGAAGGGTAACGTGGCCATACACCCTCAGGATGCCACTCGTTTGACAGCTGTGCTACCGCCTGGAAGCGATGCGATCCGGGACTCCGTATGTGCGGTATTTGTCGGTGCTACGAAGCCGACTCGGGAGAATATAGAGAAACTAAAGCCAATCAGTGTCAGAAAATCACGCGTAAAGAATATGATAGACTTCCTGACAGCCCACAACCCTCATTATGAACCGTCACCCCAGTTTGCAGGATTCAGTCAGCGGAACATGGATGACCTGTTTGGCGAGGATACAGCGGGCGTTGAGAGAGGAATACCGTGTGCTATGGAGATTGGGCATATCGCGATGAGCGACGCGGTTTCTGGAGCCACCGATGGATATGTACCTACCTCTCCGCATGAGCAATATAGTGAGCCTACAGATGCGGACATGCTCATGGAAACCGTCGGGTTTACAGACGGCGATGACGCACCGGTTGACCACGATTCTATGTCTAAGAAAGCTCTCCTTCACTGCTTGAACGGAGGCGGTTTCGTTCAGAGTCGCGCCGGTTCTGAATTCATCCCGGACTTCGAGAACGAGTACCTGCTATCCTGGCTGTTCCCGCATCTTGATCCCTGGGGTATTGGCGGATTTTTCCACCATCGGCGAAGGAGACGTCTAAATCTGGACCAACAGCTCAAGTATTTACTTATGGTGGACGGCTCACCGTTCAGGGAGGATCCCGACTTTGCGTTTGTCTATTACAATATTCGTCAGAAAAAGGCTGTTCTCGACTCTGTCTCGTTCCGTGTCAAAGAGTCGCAACGCGAGCGTGTAATTCAGGGCTTGCTTAGTCTGGACCTGGAAGTAGTGAAGAAGTTGACGACAGCATTCTCCCAGAATCCGCGCTACCGCCCTACCAATGATAAGGAGGCTCAGGTCATGCGGCTTCTGTTGCAGTTGAACGCGGTCTCGCACGACCTTCCGGGCTCAAATGGCTATAAAGTAGCGCTCCGCAATGAGATTCGCGGTCTGATTAATTTCCATGGCACACCTACGTTATTTGTGACGCTGAACCCCTCGGATCGTGATCACCCGCTCGTCAGACTGTACGCCGGGTGGGAAGTCGATGCTGAGGCGCGTTTGCAGGGCGAGGAGCTGTCGCGCTTCGACAGGACAGTGCTTGCAGCCAAGAATCCCAACGCGTGCGCGCGATTCTTCCATACCATGATTAGCAGCTTCATCACGATAGTGCTGGGTTACGGCCAGAAGCGACGTGGCCTGTTCGGGACGTGCAAGGCGTATTATGGAACAGTTGAGGCACAAGGAAGAGGGACGCTGCATTGCCATATGTTAATATGGCTCGAAGGTCACCCGTCGCCGCAACGCCTGCGAGACAGTATGATGGAGTCTGAGGCTTACCGTGACCGCATGTTTCGCTGGCTAGAGTCCGTCATCAAATGTGAACTTCCCGGGACATCTGAGGTCGTGAAAGAGCCATCCGGTCGCCCCGAACAACGCCCGAGACGCGCAGAAGAGTCCGGTAATCCGCATCCCGGGGCTGTGACTGCGCCGTCTGTCCGCGCATTTGAGCGCTACGAGGATTTCCAGACTGCCTTCGATGCATTTGTGACCGATATTGTGAAGGAGTTCAACTGGCACGAGCACAGCTCAACGTGCTTCAAATATGCGCCAGGCGGGCTGATACCTGACCGCCCCGACGTTAGAGACGCACTATGCAGGATGCGAATCGATGGCTCAACTTGTGCACAGACGCATTTGGACGAAGAGTCCGGAGGTATCGTCCTGCGTCGCCTCCATCCGCGCATTGCGGGGTACAACGACGTGATTGCCTTTCTCCTGCAGAGTAATACGGAATTAAAATTCATCGGGTCTGGAGAGGCAGCAAAAGCCCTTCTATACTACGTCACCGACTATATCACCAAGCCGTCGCTACCGGCACATATCGGACTAGGTGCTCTGTCCTATGCAATACAGCGCACAAACGAGAAATTCCCTAACTTGTTAGCAAATGATATCGTGTCACAGAAATCGAAGGGCGCACTTACCATTACGGTCAACAAGATGATGTCCAGCCAAGAGGTGTCGCATCAGCAGGTCATGAGCTACCTTGTAGGCGGAGGCGACACGTACCGCAGCCACACCTTTCGGGTTCTGTACTGGGGCGCGTTCGACCGACTATTCAAGAAAGCATTTCCTGACGCGATGGAAGAGGACCCTGACCGACAAGCAACTGCGGAAGAGGGTGCTGCGACCGTCGACGCAACTGTGGAGATGGCTGATATCCTGATGGAGGAAGAGGACCCCGCTGTGCCAAATATGACAGATCAACTTGATGTCGAGTTGCCAGAGGAGGAGACGTTCGTGCTTACCATCAACAAGCAGCAAGGGTCCATCTCTGCCTCCAACCAGCAGCAGGATTATGTATACAGGAGCTTGGAACAGCCGTTTGAGGGCCTCTGTCTGTATGAATTTGTCGGTAAAGTGGACAAAGAGTTGAAGCGTGGGCGCGGCTCCGTCACCAACATCCCGGATTTGGGACACCCGGCAGACAGCCCGAATGTTGAGCCCATGATTCACGGAGGGCCCGGCGTGCGACGTCGAAGAGGCCCTGCACCTGCCCCGAGAGGAGCGTTTTCATCTGACCGGCACACTGAGTTCAATACACATCGCTTGCGGCATCGCAAACAGTGGACTGTACCTGTGGTTCTCGGCGACCGCATTCCGCGATCTGACCGGGGAGAGCAAGAAAAGGAATCGTGGGCGCGAATGATGTGCATCCTCTTTGTTCCATGGCGGGAGCCGGCAGATCTGCGGAGCGTAGACGAAACATGGCTGGCAGCGTTTGAGCGCCACCGCAGTCGTATATCCGCGCATCATGCACAAATCATGGAGAACATGAACGTACTGTCGGAGTGCCGAGATGTGCGCGATTCCTTCCGCGACATGCGGCGAGCAGAGGCTTTGGCGTTGATGCGTAACGGATTGGGCATGGCACAAGAGAATGTGCATAGCGGGAGCACCGATCCTGCCGCTCCGGAAGAATTCGAGCTATATGATCAAGGGCGGTTAGACGATGCCTACAGCGCTGTCCACGAGCTATCAGCGTCAGAAGCGGGGCTTGATGGAAAGGTCGGGCGCAAAGCTAGAGAGATGCTGGATGCGTGTTACGGCGCAGCATTCTCCGCACCAGGAGCGTCTGCTTTCGCAGTCCCTGATACCCACCCTACCCGGATGAGAAGTGCGGATGATGAAGTGGTTCTCATTAAGCATACCAAGGCTATGCGTACCCTGAAGCGACAACGACGGCCCCGCTTTGAGGATGAGGATCAGAATCCACGTCCTAAGAAGCGAAGGGCGACGCACACACATGAATCGATCACCCGTGCAACTCTTGAGGATACTACGCATGCCGCGTCGTCCGAGCGGGCGTCCGTGCCACCAATACCGTCTGTCCCGGACGCGATTGAAAGCGTAGTGAAGGAGATGGAGCTCGCCGGTAACCCCGAGCAGGAGCGCGCATTTCGCATTGTCGCTAATCATGTTCACAAAGGTGTAGATCAGCTGCTGCTGTACATCGCGGGCGTGGGCGGCACCGGTAAGACGTACGTTGTGAAAGCTATCTTGCGCCTGTTTTCAATGCTAGGCCGCTCCAGAGAGATATTGGTTGGCGCTCCAACAGGTGCAGCTGCCCTAAATATCAATGGGTACACGGTGCACTCGTTAACGATGCTGCAAAGCAAGGGACCGAAAACCATGGAAGAGCTCAGGAAGCTGTGGTCGCCAGTGAAGTACTTCGTCATCGACGAGATCTCCATGATCGGCGCAAAGTTCCTCGCCGATATCTCGAAGCGGCTGCAGCTCGCGAAGTCTGATCATGGGCCGTCTGCGCTCTTGCCGTTCGGCAGCGTGAATATAATATTTACTGGCGATTTCGGGCAGCTGAAGCCTGTGCAAGCGTCAACGCTGTACAGTCATACCTTGATCAATAACCCTGGTCTGCAAACCGTTCGCGACCACACTGGTGTCGACAACCTGCGGGGGATTTATCTGTGGAGACAGGTGAAACATGTAGTGAAGCTTACCAAAAACCAGCGGCAGTCAGGCGACGTACAATACGCACAGCTCCTGGACCGTGTTCGCGTGGGAGGCGCACGAGCATATCCGGACAAGACCACCGGTGCGCCTAGTGATTCTGACGTGCTCTATCAAAGAATCATGCATCAAGTCATTAGCCGTGATCCTCGGTCACTCGCAGCTTTCCGGGACGCACCTATAATTGTCGGTACAAAAGCCTTGAGGGACGCAATCAACGCCCGCATCATTGCGCACAAAGCCCGAGAGCAAAGTCAAGAAGTTAGGACATATTATGCTAGGGACAGTATAAGCGGTGTTGAAGCGTCACCCGAGACTCAACGAGGGCTTTGGAAGCTTCCGTCGAGCATAACGGAGGACTCGCTAGGGTGCCTACCCCTTTTCCCCGGGATGAAGGTCATGATTTGCGAGAATATAGCGTTCGGAAGGCGTCTTGTCAACGGAGCGGAGGGTGTTGTGCGTAACGTCCTGTACGAGTCTGTTAACGGAGTAGCGTACGCAACGGTAGCTTACATTACCGTCCCGGGCGCCGGTGAGGTCTGTCCCGATCTTGATGAGGATGTCGTCCCGGTCTTCCCTGAGACTACGCGATTCAAAGTTACCGTATCAGTGGACGGGAGGAAGGCGGTAAAACGCGTAGCCAGGCAACAACTGCCGTTGGTCCCCGCATACGCGTATACCGACTATAAAAGTCAGGGAAAGTCACTTACGTACGCTATAGTTGACCTTGAGAGCGCAAAAACTATCCAAGGGGTATATGTCATGCTTTCGCGGGTGCGTTCACTTGGAGGCCTGATGATCTTACGGCCGTTTTCTGTTGCAAAGCTGTGTAGCCGGCTCTCACAAGAACTGAGGGACGAGCTTACCCGCATAGACGCGCTGGCAGAGGAAACAAAAGACCGGTACCAGCGTGGTGCGTGCTAGGCGCGGTGCGCTCGATCTGGTTCCCGTCATGTCAGCGTGCCGTCGGTCTCTGTATGCCATCGTAATAGTCAGCCGGCACTGTAGGCTCCACAGCCCAGGTCGGACACCAGTGGTGGATTTGTAGAGCGAGCTAAAGCAGAGTACCGGCCAATGAGCCGGCA
The DNA here is from genome assembly GCA_002964805.2 of Trametes villosa. Lineage (NCBI taxonomy): Eukaryota > Fungi > Basidiomycota > Agaricomycetes > Polyporales > Polyporaceae > Trametes > Trametes villosa. The sequence goes on along the minus strand of PUDQ02000049.1, from coordinate 376,500 downwards.
TTGGCAGGAAGCTGCAATAGGGAAGCTATCGGCTGGTATACCAGTGTCGTGCTTGCGCAAGTACTCGTCAGAAGAGGTAAAGGACGCCGGCGACGGGCTTGCCGCAGGTTGTAACGCGGTGGGCCGCTGCTCAGACGTCTCTGTCACGGCTGGAGCTACGCTCGTGCTGTGCCCCTCGTCACTTCAGGAGCGCGCCGCGTGCACATTTCAGCAGATGTCCGGAAGATGTTGTAGGATATAAAGTGACAAAGCGCTCCGTCTGTGAACCTCTGGTCCGCGTTATGTCTGGGGCAGGTCTGCACACAGTTGTCGACCGTGTCCATACCGGCACCAATCGTAATGCTCGCGCCCAGTCGGTCTCTACCCACACTTCGTTGCGGATCACAGAACATCCACCTCCGGGTCGCGACGGGAGCTCCGTGCCTACCCATCTCGACCCTGAGGCCTGTACATGTGAACGGTAGTATACCGGTATCATTTGGGCGAACGTGTCATGTACAGACTGCAGCACTCTACGCACCGCGCAGCTCGCTCAAGCCCTGAAAGGCATCACGGCGCCTCTCCACGTGGGACGTACGCACGACGCTCGCGAAGCATGCTCCAGAGGGCTACGCACCTTGTCGTATTCCGATTTTGGACCGGATGCTCCGGAAGGAACACCGGCGCTTTGGTCCATCTATCCCGGTTGGGCTGCAATGCTTAGATTCGGCGCGGTGTATGGGTGTCTGAGATCGTTGTACCGATTGCATCGCCGACGGATTTCCGAGAGTCTGTGGCGCCCCAGATTCTGACCGCGCCGTATCACCGCGATTTGCGGGGCGTAGACACCGACGGTCACCAATCGCCAGAGCCCAATGATGAAGGAGGCATGTTCAGTGCCGAGAAGCTGATTCTGGATAGGCGTCTGATGAGCGCAAAGATAAGATCCGGACGGTCACCGTATGAAGCTTCTGCGCGAAGAGTGCACGCAGAAGCAGAACCGCTCTTTGTCTGATGGCGGGTAAGCTCCTCACGCTATGAAAGGTAGCGGAGCCTGAGGTGGATTCGCCCGACGTTCAGGACTGCTTCTACACATCGTATAAGCCACGAATGAGTACGCCGTGCGTCCCATCACATGTTAAATAGCGGCGTACCACTCCTCCGGACGAAAAGCTGCAGTCGGGGATAATTTGCGATCCGCTGCTCGAGGGGTACGCGACGCCCGCAGTATGGCGCCTGCGACCGCCGGTATCAGAGCTGACCGAGGGATGTCCGAGCCGTTATACCTCCCGGGGAAGAAACCCCCGCGGGCGCCATGAGAAATGCGCATGAATTGCGCTACGCATTCTAGAGATGTGTGAGTATGTCCCAGAAAGAAGTCTAAGGTGCGCAGAGCGGGCACCGCATCAGAGCACATTGTCCGCGCTTAGTCAGCGTTTGCCCAGGCGCTTAGCGCTCAGGCCTCAGGAATTCCGGGCGAAGTTCAAGTTCTCACTTCCACTTCGACGCTCTGTACGCCTATATCTTCAGCAGCAAACCTCTCACGCCCCAAACCATCAGACCCAGCGTGTCCGGTGAAGGCTAGGTACGGGTTCTCATAGGTCCTCTGATCTCACATACAGTGTGTATCATTGAATCCTGATGTACGCTCTTCCCCCTGTCGGGCGAGGACTGCAGCGTTCCTCGTCAGAACAAGCATCTATATTCTGGCTGCAGGTACGAGAAACACCGTCCTAGCTTTGTCGGCATCGTGCGGGGTCCCGGGTATATCCACACGTACGCCATCGGTCCTCCGGAGTTGGGCTGCGGTCGTCTCCCGATCACTATCGGAGATCCATGGTGGCGACACGGATGGGGCGCCTCTATCTCCCTCGCATATTCTGTGAGTCGTTCCGTCCCCGTACGCGGCATGTGCCGGTGTATCGTACGGACTATCGTGCACGATTTGTCACGAACCTTTCAAGCTCGTCGTCCCGAAGCGGTATGGACATCAGGAGGTACCCTACATGTCTCAGTCGATTGGCTATAGGGCAACTGATGCACTTAAAAGGACATCACAGGCCTACTTGACCACCGTGCATCATGACCGTGTTAACACGCAGCCAAAGCGCTCTGCGCGGTCGGCGCGCGACCAGCAGCGGTACTCAAGGTGATGTCATGTGTTCATGGCTCGCGCCCCACTCTCCATGCTGACAAGTCTACAGCCCGCAGCCCTGGCCAGATCACTGGTTCTGCGCCTCGTAGGTATCCGCTAAGGGTACTACGTCCTGACAGTCCTCGTTTGCTCTCCAACCCTCCTTCGTCCGGCGACCCCCTTGAGACGTAGTGTTGTTCTATCGTTCTAAGTGCGCTTTGCTAACAAAAACCGGCAGCGTGTACACCGTCCGGCGCAGTGACATCGTGCTTGACCGCTGTGCGTACCGCTTTCACAGTTGTGTGTCGAGCTGACCTCTGGCGTAGATGCTGTGCGCTCTAAACTCGGGGGCGGTAGCTTCGGTACGGTTGTCGAAGCGGAGGATCGCCTCACCGGGATGGTGGTCGCCATCAAGTTTCTCCACAAGAACGACACCCTCCACATCGATCTACACCACGAGGAGCGTATGTGGTCGTACATACAGGAAAGCTGTAGCCCGGAGATTCGGTGAGTAGCAGTGTTGCCTCTCAATTCTCACTTCACATATCCGTCGTCAGCCTCTTTGCGGAAGTTCTGGGGTCGGGTGAATTTCGAGGCTTCCACTGCATCGTATTCGAGCGCTGCCACATGACGCTGCACGACGTCCTCAGGGGACGTGGAGGCTTGATGCCTCTGCCTCAACAGCATGTTCGAGAGATCGCCTATCAGATCATTCAAGGCCTTGCGTGTACGTTCGTGCCACAGTTTCGGGTCGTGGTCTCATTCAGATCGTTCTAGTTCTCCACAAGTGCGACATTGTGCATACAGACCTCAAGCCCGACAACATCGCTTTCGCTTTCCCCGAGACTACCACAGTGGACGTGCTCGATGTCGCGACCGGGTTTTACAACAGGGTTTGGCCTCTTCCTGTGTGCTCTTCGATGCGCTAAACCTATATCATTAGAGAATGCGTGACTTTCCCCGACTCCGAAAGAGGCGGGTTTTGTCCGGGAGATACGGACGCGAAGCCCACCTTGTCCCGCTGCACGGTTTTCGCACGCCACACTACAAGCAACGCCAAACACACAAAGCGCTCACGCGCTCACGACGCTAACTTCAGCCACCGCTAGCCTAGCTTTCTAGAACTGCACATTGTCCTATGTACGGAAAGTTGTTCATCTTTCATTCAACTACTCTCTGGATTCCCCCAGCTGGCGTACACACTGGTGGCGCCGGCGAATTAACGCCGTTGTTGCATAACAGGTGCTTATCTGCAGGTATATAACAATTGGGACGCGACATGAGTAGGACAGGTTCGGAGAGTCGCTACTACCTGTAGCCTGAGGTTCCAGACTCACTCGGACGAGGTCCGCTTGGTAAACTGACGGAAGCCTAGCCACGATACAATCTGGTAAGTACAGATGATTCTTTCTGCTCTCATAAACTCTCAACACTCACGCGAATGATTGAGAGCAGGTACTATTAGTCTATGTATATGAACCCCAGCGGGATGCTGTTTCCCATAGTCTTCGTCCAATCAAGACATTCAGCCCGGCAACACGTCCCCCCACAGACACCGCCTAATATAGGTATGAACAGGTCCACGTCCAAGTTGCGCAAAGACCTACTGATGCAAATAGGATGCCCTGGGTGCGTGCCGACCGACGACGGTTGCTGGGAGGGCTCCCAATCCTACAGCGCGCCGGTCCTGGACCTTATCATGCTCGGGAAGGGCAAGGGCATTGCTGGTACACAATTCCACGTTTTGAACGTCCTAAGGTAGCTGGATACTCAGGTACGCAGATTCCGGAGGTCTCTGATTGGGCGAGGGCGATGCGTCGTCGCCCCTCTATCTACAAAGTGTTCAACGGTTTTGTGTATCATAGCCGCAGGCAGGCCGTCGCGCGCGACTGACACGCACTCATAGCCAGTCTCAACTGATCGGGCTCTCGACCTGCAGCAGGAAAGTATGACTTCTTCCTGCTGCAGGTCATGTCGTGCGTGTGGTTGCGCAAGCGCACAAACTAAGGCGGTCGACCATACTGAGAGGAGCGCCCCCGCCGCACGAGGTCTTGTTGATGGGAATGGTTGCAAGAATCGTGTGCCCTGCGTCCTTGACTGGGAAATATGTACGCTCAGCTGCTCGGTGCACGCTCAAAGTTGTGATATGTGCAAACTGGCCGACTGATATGACGGTCGCTCACAGAGGCCCAGGTTAGCTAACATAGCTCAACCCGGTTCATCACCAGATAAATATCCCTTTAAGTTGGAGGGGTCGTATTCGCTATCGCGTTAGAAGACAACCACACAGAGGCTTCGATTGAGCACGCTCGAACAGCTTGAGTGTGAGTACTAGTGCGGCATAAGGCAACGTGCCAAGGACAGGTACCGTAGTGCATTCACGCTCCCCGTTCAAGCACCCTGCGGCCATACTGCTCGTACGCGAATCACACCATGAGCCGAAGCTGCAAGCCCCATAGAAAACCTCAGGCTGTGCATAGAGTTGGCAGCTTTCGCTCATACGAACAGATGTATCGAGTTCAGAGGGAAGTGATCGGTGTGAAGGAAACGTATTTGTGCCCACCGAGCACCAAGAATTGAAACAGTGAGCTGCTGCTCCAGTGCGCAACAATACCGTGTTATATCCACTCAGCACGTAGCTTGATTTTATTATTCCACGGTTGAGCTCGATCGCTGTTGAAGGGGTCGGGGACTGGCGCTTGCGCCGTTACGATCGTAATTGCATCTGGGTGGCGTGGAATCTTGTGCGCGGCTCAGACGTTGATTGCTGCTTTCCCACCTACTACCACGACGTCGGCATCGTCGACAACACTGCAGCCATGCGCCGGCTAATCTGCGCTATATCTTTGCTGGTTGCTGTAGCTTTTGCGGGTGCTCATCAGCAGCAGCCGCATGAACTCATCGTTATCCGAGATTCTAGCTCGCGCCAATGCAGGCACCTCGCGCTGCGGGAAGTGGTACAGTTCAGAGGGCTACCTGGAGACGGATACGCCACGCATAAGATCCTCGATACTGAGGAAGAACGCCTCCACCTCGTCCACTTCGATACGCACTACCTGGCAGCCCGCGCAGAGGACCTGTGTGGAAAGAGTGACACCTGGGACTTCCACGTTATTGCTCCACAGGACGCGATCGCTGAACAGTCCGCCCAAGTCGTACTGCAGCCCTCAACTGGGAACACTCGTTCGAATGTAGAGGTACCGCCTCTCGAGGTGGAGCCTCTTATTACATCCGGGGATTCAAGAAACCGTGTTGACCTTGTATTCTTCGCAGACGGCTGTAAGTCCGTCCCACTCGCGACGGTTCCTTGTATACTGAGTTAATACTGTGTAGACACCTCGAATGAGCAGGGCAAGTTTCTGGATGACGCGAAACGTCTCGCGGAGGATATCTCAGGCAACCAAACGTTCTACACCGTGAAACCATTGCTCAACTTCTGGGCAGCCTTCACTCCTAGCAAGGAGGTATTCTTGATCCATAAAGTATCCGTACCCATGACCTCGTTCTGATTCTTTGCATGTAGAGCGGCGTTGGCAGCGGAGGCAAGCCCAAAGAGTGAGCATCTCACGGATTAAGCTTCGCATTAGAATAGCTATCTAACGGATAATGCCTAGCACGCCGTTTGGGCTATACCGCGACGGGACCGAGCTCCGCGGTGTGTACTATAGCAAACCGGAGGTCGCTCGTGAGGCATGCGCCTCCCTAGGCGGCCAGTGCGACTACCCGATACTCATGGGTAAGTTCTCTTGACTACGCAGTAGGGCTTTGGAAGACGCTCATCGCGGTATGCACACAGGAAACGATCCTTTGTATGGAGGTAGGTAGTGCGATTACACCGCTCCGACGGTCACTCACCCCAGCGAAAGGCCTGGGCGGCGAGTTTACGTGAGTGCTCTTATCACTGCGTTCTCTAGTCATGTAATTGACGACTTCTCCGCCAGAGTTATCACCCCTTCGCTCGCGAACGGGGCTTTGGTTCTGAGGTACGTCGTGCGATTGTGTGCGCCCGACATTAGGACTTCATTCACACGACACGCTGGCAGGCACGAGCTTGGCCACTCGGTCATCGACGTTGGAGAAGAATACGACGGAGGCTTCGCGTACTTCGGTGTGAATGCCGCGCACAACGTCACCGTTGCCGACATCCCTTGGGCGCACTGGCTCACCGACACCGAGCACAAGCACGCACACGAGCACTTTAACAAGGAAACCCGGGCGCGCGTCGAGCGGTCGGTCATGCCGATGCAGGCGTACCCGTGGACGCTACTGAACGCCTCCGCGTCATGGTCAACGACCTTCAACTCCTCGGGGACGTACGCATGGCACCTCGTACGCTTCTCGCTATCGGGCCTCCCCAAGAAGGACGACTTGCGCGTGGAACTCGACGGGCGCGACCTCGGATGGGTCCCACGAGCGGACATTGGCGTTGATAGATGGCACTACGACATCAAGCTGAACCGCACGCTTACAGGCGGGGAGCATAACGTCTCATTCACGCTCCAAAACGCGAAGAGGGAAGGCGAGGCGCAACTTTGCAGCGTGGAGGTGCTGGAGTTCGGCGACGAGGACGAGTGAGTGAGGGGCCGTTTATCTCCATTGTCATTCGCTAACATCCGAAACCAGGTTCGTGACGTCTCCCGGGCATTACAGTCTATACCCGACGTGCGTACTATTCTGGCTTCAGTTGTTCTAGCACCTTCAACGCTGACATCTCGCAGGTTCTCGGACAAGAACGAGACCTCGTACCGGCCGACGAACGAGGACTGCCTCATGCGCATCGTCACCACGCCCAACTTCTGCAAGTCGTGCACGGAGGGCCTCTGGCACGCGCTCCTGCGGCGCGTCGACCCGATCGACGACCTCCAGCTCGGCTGCGCGCGCGACGCGTCCGGCGCGTGGGCGCGCACGCTCGAGCTCAGCCTCGTCCCGCTCGCCCATCTCCGCGAGCACCCCGTGGACGTCGCGGAGAGCTATACCATCACGTGGCTGAAGGACGGCGCGGTCGTAGAGGAGTTCGCGAACAAGACAAGGCTGGTGGACGGGGGCGACGCGGTGGGGAGTTATGCGGTGCATGTGCGGTACGCGACGGAGGAGGTCCGGGTGGACAAGGACGGCTTGCTGGCGTCGAGCGCTGCGGTGTTTGTGGGGACAAGGTGCGGCGCGTAGTGTGTACTTGTGCTGGCAGGTAAATTTCCCTTAAAGCACAAAGCGATATGCATCCTCATACGCTGAAGTACCTATTCTGCTAAGTCAATAGAACGTATAGCCACAGAAACAGCCGGAAGTTACGGTACTCTGTGCATTTGCCTCAATAAACGGAAACGTCGCTCCTGCCCTTTCATTCTTTGACTCTCGTTTTCCGTCCACCAAGGCGGAGTCCTATGGCAGGCACTAATCTGGCGTGTTGACCGCTGCCGTCCGCGCAGTCAGATACCGGCGCCGGGGTCGACGAGCACGACAAAGTTCATTCCGGTCTTTTTGAGTGTGATCGATCCTGCAACGCTTCAAGAGATGCGGGAAGACCCGGTCGAGGTACGCAGTGAAGACCGGCATATCGGCTTCCCGGATGGCCCAGTTTTCGAACTTGAGCTCCGTGAGTGGGTAGCTCGTACGCATGAGCTGCTCCATCTCCGCGATCGCCTTGAAAGGGCACTCGATACGCGGCAAGCTGAGGTGCCAGAGGCCCGGGCAGCGCGCGGCCGCTGTAGAGAGCGCGGCAGGGGTGACAGCGACCCCGTTTCCGACGCCATACGCGTTCGGAGTCCAAAGGGCAAGGGAGGTGAGGGAGGGCCACGCCGTGACGAGTGCGAGCACGTCGTTGTCATTGACCCCAAAAAGACTGTGGACGATCCAGGAGAGCGAGAAGTCCTCCAACGTCCGCAGACGCAGCAGGGGCGCCACTGCGTACGAGACGGGGTGACTGGGGCCGGGATGCTCGTGCGCGGGGACCTCGCAGCGCACATTGATCTTCCGCAGAGAGGGGAAAGAGTGCGTCCAAGCTTCACAGGTGCGCCGGAGATCCTCCACGTCCCAGTAGTAGAACGTGCCGACGCGTAGGTCGCGAAGGACAGGAGCGGAGAAGTGGTTGAATACGCTGACGTTGCGGCTGTCGTGGTGAAGTAGGTCGAGCAGGGTGAGATTATGGAAGACCGCTGGAGTTGAAGGGGAGGGACCTGGGGCGCCGAGACGGCCTACAATCCGGAAGGACTCGAGCGCCATGTCCCCAAGGCGCACCAGATCATCGAACTCTAGAGTGATGGGGCTGGAGCCGGGGATAGAGCCCAAACTCAGGTCATGGAGGGATCGCAGTCGGAAGAGAGGATTTAGTGTGCGTATGTTGATGACTGGATGAAATCTGTTGTGCGCGGACAGGGTGAGAGTGTGTAATTGAGGAACACGGTCGGCCACGAAGACCAGGAGCGCGATCCAGAGCTCCGTCCACTCTTGAGGGGACCTCGAAACATCGGTTTGGCTATAGTCCTTCCAAGAGAGGCTCAATTTCCGAATGGACGAGGTCAGGAGGAGGAGGATAGAGGCAGGAGCCGAAGGATCGACGCGCCATGCCAGCTCCTGCAGGTTGGGAAATAGAGGCACTGGCACATCGCGAAATGCACGTTCCACGATCGCCCAGGATTCTCTCGCAAAGATCCATTTATACTGGATCATGGCATACCATTCTTGAAGAGCCCTAACGTGTGCTGCATATGAGAGGAAGCGATCGCGCTCGTACGTCGGTAGCTCATCCGTAAACGACTGGGGACGTAGTTAGACAACTGACGGTGGCCAGAGGGAGAGAACGCTTACGTAGATGTCGTACTTCAGCGTTCCGCGAGGTTGCGGGACCTCTCCTCTGCTGGTTCGCTCGAAAGACGAGAATAGGCACATGAGCGGAAAGATGCCCTTGCGGGGCCTTCTCCACAGAAGGTGAATTGCTGGTTCGTAAAAGCTGGTGCATACTCGTGTGCAACTTGCCAGGGTCCGTTCCCGATGGTAGTCCGAATCGTATGAGCTTGTAGACTCGAGGATATGCTGCAGTATCAATAAAACTCACTCACTCACTCACTCAGGGATGAACAGAGCTCGGTGGGGCGTCATTATCATGATGGTTGGAAATTGGGTTAGTAGCGCCTTAAACTCGGATGCAGATGATCTTCCAACACGAGTTCAACAGGTCTTTTCCTTTGCGCTTGTGCAAGGTAGGGGATAAACTGCGGACAAGCTTTCAATTTTTCGCATTTTGGACGATGCCGCCGTTCAAGAGATGTCGCTGTTCAAGATGGTTCACGTTCAATGACTGACAGCGACCGCGTTCAGCATGGGCGCTACGGCCAGAGTGGCCAGGTGGCGTGGGCGCTAGTGAGTGTTGCGCGCACTCCAGTTTCCTTCAGACTCCTTCTCGGAGAGGGTGACCACGATGTCGGCTACAAGGTCAAGTTTTAACATGCGTATACTTCCTTAGATTAAGACGACGCTGAAGGAATATCGGTTATCCTCTGAACTTCTGCCTCGCACCTAGGGAGAATACGCTCCAATCTTTCCAGTTCGCCGCAGGATGTGCCGTGCGCCCACTAGTACCAAGAGGTATGTGAATGTCAATAATTCGGTATGACTACGGTTGTACGTCGCTTCCCACAAAAGCTCCCACATTGGATTTTGGGCAGCGATGTTTTGTATATCAGCTTGTACTAACACTTCTCGGGAGATCGGTCCCAGCGTCACTCGACGCTTGCCCGGGTTGGTGCGAAGACATCAGGTCAGTCATCCGATCATCATCATCGTGTCGTGGTCCCCGCTAACATGGCCTTACAGGTAAAAGCTCTGCGTGAGCTATGTCTTCCGTCCTCCTTGCATTATATATGTGGGCGGCAGGAGGCATCACCGCATTCCGCAAGACGCTCCAATTGCTGAGCAAGTGCGCGCCGGGGATGGTCCCGATGTGAATGGCGCCAGCGAGCGCACCTGACTGCTCGAATCTACGGTCAGCCAGTGTACTATACGCATGCGAGGGGCGAACATATCATCCTCGAATTTGAGCACGTGTCTTTTGCTGAATTTTATAGCATCGCCGTCGAGTGCGGGGTGATTTTCCTCCGAGAGGCTGACTGTGGCTGACCGGCCCTCGCGGCCAGTATGCGCGGAAATCCCTGCTGACCAGACGGGATCTGAATCCCAATGAACTAGCCAGCGCGCGGGTCTCGTCTCTTGTCCCTGCTCTTCCTCGCACGACCATCGTCGACAGAAGACACCCGAGACAACTTCTCTTCGCTCTCGCACCAAAGCCCTCAAGCCCAACCAACCGCAGCTCAAGCACAACAGTCCCAGCCATGTACACAGCCCCGCCCGACCCCAACTACGCCCCGCGTCCTCCTCTGGAGTTCGGCCTGGTCATCCTCGTGGCCCTGCTCTTCATCGCCGGCATCTCCACCGTCGCCACTCTCATCGGTCGCCACCGCCGCCGTGCCAACCCTCCCTACGTTCGTCGTCGGGCCTCTGCCCCTTGCATGGTCGACCTCGAACAACAGGCACGCATCACCATCGGCACCGACACCGGCAACGGCAAGAATGGGTCGCGCATCCTGGCTTTCCCTCCGCTCGCGGTCTTCGCTGGTCCTCTCGGCTTTGGCTCTACTGGTTATGGGAAGCTCGCTCTGGAGCTTCCTCCTTCTGTTCTGGCTGTAGGACGGTCTTCACGTCTCCGGGACTCTGTGTTCTGCAAGGCCCTCGGGAAGCTCAACTACCCCGGTCTGGGCGGCGACAAGGTCAGCCTCGTTCCGTATCTCTCATCTTATGCATTTGTTAATCACATCCCCTCCCCTCGTCATGCTCAGAACGCTGAGAAGAACTCGAGGCGGATCGTCGACATCGAGGCCGCTGCGGCCGACAAGGTCACCCCACCGCGCAACACCATCCCCATCGCCGTCGACGTCTCCCTGGCCCTTCCGGCCTGGGTCCGGCCCCACCTCGCCGAGATTTGCGACCCATCCCAACGCCTGTGGACCCTCACGCCTATGCCTACTTCGCCCACCCTCCCCGAGATCATCATCCAGTCCTGCGACGACGCGCTCATCCCCGCCAGCCCTGCCAGCACCTGCTCGACCGACTCCGACGCCTCCTCCGCGCCCTCCGAGCTCGACACGCCCCCGCCCATGACGCCGACCCTTGCCTCCCCGGTCGGCGTCTACTTCCCGGCGAGCACGCCGTTTTCGGAGCGCGAGTACCTCCAGGTGCCGTCGCCGTCTTTCCGGGCGACGCGCGAGGAGGAGAAGCCGGTGTTACGGAACGTGTCAAATTTTTCGGGGAAGACGTTCGCACTCGCGACGCCCCCGGGCGGGTTCAGCAAGATGGGCAAGCTCAAGGAGCGGCGGATGTTGGCGAAAGCGCAGGCGGCAGTCACTACCCCCGTCCACGGGGAGCAGCATCTCCTCGCTACCACGGACGTCGTTCAAGTCGTCGAGCGGTGCGACACTAGTCCTCGGATCTCTCAGCGCGTCGATACGATCGCGGCTTTCGCTCAACCCCAGAGCGCTGCGGTGGCCGGACTAGGCCTGGGTCTCAGACTGCAACTTCGTTCTCAGCTGGACTTTCAGGGCTCCCTCGACCAGGCTCTCGCTGCCTCTTGCCCTTCTGGCAATGAAGCGGCCTCTGGGACTTCTGGAACGCTCAGCGCTGTGGCTAGCTTGAACCTCGGCGACGATCTCGAGGCCGCCACCGCTACCACCGACCTGGCTCTCTTTTCTCCTGATGTTGACGAGGGCGACTCTGAGGTTCTCTTCGACGCCGACGCCGACGATGATGCTTTTGCCTACACCGATGCCTGCGCCAACGCCGGTCCCGATGCTCAAGTCAAAGTCGATGATCACGTCGACGCTCATGGCGACGTCGTCGTCCCTGCGTCTGCTGGCGGCGACAATGGCCACAAGGGGCTCCTTGCACGCCTCGCGCCCCTCATCGACGCGTCTGATTGGCCCTTCATCATCGGCATCGCAAGCGACAGCGTGCACGACCACCTCCGCGACATCCTGGACGAGACTCAAGAGGAGACCCTGGAGGACGCTGACACCGACGCCGACACCGGCAGCTCCGCCACCACCGATCTGGTCCTGCACCAGACCGAAGCACGCCGCGCCCTCATCGTCACATGCGCCATCGCACTCATGGCCGCGCTCAATCGCGCTTCCCGATTCCCTCCTCTTGTCTTTGCGAGGGGGGTTTGGCGCGACGTCGGCCCCTCGTTCCACACGGGCCCGGGCGCATTCTCATACCTCGACGTCATCGGCACGCTGGAAAACATCGGGCTCGCGTTCTACCTGATCGTCGTGACCGAGCTTGGAGAAAGCAGCGTCATCCTCAACTTCTTCGTGGCGATGGCGCAGCTTGTCATGTGAACCTCGCGCACCTCGGCTCCCCCTCGTCGCTTCCTGGCGTCCCCCACCGGCTTCTCTGGCGTCCTCGGCCTTCAAAAACACCGGCAATACACCGTTCTTCTCGGAACAACTATTCCCTTCCTCTACCCGCAGTACCCTCCCTCCCTGGAAGTCGACCACCCCAGCAGATCCGCCCTGCTGGCGACTTCCCATATACCCGACGACTCCTCTCCTCTGCGTTCATCCTCGAGGAGAGTCCCCAAGCGAGTCGTCACCACCGGGCGCAGCGGCGCCGCCCGGTCTCTGCTCCCCTCACCGGGAGCGGAACAGCACCCCAGCCCTAGCTTTGTCCTGGGCTGGTCTTCTTGTCCTGCGATACGATACATTACGGTACCTTTCTTGCATATGTATCCCTTGAGAATACTCCCATACTGGAGATTATTAAACTCCAATGCGGCTTCGTCCATGCTGGGAACACAACACACAGCTCCGGGTCCGGGCTCATTACTTTCTACCCTACAGTTCTGTTTTACTCTACGATGCAGCCTTTTTCTATTTCCCACTTTCTGCGCTGCAGTTCTTGCTTTCCCACCTCCGGTTCCTTACCCCCCCTTTTACGATACTCTGCGTGGCCTATGATCACAGCAGTACGCGCGGCTACGATTTCTTTCGACTCGGGTCTTAGGCGGTATAAGTAGGCTCTCCGCGGTTGTATTGTTTGGTTACTAGGATAATACACACCTTCGCCTGCACATACACCCCTGTCACAGCTTCTCGCCGCTCCAACATGAAAGCTGAGTATTGAATCCTTATGCTGAGTATCATCGGCGCCGTCAGGTCTCCAAGGCCGACACATAGCCTCAATTCTTCCTTTCCTTCCGCTGCACGCCGTGGCATTGTATACAGCGGGCAGCTTTCCCTCTCTATACTCTAGTGAAGAAATCCATTGCCACTCTCCGAATGTCGGCTTAGCTCACGATGGTGTATGCGATCAGCGCAGTGACGGCCACTGACGACTCATCACGGCGCTCGTCTATGAGAGGACTCTAGCTTTGGTTCGGCCGCACGCAGACCTACGATGACGCGCCGGCGTTCAAGCTAGCCAACTTCAACATGGCACATACGGCGGTAAGTCTCATTGGTAATCTACAAGAAGATATAAGTGAACGTCTACAGCATTCTCAGCAAAGGACCCCCTAGATCTGATCTTGCCCTTCAGAACGGACGCGTCGCGAGCCAATCTTCGTCCTTGGTCGTACCGGTAAGCCTCGTGGAGGTGGGGGAAAGCCCGGTCGAGGTAATTGGTGAAGAGCGGCATATCGGCGGCCTCGATTGCCCAATGCTCGAAGAGGGCCTCCTCGAGTGGATGGCCTCCACGCGCGGTCCGCTCGACGTCTGCGATCCCATCGAAGTGGCACTCGATGCGCGGCAGGCGGAGTGTCAGGAGGCGCGGACAGCGCGCGGCCACGGCGGAGAGTCCAACGGGAGTGGCGGAAACCAAGCTCTCGGGGCTTTGTGCAATGCCGAACGGGGCGCTGAGGAAGAGCCTGGTAAGGTCGGGCCACGCCGCAGCCAGAGCGAGCAATTCGTTGTCGTTCACTTCGAACATTGGGTAGCCGCTCCAGGTAATCGTGACTTCTTGTAGTGCCGGGAGGCGTAAGAGAGGTGCGACAGCGTAGGAGACGGGATGACTCGGGCCCGTATGCTCGCCCTCCACCACTTCGCACCATACGTAGATCGTCCGCAAGGAGGGGAACGAGCGCCTCCAGGCATCGCAGGTGCGTCGGAGGTCGTCCACTCCCGAGTAATGGTATACATCGATGCGTAGGTCGCGCAGGGTGGGGGCGGTGAGATAGTGGAACACGTCGACGTTGCGGCCGTCGTGGTGTTCGAGAGACAGCAGCATGAGGTTGCGATATACCAAAGCGGATGAAGGGGGACGAGCTGGGGTGCCAAAGCGACCATGAATCTGGAAGCGCTCGAGCGTCATACCCGCGAGGCGTTCGAGGTCATCGAGTTCCACCGGGTCTTCGTCGGGGTTCAGCATCAAAGTGAGGTCGCGGAGAGAGCGTAGGCCGAAAAGAGGCTCGAGGGCGCGTAAGTGCGTGAACGGCAAGTGCGTGAATGGGGAAGCATGTCGTGTGGATAGGGTCAACGTCGGTAGTCGCGGGACACGCTCGGCGATGGAAGCGAGGAGGGCGGCCCAGAGTGCCGTGTAGTCTTGGCGAGTTCTCAGGGCTCCAAGCTGATGGAACGGCTCCCAGGAGACGCGCACTTCCCGAAGCGAGGGGGAGAGAAAAAGCAGGGCGGAGGCGGGAGCGGAAGCCTCGGCACACCACGCCAGTACCTGTAGGTTGGGAAACAGGGGCGTGACCTGAAAGGCGCGTTCCATGAACGACCAGGTGTCCGCGTCGATGACCCACGCGTCGTTCATCACTGGATACCAAGTGCAAAGGTACTTGACGTGTGCGGCATAGACGAGGAAGCGATCACGCTCATAGCCTGGGATCTCCTCCGTTAACGCCTAGCGTGATAGTTAGAGAACAGACAACGCGAGACAATGAGGGGGCCCATACGTATACGGTGTACCGAATTGAATCTTCCTCTTCCTTGCCGACCAGTTTGAAAGAGGAAAACAGGCGCATAAGCGGAAGAATGCTTCCGGGATTCTGCCACAGAACGCGAATCGATGGTTCATAGAATCCGGTGGATACTCGCGCGCAACACGCCAAAGCGGCGATTGGTGCAGAGTCAAGTATCTCTTGTAGTATCTCGGGGACGAGTAAAGCTCGATGGGGAGTCATGAGGGGCGTGCTGAACGGTGCGTCCGTGTTTTGGTCTTATATGCACCTTCGAGTAGCCGAGTTGCGAGGTGTCCAGCGAAATATTGATCCGACCACGACCGGCGCAGTCAGCTCGGGGTCCCTCGGGCAGCAGACCTATACAAAGTCTCAGAGGCCTCATAGGAAATAGGTCCTCCTGTCTGCTCTCCACGCTCGTCACGGCTACTTGCATAGCTATGTACAGCTTCCGGGAGAGACGAGCTTCCAGCGTCTCCTATCTGAGAAGCCGTAAGGTGACTTGCTGTGTAGGGATCGGCGGAGGAAGAGGGTAGTGAATGGGCTGGTGGTTGGAAGAACAGGCCGAGTTTTGACTGGTCCGCAAGGAGCGCTTTGTATCGCCTACGCGTCCTGTCGGACTTGCTACCGACATCGGGTCCCCTCTTGTATGTGGTAGGCCGCTCTGTGTGATGCGTCAGCAAGTAGGTCTCGACGGCGGCGACACATGATAGGAACATAAGAATGGGTCGCCTGACCTTTCTTCTCTATTTCTCGACGCTTTTTGGCACGTTGATCAGCAGCAGGGATCCAGTCCTCGTCATCGGAGTTGTCGACTGTTGTTGCCGAGAGCTGTACCGCGCTGGGCTGTGTTCGTGGATTGGGGCCCATACTACGCGTTTTCTTCCTGCCTTCATCTGATACTTGCTGGGTGCGAGAAGGCGGGCTGGCTGGGGCGACTTCGAGACTCGCAGTATCTCGTGTTTGAGTGTGAGGAGAAGGGTGAGTGTTCACGCCTGATTGACTCCCGCCGACTTCATCATCCACTAGAGGCTTCGCGTGCTGCTCTTGTTTCTGACCTAGTCCTGACTTATTTGGCTTGCGCTTTGGCGGTCGCCCTCGTCCTCGAGTCTTCGGTAACATGCTGCAACTAATGAGCTATGAGCTTGTGGTGGTAAGAAACTGAGGCTGGCAGTGAGGCGCCCAAAATCGCCTCCAGCGCGTTGTACATAGCGCCGTCGCTCAGTATTTGAGTTGTACGTAAATCCAGTGGTCCGCACAGTGCTACTCACCGTATAAGCGGAATAACATAGCATAGGAGGGATAGGTAGCACTAATATACATGAGGATAGTATCCCATCCGAGTCCGAGTCCGGCGCCGCCTTCTCACATCCCGGAAATCGCCTCCTCAGGCTCCGAGTCCCCGCGCGTCGATCCTCGTCTTCAGTCGGCTACCACCACGGCCCACCACCAGGCATCGAGATAAGGAAATGTGCGGTCCAAGAATTCGACCAACACCCGCATGTCTGCGACGACTTTGTGCCCCAACGAGAGGAACTCCAAATCATGCCCTAGCGCGGGGAGGTTCCCCAGCTCGGTTTTGTCCTGCAGGCGGGACACAAAGTACGGGAGGGCGAGCATGTTGAGGTTCGGGCAGCGCGTTGCGAGCGCAGACAGGGATTGCGTGGTGAGCTCGATCTTCTCCGGAAGCCAGTCCCACTTCGCGACGTCCAGCTGCAAAGAAACGAGCTCGGGCCATGCATTCGACATAGCGACGAGGTCGTCGTCCTGGACGTTCAGAGGAGGCAGCCGCCCCGCCCAAGTGAGGCTGAAGTCATGAAGCTTCATACTTTCGAGCAGAGGCGCGACCACGCGGGACAGCGCCAGTGGCTGGGCCGGGCCAGCCGGGTCCTCCTCCCAGGGCCCGCGGCAAGCGACACGAAGTACTCGCAAGGAGGGGTAGGAGCGGGCCCACGCCGAGCAGCTACGTAGGAACCCCCACGCAGATCCATCGGCGCAGCAGTATTCTTTGATCTCCAGCTCGAGTAGCGTCGATGAGACGAATCTGTCGAAGACGAGGCCGTCGTCCGGGTAGGCGTGAACGCGAAGGTGGGTCAAGCTGGGGAACATCAGGGCTCGTTTAGAACCGACGGCCGCGGAGGCATCGACACCAAACCCGACGTCCAGGCGTTCAAGATCCAAGTGAGTGAGCCGTTGGATGAAGTCGTAGTCTGCGTTGATCTTCGGCGCAAAGACATCCAGCTCACGTAGAGAGTGCAACCCGTGAAGATGAGCGAGGGTTTTGCTAGGGAAGCGCACCTCCGACTGCGCCTCGAACCGGAAGCTCTGCAGCTGGTGCGGCCGCCCGGCGAGGTCACGGAAGAGGGCTTCGAGGCCCGCCTGCCATTCTGGTACCGCGATGCGAGCGTTGTAGATGTTGTGACAACCGATGTGGAGTTGGCGAGCGGAAGGTGGGAGGCATTGCAGGAGAGCGCAGGGAGCCGCAACGTCGAACTCCCAGTGCAGTCCTTGGAGGTTTGGGAACAGGGTCGTGTCTTGGAGCGCGTTCCGCAGGATATCCCAAGTTGAGCTCCCGATGACCCACCACCAGGCGCCTGGTCGAGGCATGCACCACACACTCTGAGCATATTGTCCGTACCAGAGCAGGCGTTCGCGTTCGTGGGTGGAGATTTCTTCCGTCAACGACTGCTCAGGTTGCGAAAGGGATTGTGTCAGCTACGCTATTCTCCCGGAACGGATCACTTACGTAGATAGCGAATCTGCCACAGTCACCTCTGAGTCCCTCATCGATCTTGAAGGAGGAACAGAGTCGTAGGAAGGGGAGGATAGTGACTTCGCGCCACAGGATGGGGAGCGCGGCCTCCTGGAAAGTCTTGCATACGCGCGCGGATCGCGCCAGTAATTCGCGACCTCCCGCGTGGTCTTCATCCTGCGAAGCCTGCGAGAAGATACTATGGAGTATGTCGGGGATAGTCAGGGCTTGGTCGGGAGCCATGTTGTCGCGCCACTCGTATAGGGTGGGGAGTGTGGGAGGTGTGTGGAGCATTCAGTAATGGGAGACAAGATGTACGTACCAATTGTGACGAGTCGCTGACTTTCAAAGGCCTATGGTTGACGGCCAGATACAATGCCGCATTCGCGACGAGTATAAAGCGTTGTTCTTGAATATGCCGTGTGGCGTACTGTGGCACACGAATCAAAGTAGAAACAGGAGATAGGCAGAGATGTATATCGGCGAAGTAAATGAAGGCGTGTACCTATTGATCTTATGAAGTTGGTCAGTTAGCCTCGTAAGGTGCAAAACATCTCTTACCTTTCCTGTGAGCGAGCGACAGTCGCCCCTTCCTCAACCCATCAAAGGGGAGAGATCTTCCCCGGCAGGAACGCCTCACCGCCCTTGTGCTTCTCATACCACTCCCAATCGTGCGACAGCAACACCTGCACCCTGGGCACAGCCAGCAGCGCTCCGACGCACCGAATATGCTCCACCGCCACATCCTTGTCCGCATGCGCGCAAAGCATGTGCCCCCGCGCATCGAACATGAACGCAACCTCCTTCTCGCCCGTCAGCAGCCGTGTGTCGTGCGCACAGTCCGCCCCGAGGAAGATCCACGCCCCGTCTGCGGACGTGCGCGCGAGCACGTTCAGGTGCCCGGGCAGGTGCCCTGCAGCGTCGACAAGGTAGAGGCTGCCGTCCCCGAAGAAGTCGTGTGCGCGGGGGAAGGGCCCGAGCGCGATGTCGAAGGCAAATGCGGGCAGAAACCGCGTGCGCTCGAGGGGGACGCTGGACTGCAGGATGTGGGACTCCGGGTTCGCGGGGAAACCAGTGTCGAGCAACGCATGGCTGGCTTCACCGACGACGAAGGTGGCGTTGGTGAACGGCGTGGCGTCGCCTATGCTGCGCGCCCAGGGGTCAGCAGTAAATCGTGAAGAGAGCTACACATGTCGACATGACTCACTGATCCCAGTGTAGGTGGCTGAGCACGACTGTCTCCACGTCCTGGGGGTCGATCCCGCCCTTTCGCAGAGACTCGTCCGCGCTCTGGGGTACGGTGTACGGCATGAACTTCTCTGTCAAGGCTTGCACTGCGGGAGGAAAGGTAGAGGCATCGCGCCGTATCCCGAGGTCGAAGACGAAATGCTTGCCCGATGGGACGTGGCGCAGCGAGAAGGCCAGCGAGGGGCACGTCTTGACATCGGTGGGCGCCACGTCCTTCAGGAAGAAGTAGATGGGCAGACTTATCGTCCCAGCCTCGAGCGCGGAGACTTCGATGTACGCTTGGTCTGGCTTGGGTTCCGGGAGGGTAGGGTTGGGTTGCGGGGTGGTCATGATGTTCTGGCGGGCACAACCAAGATGCGTGGAGCTCCCTCCCTTCGGACGGATATATGCTCTCCGATATCAGACATCGCCGCATGGAGACAGATGGAGAGCCAAGGCCTGAAGAGATGTGTGTACCTGTGGGAAATATCAAGGGGTGAACCAGGAGGAGATCATGCGACTCACCCGCAACCCTGCTGCTGCTCAGCGTGATAAGGAATACTCATGTTGCGAGGCGACTTGGGCGAGCTGCGGCAGTCAGGAAGTGATAACAAGTATACAGGCCTTACGCCTGGTGCATTGATGACCTTCCAGAACGTACAAGTAATACATGCGAGTCGTAGAATACGTGAGTAGGGAGGAAGAACATAATGGTAGAAGGAGCGTCGAGGCGAGGTCTTGGAGGATAAGTCTAGGCGGGCAGCGAGCCCCAAAGAGCCCCCGAAAACGATGGAGAGCGATATACAGAAGATACCGCGCCCCACAAGACCTTGCGGGGGAGGAACGGGCTGAGCAATATACGGTCGTAAAGCGAAGATAGAGAACACGGAAATCAAACCATGCGCATATATCCGGCGTGTCGTCGTCGATGGGTCGTGGGTCGTTCACTGGATCACGCGGCGCCCACAAGCACCACGGACTCGCGGACCTCGCCCGCGCGCCGCTCTACCTCGTGGAACCACTCCAGCGCGCGCTTCGCCCGCCTCTCCGACTCCTCCGCGCCGTGTACCTCGCGCCCGTGCTCGTCCATCGCCGCCCGGAAGCGCTCCTTGAGGTCCCAAGACGCGAGGCGAAGCACCTTGCGCGTCTCCCGGCTCACACGAGCAGCGTGCGCGCCCACAAACGAGCCCTCCTCGCCCATCTCCTCGCTCTCCTTCGCTAGCGACGCCTTGATGCGGCGACCGACGGTCCGCGGGACCGTGCTCGGGAGCTCCAACACAAAGTAGGTGGCGAGACCGATGGTGACAGCGCCGAGGACGGGTGCTGCCCACTTGCGCGCGGTCTCGTTCTCGAGAAGGTCCCAGACGCGGACGACGCCCTCGAGGATGCCGCGGGCGCCAAGCGCCTTGCCGCCAACCATTGTGAGTGCGCCGAGGCCGACGGACGCGAAGCCAAGCGTGCTGACGGCCATCTCCTCGTTGTCAGCGCTCTTGCCCTCGCCGAAGTGCACCCAGAACTGGTGGTGGACGTCGAACAGGTCGAAAAACGTCGTGTCGAGCATTTCCGGGCGCTGAGCGAGACCGATACCGAGGCCATAGATACCGCCAGCGACGACGGTGCCAGAGGTCCGGCGAGACTTGCGGTTCGTCTTCTTGTCGACGCGCGAGGAGAACATCGCCTCGGGCATGAAAACACGCCGTGAGCGCTCGACACCTTCAGGCAAGTGCTCGTCGCCGAGCTGCGTAATCTTGCTGACGGCCTCGGTCGTGACGGCACGAGCCTCGTTCTCCGCGAGCTTGACCGCTGCGTCCAAGCTTGAGAGCAGCGCGCGACGAACTTCGTGCACGTAGTCCCAGATGCCGAGAAGGCCAGGGTAGGAGGGAAGGGAGACGGAGACGTTGTCGACACCGAGCTTTCCCTGGCCAACGCGCTCGACGGAGTCAGAGAGAAGCTCCTTCGTCCGCATGCGCGTACGGGTAGCGCCATGGTCCTCGACGGACTCCAGGGTCTCCTCCAAGACCTCCCGACCGCCCTTCATCTTCTCGAGAACGGGCCGGACACGCTTCAGGTCGTCCTGAGCACGGCCAAGTTCAGTCTGAGCGACGATAGCGTTCGCTCCGACGAGCAGATCGACGTCCGAGAGTAGCTTCGTGAGGTACGTGGACGCGGGCGCGAGCTTCGACTTGGAACGCTTCACGAGGACGAAGGAGCGAAGAGCAGACTCGAGGTTGTTGAACGACTCGGACTCCTCGTGGAGGGCGTGCTGGGAGTCGACGAAATGAACAAGGTCCTCGGCGTCTTCGTATGTCCGCGGGCTGAGCTGCTTGATCTGCTCCAGCACTAGGCGCCTGCACTTGGCCTTGTCGCGGATCTGCTCGTACTTGTTGACGACGATGAAGAGGTACGCCTTCTCGTGGCTCGCATTCGTCAGGAACTCCTTGGCCGACAGCGTGAAGTGGTTCTCCGCAGATACGACGAAAACCACGACGTCAATCTCTTCCTGTCTAGCAAAGACGCGGGTGGTGTGGGTGTTGTCGCGGTTCAGACCGGGGGCATCGATGAGTGATATATCGACGATCCCGTTGCTAAGCAGCGACGCTTGCGGGTCACGAGGGTCGGTGAGATAGACCTTCAGGACCTGCGAGTCGTTCTCGTTCTCCGAGACGATTGCGTCCAGCTCCGCGATGGGAGCCCGCGTGAACGTGCTCTCGTCGTTGACCGAATATGTCGCCCCCTCCTTGAGGATATGGAGCTCCTCCTTCCCGCTGTTCTCCGAGGCATCGTGCACCTCGCAAAAGGCGGTCGTGCAGGGCTGCTGGTCCACAGGCATGACTTCGCGGCCAAGAAGCGCGTTGACGAACGTGGACTTCCCCGCGTTCAGGTCGCCGGTAACGAGGACCTTGGAAGAGGTATCCTCGATGCGCAGGCGCAGCTTGTCCAGGTGGCCCACCGCGTTGAGAATGCGGTCGTCAAGGAGGTTGGCAATGGAGGATTTTTCGAGCTGAGCGACGAGCGACGCAGGGGAGGACGAGGAACCATGAGCACCGAGCTTCAGGTCCAGACGGAACACATGGAAGTCAGAGGCCTCGGCAGGGGAAACCAGCCGATCGCCTTCCTCCTCAGCCTCGGCAGACGGTTCCTCTTCTTTATCCGCGATGGTCGCAAGCGTCACAGACCGAGTAAGACCTGCCTTCGCCGGACTGACGATGACATCGGCTTCGAACGAGGGGTCATCGGGGAAAGAGAGCGAGCGGCGCATACTCTTCCGGCGAGAAGAGCTTGGGGGCTCGGTCGCCTGCTGCTCGCGAAGCTGGGGATAGCGGACAACCCAGTTGTCCTTGTTGAAGTTGCGAAGGTCGCCGAGGATGGACTTCGTGGAGTCCAGAGCTTGTAGTAGCCTACAACATGTCAGTGAACTGCCTGCAACCCAATATAGCGGATTCCACATCGATAGCCCAAGCTGTGGGACACGTTCTGAGGCGTGCCGGAGTCCCTTCCACCAAGTATCGTGTATGTGGGGGACGAAGTTCGCGACACCAGAGCAAGTCTGGGGAACCGAACGATAGGGCACCTTATACCGATTCCCCCCCACAAAGGTCTGAGCATATACCGGCAGCTCGATGAGCAGCATGCAACCAGTGTGGTCTATTGATATGGAATCCGCTGTGACTGCATTACTCACTTGTTCTTATGCTCGACGTATATTTCCTGAACTCCTTCCGTCAAGTGTTTGGGTGCGCCTTCCACTATAGGCTGAGGCGATCCCACGCGAGCCGCGCCGGGGAAGTACGACAAAGCCATTTTGCGAGGTCGCTGCAGCAGAACTAAGCAGCGAAACTAAGCAGTAGAGGCGTAGTAGTCGTCGTCGTCGGTGGTGAAGTTGTTGCCGTGCTCTGGACCCTGTTGCACGTCAGGCTGGTTCAGCATTCTCACGCCACATGTTCAATCGGAGAATAGCAGAACGGCTATTCAGACACTCGGCAAAGATCGGCATCTGTAGCAATACAGCTCCGCTTGCATCAATTGAAACCCAGTTCCCCGTGTCTACCCGACCCCGTTGATTGTACACCAGCCTAGACTAAGACTGAGCCCGGCCGGCTTGTCTAAAATCCGTGTCGGTGAGTACTTTGTGATTTGCACAGAACTGTTAAAGCGCGGATACTGAAAGACACGAGAGAGAGAGAGAATATATGTGCATGACGTGCTAGTGCATTAAAACCGCCTGTGAGTATTTCTTAAGGAAGATTGGTGAAATGTGTCGCCGAACGAACGAGCTACCCTTCAATTTAGTGATATGCTTGATACACACCGTAGGAATTCCTGTGTCCCATTAATACGCACCGTCTTCAAACGCTACCCGGGCCGTAGATACCTCTCGGAGCCCTCGCAATGAAGTGTGCCACCTTCATAGGGGTGTCTACCACCTCAACAGGAACAGGCTCCCGGTCCCGGTCTCCATAGTACTCTGCCGCAGATGTTCTCGAGCTGCAAGGCCCTCCGCTACTCAGCTCGTGAACGCTTCGAGTGCAAGACATCAGAGTGCTCTGTTGACATTCAAAGCGATGTAAGCTCTACGTCTACATCTACGTGACATAGGAATTCGCTGATACACCAGAGCCGCGTCCGGGCACAGGGATTGTACTCCATTTCCGTTGCAACCTCAACAGCTCAGAGCGCATTAGCATGCCATTTATCTAAACGACGCGTCAGAACAGCAGGATCGACCCGAGCGTAAAAGCTGGATAGACTACGCGTGCTGCGTGCAACGATCCGCGGCCTTCCGATGACGGGATAATTGGTGCTTCAGTGAGGCGAGAATGAATATCGGCATTATGTACGTATATGCGAGAAGCAGCGGTGCTGACTTCGGGTATAAGCTCACAGATCCTTGAGACATCCCTGGGGCTAGTACGAAAAGGCCTTTTCACAGAAGCTCGGTCACTCTTTCCGGTCCTCAGCGCAGGTACACAGCTCACGGGAGCTGATGGAATCGATATCTCTACAAGATCCTACTTAGTGCCTCTCTGCTGCCGGAAGCGGATGCATTCTGACCCTTCCTCGTGGCGCTCGGAGGAAGTCCGAGTATCACCTCTCGCTCTGGCCCAGGACCGGAACTACGCCCAGCCAGGGGCGAACGCCCACTCTCCGAGCATCCTTCGCATGTTTGTGGGAGACTAGAAGCTGCGAACCCTGATGCGTGAGTACCACACCGTCCCAAATCGGCCGAGAACGGCGCCTGTACGCCTATGCGATAGATTGTGTTCTCGACATGTGCAACGCGTCTTTAATGCATATCGTCTAGTCTTCGTCGAGGCCCCTCCGGCATCGTCGTATCCTACTCAACGCCCCCACTGCACATCACCGCAGTCGCTAACGCACTCCAAGAAATCCACGCTGCTCGACCTCCGCCGAAAGCCCGAAATAGCGCGCAGTGCCGGCGCGCGATGTATGATGCGAGCAGCGATGACCAGTATTCCGAGCTCTCCGAGTCGCCGGGCGACTGTGCCTCGACGTCAGGCCCCCGCCCCTCTTTCGCCCCTTCTCCCCGTCCACCTCGTCGCCGCAGGTTCCTATCACGCATTCACCGGCGACACTGAGGTACTGACAGCGCCGACACGCTCGGCACGTCCGCCTTCAGGTCCAGACGTCTGCTCGCGCGTTCGTTCCGTGCAGTGCGGGCGCGTTTCCGTGCCTGCGTCCTAGTCTGCCACGCCGGCGGAAGCACCGCAAGGGCCGCCCAATAGCAGCTATAACAGTCGCTCGTTCCAGCGGCCTCGCAGGCGTATCGTTCGCCCCCCTGTCCCCTCCGAGTCCCAGTATGTTTTCCGTGTGGGCCTTGTGTGCGTCGTTGCTCCTGCCTTCGGCGGTGCTCGCCCAGTACAACCTGGTTAAGGAGTACGCGGGGGAGTCGTTCTTCGACGACTGGAGCTTCTACAACCACTGTAAGTCCGGATGCGCGGCGAGCTGTCTCCGTTGTGTGCTGACTGTTCGCTCCAGTCGATAACCTCACAAACGGGAATGTCAAGTACGTCCCCGACATAAGATTGGCGACGGCGTCGGCTGACGCTAGTGCTCCGCGCAGCTACCTGGGGGACATCGATGCGTTCCATGACAAGCTCGCGTACATCAACGACGCGGGGAACGCGATCATCAAGGTCGACAACAGCTCCGTGCTCAAGTTTAACCAAAACCGGAACTCGCTGCGGATATCGACCAAGGACCAGTTCACCGTGGGATCCGTCTGGGTGGCCGACCTCCGCCACGTGCCGTACGGGGCGAGTATACGCGGGTCCCTCTCCACCACGATCTGCGCTGACGTCGCGCGCCCCCGTCGCACAGTGCTCCGTCTGGGGCGCATTCTGGTCGTCCGCGCCGACATGGCCCATCGGCGGAGAGGCGCGTTCGCCGCCTCGCTCTACGCCCGCCCGCCGCTAATCTCAGCTCCCCGCCGCAGATTGACACCTTCGAGGCGGTGAACCAGGACTACTACAGCCACATGGGCCTGCACACGAACCCCGTGCGTCTCCCGTGTGATCTGCGCCCACCACGCGTGGAATATGCTGACCTGACCCGCGGCTCCGGCAGGGATGCACGCATGCGAGCGACGCCGTGCAGTCAAGCAAACTGATCAACTCCACGGACTGTTCGGTCCAGGCGAACGGCAACCAAGGGTGCGTCGTCTCGAATCCCACGCCCGCATCGTACGGCGCAGGTGAGCCGTCCGCCGAGGTCTCCGCCATGTCCGCTCCACGTCTAAACCTTGCATCTCAGATTTTGCGAACTCGGGCGGTGGCGTGTACGTGACCGAGTTCGCCATCGACGGGATCTCGTGAGTCTGCGCGCCGCTCTTACGCCTCCGCATAACGCCCTGACGCCTCTGCGCATCAGCATTTGGTACTTCAATGTGCGTGACAGCTTTGCTGGGAAGCAGACGGAGGGTTCGGCTAACACTGCTTCTAGCGCACCTCAATTCCGAGCTCGCTTCAGGGGAATGTCACGAGCGTAGATACCACGACCCTCGGGATCCCTGTGGCGAACTGGCCGGCGGACGACTGTTCCGTGAACTCGTTCTTCGAACCGCAGGAGCTCGTCTTTGACATCACGTTGTGCGGAGGTGGGTGCCTCGTCCGAGCGACGCGGACGCCATCGATATTGACATCATCCGCGCTGTTCCGCAGACTACGCCGGCGCATCGAGCGTGTTCTACCAGACGTGCACGGGCGTATGCTACGACGACTGGGTCCTCGGAGATCCGTCCAAGTACGATACGGCCTACTTCGAGGTGTCGTATGTGAGAGTGTACGGGCAGCCCGGGGAGCTCACTGTGCTCCAACCGTCGAGCGGCTCTCGATCCGCGGAGGCGCGTCGGGCGGCGTTGCTGGTGGCCGTCGTGGGAAGCCTCCTCGCGCTCGTGCAGATCCTCTGAGCATTGCTCCTACCTCCGAATCGGCGCGCCACCATCCTCCTTCGCTTTCCCCATCGGTTACCTACCCCAGGCCCCGGTGCGCTGCTCATAGACATTGTTCTGCCGTAGACGACTACTGTATACCATCGCACCCGAGCGCGCGGCTCGGTGGTAACCACCTTGCAACATTCCAGCTGTCCTGCGTGTTTTGGACGTACGACAGCTTCGTCGTGTGTGTCTGCGGCGACTGTCTGTGGCGCAAGGAGCCCCCAGTCCGATAGGTCGCAGGAAGCACGGCGCGGACGGTGCGCTATTCGAGTCGACACAGCCGCTGGGGGTGTCGTAAGCGTCCCCCCGAGCGATGCAATCATGTAAAGAACGACACCGCGCCGTAGATGGGGCAATCCTTGAGCCACGGCCGGTTGGAACGGGTCAGCCGCACCCGGCCGCAGGAGGCAGCGCGCTGGGACGGGGGTGATTGCGCTCGGTGGCGCGGGCGTGTACTGTCAGCCATTGGTCAAGGCGGCGGGCGGCTGGGCGTGCGCGAGAGGGCGATGCCTTTTCGAGTACGGGTGTCCTCCGCTGCTCCTCGGTTCTGATCCCTCGCGGAATCAATTATGAAGTGCATGGCAGCGGCAGCGCGAGGCCCGTGAGGTCATGAATCATGCACAGCGTGGCCGTAACCGACACCGAGCGCCTCGTCGAGCCACCCTCTGCTGAGCGGAGAAGGCTGAGAGCCATCAGCCTCTTCCCCCGTGTCCCGTCCGCGTCAGCTCCAGGCCCAACGCGGCTAGCGGATTTGAATGTTGCCGTAACGGAGCAGACCAATTTCCTACTTAGCCGGCGGTCCTGCGCGAGCTCGGACGCAGCCAGTTTTCTGCACCGTCCGCGACACCCCCTCTCTCTTCGATCCACACAGGAGAACAGCGCGCTCAAGATGCCGTCCGCGTGCGACACTTACAAGGGTCTCGCCGACACCCAGAGCCTCTTCAGTGTCGACGGGCTTGTGGCCGTCGTCACCGGGGGCGGAACAGGTGCGTCCGTTCGCGGTCCGAAGCATCCCCCCGATGCTTCCGCGTCCGCGCCTTCGCCCGATGTCCCGCACGCAGCCGTCGCTCACCGTATTGCACGCGCAGGGATCGGGCTGATGATTGCGAAGGCCCTCGAGCACAACGGCGCGGTGGTGTACATCGTCAGCCGGCGGCTGCAGGTGCTCGAGGCAGCCGCGCGCGAGCACAATGTGCGTGCATCCACCCGTCCTGCCCTCGTCATCATGCGTGCCGTAACACGCCCGCCTGTGCAGCGGAGCCCGGGCTGATCAGAGTCTCGTCCGTTCTCGCAGCGTCGGGGCAACCTCATTCCCGTCCAGGGCGACGTCACCTCGCGCGAATCGATGCAGGCCGTGGCCGAAACGATCCGCCAGCGGCACGGGTACGTGAATCTGCTGGTGAACAACGCGGGGCTCGCGAAGAGCTTCCTGCCCAAGCTGCCGGGGCCGGGCGAGGTCGACATGAAGAAGTACCAGGAGCTGCTCTGGAACGCCGGATCGCCGCACGAGTTCTCGGGCGCGTTCGACGTGAACGTCACCTCCGCCTGGTACTGCGCCGTCGCCTTCCTCGACCTTTTGGACTCCGCGAACAAGCGCGGCAACCTCCCCGGCGTCACCTCCCAGATCATCACCGTCTCCTCCGGCGGCGCGTTCAGGAAGGACGACAAGGTCTTCAGCGTCCCCTACACCCTCAGCAAGTCCGCCGCGACCCACCTCGGGAAGATGCTCGCCCACTTCCTCAAAGACTGGAACATCCGGAGCAACATCATAGCTCCCGGCATCTTTCCATCGGGTGCGTGTGTCTAAAGTTTGATCGCCCCTGGCCGCACCGGGCGCACCGCTGACGGACATGGCGTCACGCGCAGAGATGATTGAAGGCCTTATCTCCCAAGAATACATCAATGCTGGCGTTCCGCTGCACCGTGCGGGAAGTATCGACGACATGGGAGGCTTGATCCTCTTCTTGGCCAGCCGTGTGAGTCTAATACTATCCCGTAAGAGCACCCGCGTGGGCACGGCTAAATTAAAGATACAGGCTGGTGCCTATATGAACGGCACTGTCCAACTCATCGACGGAGGCCGGCTCCTACTGTACCCCTCCACCTACTAGTCTCAACCTGTCCGGTCTCCCCATCTTGAAACCCACCTATACTATTACCATCCCCAGGCACTCACCTAAACCGCATCGCATATTAGTATCGCCACTGCAACTGTATACCAGTATAATATATTCATCGCCTCCCTGCTTTGTATCCATGTTGTTCGCGCTTCCGCTCCAAAAAACCAAAGCAGTGCCTTCGCGTGCATGTAAAATGAACTGGATTTGGGTTTGCCTTCGCGTACAGCGTTACGGGCATCCGCGCAATGCATCACATTCAAGCGGCCTTCTAGGAATCGCTCACACGACCCTGGTCACCTTCAGCAGCATCTCCGGCTTGTCACTCTCCTCCCCGGTGGTGGGGTAGAGTACCGCAGAGGAGGCCCAGGTGATCGGCTTC
Organism: Trametes villosa; assembly: GCA_002964805.2. Taxonomy (NCBI): domain Eukaryota; kingdom Fungi; phylum Basidiomycota; class Agaricomycetes; order Polyporales; family Polyporaceae; genus Trametes; species Trametes villosa. The sequence goes on along the minus strand of PUDQ02000049.1, from coordinate 347,513 downwards.
CCTGCAGTCTCGAACTTGAATGCAGTAAGGAGCACCGCGAGAACGACCTCTGTAGAGTATTCGGTTCAACGCCGAAGAGCATGCAAGACATTGGAAGACTCACTCATCTCGAGCTGAGAGAACTTGAAACCTCTGTAAACCACCGCCGTCAACCGTCGCCACGAGGTAACGAAGCGACGTCCACTCACATGCAAGACCTCCCACCACCGGAAAACGACATCCTGGGCGTGCGTTCAGTACAACTCAAGCTGCGCCGATTAAGCCCGCAAGACGTCACCAAAAGACGCACAGATTGGAGTAGACACCCGGAACGCGGGCATCGTCCACCGCCGGCGGCACTTTCGCCAACCACCGCTCCGGCTTCCACTCGTCCGCGTCGGCTCCCCACAGGTCCTTGCTCGTGTTGCACCCCGTGAGGTGCAGCAGCACGATGGTGGCCGCCGGGACCGGGACCTCGGTCATCACGGAGCCGTCGAGGGCGCGGATCGGCTTAAGGAGCGGAAGCCGCGTGTCCCGTGCGGCCCTGGACAATGAAAAGTCAGGGCACGCTCGCCGCTCGGAGGAAGCTCGGACGGGGACCTACTCGCGATTGATGAACTGTACGGGCGCATAGAGCCGCAGCGTCTCGCGGCACACCGCTTCGAGGTACGGAAGCTTCACGAGGGCGTCGTAGTCGACGTCCTGGACCGCGCCGCCGCACGCCTCCGCGAGCTCCGCACGCAGCCGGGCCTGCACGGCGGGGTGCTCGGCGAGAAGGTGGAGGATGCGCGAGAGCGCGTTCGAGGTCGTGTCCATGCCCGCGAGGATGAAGGTGCTGCAAAGCGAGTAGTGAGGTCACGGGGGGCTCGGGGCGCGCTGGACCGGGGGACGTCGTCGGACGTACGACATCTGTGCGACAAGCTCTTCGTCTGTATGCTTCTCGGCGTCCGATGCGACCATGTTCGCTTTCACTAGGGGCGCCCAAGTTCGCGATCAGCAGCCGGTCGGGGGCGCATCGTGTACGTGACACTTACGCAGGAGGCTCATGATGTCCTTTCCCTCCCCGACTTGGTCCACGAGCGCATCGTCGCCTTTCATGAGGGCATTCTTCTTCTCGTTAATAATCTCGAGCGAGCGGCGCGCCATCGAGCTCGAGATAGCGATCATACGCCTCACTTCGGCGTGAGGCATGGCGCCCAGAATACGCTTCAGTAACCACTCCGGGAAAATGTACGAGAGCGTGGGGATGATGAGCGCCACGGGGGTGATACGACTGAGGACGGGGCTGGTGCCGGTAAAGGAGCGCAGGGGTTAGAACTGTGATATGTCCTTCCTGTAAGATTTACTCACAAGAACATCTTGAGCGATTCTCCATACGAGTCAATCGAGTCGTCCTTTAAGCTGTCGAAGGAGTACCCGAGCCCGGCTTGCCCGAGCATCTCGAGCGTCGTGCGCCCCATCCACCCGCTCACGTCGATCACGCTACCGTCTTTCCCGACTCGCGCGTCCATCGCCTCTTGGAGCTGCGTTGACCAGTCAGCAAGACAATGCAATAAGAAATATAATCCCGAACCCTGTGTGCGATTGCGTAGAATATATGCGCCATGTTCCTCAGATGTGCTACGGAGAACACGGGGTTGAGCAGCTTGCGCTGCTTCCTGTGCTGCGCGCCTTCTGTGGTCAGCAGCCCTGACCCCAGAAGCAGGTGCATGTCGCTGAGCCACATGCATGAGGACCGCCGCTGAGTAGTATGTGTTGGGTACGTACTGCGACGGCGCGATGGATTTGGGGTAGAGCTCAAGGTCCTTGATGAGAATGCTGTACATCGCCTTCGGGTCCGATACCTGCAGAATGCGAGTCTAGAAGCATAGGATGTAAAGCGTCACGCGCAGCAGGAAGCAGAACAAGGGAACATACGCCAAACATGCCTTGGAGCCTCGATACAGGCCCGTACGTATCGGCCAGACTCTTCCATGCTTTCCAGCTGTTTCGGTCCGTCACTTCAACGACATTTCCTGACAAAGACCGTCAGGTAAGTAGATCAACCCGGAGAAGCATCGGATACGCACCGAGGAAGAACGAGGGCGAGGGAGGCCCAGGCAGGTTGTCCAACGGCGAGCTTGTCAGGTATTCCCGGAAGGCGTACCATAGGGCGAGGAAGATGACTGCAGCGACTGCTCCCACGTAGAGAGCGTCCATGGTATGCCTGGGGGGAGCGAGGGGGTCAATCAGCTTGCTAGGATATGTTTGCAAGCGCGCTTTATGTAGTACTGAAAGCTGCGAAACGTGAATACGAACTGAGCACACGTTAACCCGGATTGGTTGTCACCACACGGCTGCAGCAAATTGGAGCATGCCGATCCCTACTGTGCCGCGTACAGCCTCGTCTGTGATTCGCTGAAATTCATTGTGGTCCGACGACGACTGAAAAAGGCTCGGTGACCCGGAACTTTCGCCGCTCACGGGATCGAGTGCATCTGCAGGGCATATTGCGCGCCTACAACATCTGCCTGCCGAATACTACACTGGTCAATATCTAAAGTACCTCCGGTGAGCATGCGGTGTGCGACAACTCACCGATGCTTTCGTCTATGCCCATCCCATTCTCAATACTTTTGACACTTTCATTACCATGCGCTATCTGCACGAGGGAGAGTCATACTCCAACCGGGTCAGAGTAGCTGACGGCCGCGGGCCGTCGGGTTGCCGTGATCAAGCCTGAGCTGAGCACGGCATGCCATATTCCCCTCAAAGCCAAGAAGGCGGCGTGGCAGCCACTGCGTCGGCTAGTGCACAAGACCTGTGATGGTTCGGCTTCCCACTGCCGCGAGGATGCAGCTGAAGGGTAATGTCGTACGATACCACGGATGGGATGCATGTGGGATTAAAGGGCTTCGGGACTGTCGTAGATTTTGCATCGCAACAACAGCTTCGACTAGATCATGTATGTGTCAGTCTACATATACATCACCGTGACCGCGTCCGAAGGCAAAACAAAACCGACAGCTCACAGCTCGGCCTCAGCACGTCGTGTGTGGTAGTCGCCATTCTTGGTTGGTTGTTGGAGGAGTCTCGGACCGCGCGGCGTACATCGGGCGGACGGGTCAAGTTCTTCACAATTACTGTTAGTCAACAATCGCCGCGTTCATCAGCGAGAGTAGACAGCGCTGTCAGCGCCGCAAGGAGCACGATGCATAGCGCGGTGGTGGTAGTAAGTGCACGACGTGGAATCAGAATGTAGGCGCTCGTGGGCCTGGGATTACGGTCGGGCGCTCGCCGCTAGTAAGAGGTTTGCTCACCACGCCTATGAGTACCTCATATTGAACATATCGCCCCGCAGTAGAAGTGCTGGTTAGATTGTGGGTAGTAGTACATACGTAGAAGTATACATCGGTTGATTTGAAGAGATATTCAGCGCAACCTCAGCGCCGCGTGATCGGGGTCAGCCTCAGGAACATCTCCGGCCTTGTGCTCTCCACGCTGGTAGTCGGATAAAGCACCGGGCCCGCCGCTTTCCAATCTACTGGTCTCCCCGTCGTCTCGAGCTTGAAGGCCTGGAGCATCACTGCCAGGATAACCTCTGGGGTAGAGCCGGTCAGCAGGGTAAACGGATGTGTGCAATGTGCCAAGCGCTTACTCATTTCGAGGAGGGCAAATCTGAAGCCACTGTGTATCGTATCAAGGTCAGCAACTACGCTCAGAAACGGGTACTGAACACGGCTACTCACACGCATGACCTTGGTCCACCGGAGAAGGACATCCTAAAAGGCAAGCACCCCACGATTAGGTCAAGTCGCCGATACTGTTACGAGAAGGACGTACACATTAGAGTAAACGCCTGGAACGCGGGCGTCATCGAGCGTCTCGGGAAGCTTGTCCAACCACCGCTCGGGCTTCCACTCGTGCGCGTCGGCGCCCCACAGGTCCCGGTTGATGTTGCAGCCTCCCAGGTGCAGCAGCAATAGAGTCCCCTCTGGCACCGGCACCTCGGTCATCACGGAGCCGTCGAGGGCGCGAATAGGCTTGAGGAGCGGAAGCCGCGTGTCCTTTGCAGCCCTGTCGAACAAGAAACCGGAGTGATCCTGGTGAGCGCGTCCTCGGATGGCAATCGGACGGGGACGTACTGTCTGGCGATGAACTGCGCGGACGAATAGAGACGCATGGTCTCGCGACACACTGCCTCCAGGAATGGCAGTCGGACGATGTCGTCGTATGTGAGGTCGTCTCCGCCGGACGCCTCCGCGATCTCCGCGCGGAGTCGGTCCTGCACGGCGGGGTCCTCGGCGAGAAGGTGCAGGACGCGAGAGAGCGCGTTGGACGTCGTCTCCATACCGCCGAGGATCAGGATCCTGGCACGCGACAAGAGTGAGTGAGATGTATGGAGAGACAGGGCGAATCGGAACACTCACGTCATCTGCGCAATGAGCTCCTCGTCCGTGTGTTTCTCAGCCTCTGATGCAGCCGTGTTCGCTTTCACTACGGTCGGTACTCGCGGTAAGCACCGGTACCCAGTCCATGGAAAGGCTGGTACTTACGCAGGAGACTCATGATGTCCTTCCCCTCCCCGACTTGGTGCATCAGCTCAGAGTCACCCTTGGAAAGGGCGCTTTTCTTCTCGTTGATAATTTCAAGTGACCGCTGGGCCATCGTGTCGGAGATGTCCATCATGTGCGTGACATCTGCCTGTGGTATCGCATGTAGCACCTTCTTCAACAGCCACCTTGGCAGGATGTAGGATAGCTTCGGGATGGTGAACGCCACGGGTATGATCCGACTGTAGACGGGGCTATTGTCAAGAAAACAATACGGTAGTTAGGATATGTGGCAGCGTGTTGGATTGGTGAAATCGTACAAGAACATCTTCAGCGAGTGACCATATGCGTCGATCGAGTTGTCGACGAAGTTGTCGAAAGAATAGCCGAGGCCGGCCTGCCCGAGCATCTCAAGGATGGTGCGCGCGACCCAGCTGTGGACGTCAACCACGCCTCCGTCTTTCCCGACGCGGTCATCGACCGCCTTGTGCAGCTGTATCGAAGGTTAGCAGGCCTGGGAAGACGATGTATAGCACGGTTCCCTGACCTTGTGCGCGATCCCGTAGAATATATGCGTCATGTTGCGCAGGTTCGCGACAGAGAAAACGGGGTTCAGCAGCTTGCGCTGCTTCCTGTTCTGCGCGCCTTCGGTGGTGACCAGCCCAGGCCCCAGGAGAAGGTTCAGGTCCCTGGTATGCGAGATGGTAAGCGACGGCTCAAGTTCTATCACCGCACCGTGACCAGCTTACGATATCGGCGCAGTCGACTTGGGGTAAGAATCACTGTCCTTGATGAGAACGCTATGTAATGCCCTGGGGTCGGAGACATGCAGCATACGCGCCTAGGAAGCGTGTTGCCTAAGCGTCATGTGAAGCTTTCTTTATGGCCGAGCGACTCACCCCTAGCAGCCCTTGGATCCTCGACACAGGTCCGTAGAGATCAAAGAGTTCCTGCCATCGCGTCCAACTGTGACTGTCGGTGATCTCGAGGACGTTACCTACAGCGGGCGGTTAAGTCGTTGCAGACAAGGTTCACGAAGCCATGAGCTACTCACCAAGAAGGAAGGAGGCCGGTGGTGGCCCAGGAAGCTTGTCGAGCGGGGAGTTGACGACGTAGTCGCGAAAGACATACCCCGCGACGAACAGCACAATGACTGCAGCGAGCAGGTTCAACACAACGACGAAGTCTGCCATGTCTTGAAGAAAGGTGGGAGGAGATGGATCGCGATAGGGGCGATTGCTGGTGAGAACTGCCGGTCCGACGCCCACGAGCTCGACTATTTTATAGTCATTGCGCGAACCATGTAGCGTGAGCCGGCACTTCTTGGGCTCGGCATGTTCTCGCACGGGCGGCGAGCGCGAGGCTGAGGGACGTTGCCCGAAATCCTATGTGCGCCACTAGCTGCGCCATAGCCCGGGCAGCGACGACCTATCACCGGCTCCGACGCAGAGTGGCATGGGCGGCGCACGCCGCGCATGACGTTTTAAGGAGTGACTATTGTCTGGCAGTGCTGGAATCCGCCCGAGCCGGCGGGGCGTGAGATGACCCATCCAGGATTGCGTTGTACTTAGGGGAGTTGGTCAGCGTTGCTCTCGAATGATGGCGCCATAAAACGACCTTCGGGCCAACTATGACTCACCAGTTCACTGTCGAATGAACCGAGAAGGCGACCCAGGTAGTTGGCCAACAGCAGATGGGGTTAGCCCCTCCTTACGCCTCTTCATTAGGGGCGGTGCGTAGTGCGCTATGGGCGCAGTATGGAGATTCATCTGCCGAGATGGTCAGTCTGAAAGAAAGCCTATGCCAAAAAGGTGAGGGGTACTGTACCGGTGCTCTCATCCATAGGCATCATGCTGCAACCGCACGCCCAAGACGCAATGACACTGCGCATACTCCGCCATCTACGTCAGCATATCAAAGCTCGAGTCAAGCCCGGAGACCGTCATCTTATGTTATCCACGGTCCGTAGCGGAAACCCACAATATCTGTGTCAGGTCACGTATCGCCACGCAGGACCGAACGTTCAACCATCTCTCTTTTGGGCAGCAAACGCCGGCTTATCACGTCGCACTATGGTTTGCAGCACGGAACAGTGCGCGCCACAAGAGCGCCGCAACAAACTCACGCAAGGCAGTGAGCGCGGATGCTGAAAGCCCGGTCTACATCACGCTAACCCCCGGCGGGCCTAGGTCACGACGTATTCAGACAATGTCAGAGAATTAAGGATGGCATGGACGCACCTGAGAGAATCCTGTTCAGCAGGTGTTCAGGCCTTTCTAACCACTAAGTAAGTCGATGATATTGCACGACTCTGGGAGATCGAGCCGCGAAACGGTCTTAACGTTCCGCACCGGAAATCTGGGAGATGTAAATCCGACGTGTTGGAGCTGGAGTTGTGCGGTGGCGGCCGGCCCGACGCGTTCAGCGTGAGGCAGGAACTCCCCGACACCGCCTCCACTGCGCGCTGTGTCCTACCTCGGATCAAGCGGCAGCGCTCGAAGGCGGACGGATCATGGCATGGATCTGGTGGATCTGGACGGCGTTCCTGACCTTCGCAAGGTTCTGTCGTCCCGGAGTTCTGCTGACCATGCGGCAGCGTATTATATTGGGAGACGGGGAGAGATGCTCCGGCGTCATGGCCCGAGTACCCCTAGTCTCATTGGTCTGCCTTCGAATGGGCGTATGTCGCCTCTAGCCTGGATTTGACGTACTCTCCTGCCGTAACGACCTCGTACTTGGCAGGAAAGTCCTCCGAAATGCAGCTCGGGAGCGCCTGGAGGGGCATCGGCGATCAGGAGCAGCAAGAGAGGGGTAAAAGGAAGGGGAAATGATGGCTTGCCTCCAGCTTCACGTCGTAGTCTACACCAAAGAAGAGCGGTATCGAGTACCGCTCGATGCCAGAGCGATTGACGGCTCTGTGAACGGTGGATTTGAATACGTCGTCTATATGCGCTATTGTCAGTCAAGGAGGCGCAGATCGGGGTACTACCTACTTGTCCACCTGGCGAACTGGTCCCCGAGGCTGCAAGGGATCAGAAGATCTCAACGCCACGAAGAGAGTGACCCTTACTTCACGACTAGGGTGCCAGGGATGGGCACGGCGTCGATCCACTGCCCATTGTTATTGAGGACCTGGAGCGCGGGCACCCGATCTTGCCAGAGGATCGTGAAGCACTGTCCCGCGAAGCTTCAGCAACTCGATCGCGCGTCTTCATCGGACTGTTCCTACTTCATAGCTTCAAGCGGCGATGTCAGATATGGCTGCGATCGCCAGGCACGAGCGGACATACTCGGTATGTGCGCCTATGCCCTCAATCCGGCCATCGACTTCCCCTGTTTGAGGCGGGTAGTACAGGAGGCGCATAATGGCTGCGGGTTTCGTTGTCTAAACACAATTGAACCGCCGTTAAGTCCGCGCGACAAGGATGCTGTGATATAAGGCGGGGATGACAGGAGCTGACCTTATCCTCGAAGAAGTCCTCGTCCAAGTCGAGAGCAAGAGCGAACAGTGGGAATAGTACTTTCCCCAGTGCGACGGCGGCGTGGCTGAAGTGGCGTTAATGTCAGCGTGTGTCGCTCAATCGCAAATATACTCTGACCCACTAGTACTTCAAAACGGCTTCTCTGAATCCAGGTAGACCATTCGGCCAAACGTTATCTCCCTGGATGGTTCCGTCGTCTGCGCGGCTCCTGCCCTCAAGATCCTCCCAGCCGAGGTCGAACCCTTCATGTAGATCTCCCCTGTTTTCCGGATTCGTGTTCTCGCCAAGGAGAGCTGTGTATCCCTTGAAGTTAGCGCTCTTGTGGATGTCAAGGGCTGTCTTCGCCTCGGCGGGCAAAGCGAAAAACTGTTTCGCTGCATCCACAGTCGTAGAGATGACATCTTCGGGAATGCCGTGGTCTTTCACTGAGAGCACGCGGTCAATCGATGTTATCTTACAGCAAGATACGAGAACTACCATAGAAGAACCCGACGTTGACGCAGGCATCCCGTATCTCGTCTGCGAGAGCTCTTCGAGTTGTTGAATCCGCGCTACGAGCCTTTGCAAGGTTTCTGTCGTAGCAACAGATTGAAGATCAGCACACTACGAGTAGTCAGAAAGTGGTGTTTAGGAATTAGCGATGTTTACACGATCGGTATCTGCTCAAAAGCACTCTCCGTGCGTTGGCCGGCGAACAGTAACGGTCGTTGAGGGGGAACTGATACCATGGTGCTATGCAGGTTCAGTAGCTAGTCAACCTCGCAGCTTTCGCGCGGCCAGGAGCGTGCCGATCCGGGGTAGACTGATGGCGAGCAGGAAGCTGAGGCCCAGGGATTCAGAGAAGCGACATGCGCACCTGAAGGTGGCAGTGCATTAAGGGTTCCCACGAATACACTCTGGGAGATGACTTCAATTACGCGAACGTTACTAAAAGAGGATCGTTGAACGGAGGCCTCAGTTAGAAAAGCCATAGCGATTCCTGTCCGTCCATCGAAAATTCCACCTCTTGCGGGACGAGGCGCCTGAATTCAGGCTAAAACGTGACATCAACGCATAATTAACTGTGCTCTCCATAAACGAGAGAAAATCTCTGCTTACATTCCGCCTCGTTCCGCACAAATGCAACGTCCCCTTCTTATGCGTCTTCGGGAACGCCTCTGCCAGCTCCGCCCACCACCAAGTCGGCTCGAACAACCAGGGAGTGTATCCACCATGCACGACGATAGTCCTCAGCGCAGGAAAGGAGGGACCGCTCAGGCCGCCATCAAGCCCGCGGCCGATGGCCTCGACATGCTCGTGCGTTCCGCCTGACAAGGCGATTGCGTCGCGCTCGGCGGAGAACCGCATCGTGAAGTGCTGCAGTGTAGGGCTCCCACTGTTCGCGAGCGCTGCGGCCATCTCGCCGTTCTCCTCGGGGGTGTCCTCCGACCCGAGCTTCCAGTTCACGCGGAGGATGCGCAGAGCCGTGAACGGTGACGTAGAGCAACATAACCCTGCAACATATATCTGGTTACGGGAGGCTGCGGTGCACTTTGGGTTGTGATACATACGTTGTACGTATGTCCCAAATTCGCGGACATCTATGCTGAGCTTAACGAGAGTCCTGCTAGCTGCTGTCAACAAAGCAGCTGTTCCGGGAGCTAGCAGTAGCGTGTCCTGAGCTTCTACCGTCAGTATACGCAGTCATGAGGATGGGGTTGAAGCACATACTGGTCTGTCGTTGGCACCTTCCCACCGTAGATGGGTGGTGTTGCAACTACCATCGTAATCAGGAGGGAATCGGTAGGATCCCGGGCTTTGCCATCGGACGTGGCTGCACTTCACGGAGCGCAAGTTGACCAAGATGTGGAGCATCCTCCCGAGCTCCCCGAAGCTGGAAAACCGAACATCATACAGCTTGAGTGTCGTAATGGACCTGAGTCGAGTGAGCGAGGTGAAGAAGGCGCGATGGAGGATCAGAGGTGCGGCATTCGGGTTCACCGCGGACACACTCAGGGCGCGTAGCGTAGGCACCTTGCCCGAGACCAGGATCGGAAGGATCTCAACCGCCTCCCGCGTCGTAAACTGCTCCCCGCCGGGCCGTTTCGACATAGACACCTTGATCTCGCGCACGAGCTCGCGTAGGTGGGGAGAACCATCAAGGACCTGGACCAGCCGGTGAATCTGCTCCGCTCCGACGGGGGCGACAATAACAGATCGGAACAGGTTGAGTTGACTTCTCGGAACCCACAATTTGCAGGTGAGGGCGCAGTTCTGTAGAGTACGCTGGGGTCGCCGAGATCCTCCCACCGCATCGATGATCTCCTCGAATACCTCCGTCGGGAAAACGGATGGTGTGATATTATCGGTCATAGCGGTCTTAGGTGGGTGTTTGTCTATTGTAGGTCAACCTCCAAGTCGGCTGGAAAGGGCCGTAAGGAACCAGGCCGGGTTGCGATGGTGGAGACTGCGATAGTTCTGCGCACTCGTTGCGGTCAAGCGAGGACCTGTAAGAATACGTGAAGCACAGTGGCCGGGGTCCTGCTCGCGCGAGCCAGCGTCTTGGGCGCTCAATTATTTCCTGACCTACGCTGCCACCACCGTCCCCCACCGTACGTTCTCTGACATATCTCGCGCTTTCACCCAGCCTGACCGCGTCAGCCAGATGAGCGCACAAGCAGCACGAGCTCCCCGTCTGGCGGCGACCGCGGGTCGCAGCGTGCGCCGAACAAAAGCAGCACCAACCCTCAAGCCGCTGCCGCGCGACGAGAAGGGCGTCCCCATCCCCCACGTCAATGTCATCGTCCGCGACACCCACCGGTCTCGCCTCGCAGACCACTACCACAACACGCTGCAGGACGACCTGATGTACATGACGTACGTGCACGAGCCCACCGCCCGCCCACCACCCCGCCCGGTGCGTCTCGCTTTCGACCCGAACGACCCGTACACGAAGCATCGGTACAACCCTCCCCTCGGCGGCAACCGCTGGCCGAAGCAGCCCCCTCCGCCGTCCGCGCCGGACAACGTCATCCAGCTCGAGCGCATCCAGATACACGCGATGATCAAGACCGCGACCGCGAGCCGCGTCAACCTGCTCGGGCCCATCATGGCCCTCCGCGCGATCTCGGGCGCGAACGAGAAGGCGGGCGGGCAGCACACGGCGGAGGGCGTGCAGCTGGTGAAGGGCAGGAAGAACTTGCAGGGCTGGGTGCGGCCGGGGATCCCCGTCGGTGTCAAGGTCGACCTCAAGGGCCCGCAGATGTACGACTTCCTCAGCGTGCTCGTCGAGTTCGTCCTTCCCCGCCTGCGCGACTTCCAGGGCGTCGTCATGGAAGGCCCTTCGAACCGGCTCGACAAGATGAGCTCTGCGTCGGGGGTGGTGTCGTTCGGTCTCCCCCCGGCCGCATTGGGTCTGTTCCCGCAGATCGAGGTCAACTTCGACGCGTACCCGGCAACGTTCGGTATGCACATTCACTGCATCACGAACGCGAAGGGCGTGGGGGCACAAAACCGCGCGCGGGCGCTGCTGTCAGGGTTCCAGATCCCCTTCGCTCGCTCATAGGGTTATGGTGAGTGTTCTTCTGCTCCAGTGTATATGAGCTGTACTTACCGAGCTGCAGGGACTCTTCGCTTAGATGTAGTAATATACTTGACTAATTCACATGAGTGCTCCTATCATCTCAAAGCCAGCTCTGGTAATAGGGACCGGCCCATTCAATATTAATCACGCTGCATTGCATGGTCGCCGTCCGGTGCGCCCCCTCGAGGTCCCGATGCCCAGCCTACAAAACCCCCTCTAACTTCACCCGTTCCTGTCAGATATTTCCGGCTGGGCGATGGCTTTCCACCAGGTATGCGAGGCACCCCATCAGATCGTCGCGGAGGACTTCGTTGGAGCGCATTCTCAACTCACCAGTGTGAGCGCCTATCCAGCTGCAAGCGCTCGCAGACATAACCTGCGCTCACTGCACGCACCCATGGTCGTCATTTCGCTTGACCTCCATAGGCCGACAGCCACGGTTGATTTAATCATCTACCCCGCTTTTCAGTTCAAATAAACATGATCAGCGGTATGTAGCGCGACTGAGAGATCTGGTAGGTAGTATTCATGCGCCGAAACTTGCAGCTCGAACTATTAGCGCCGAAACTTATGCTCCGCTCGTTGTAAACCGCGGCGGGGCGGTTATAACCGCTTGCGAATACGCTCTAATTTCCGTGCCCGCTTGACAACCACAGCGAGTGCGCAAAACTATCGCAGCCTCCACCACCACACCTCCTAGGTTCTCTACAGCCCTTTCTTGTCGGCTTGGAGGATGACCTGCAACATACCAACCCATACGCAACACCGTTATGACCGATAATACCACCTCATCTGTTTTCCCGACGGAGGTATACGAGGAAATCATCGACGCGGTGGGAGGATCCTGGCGACCGCAGCGTACTCTGCAAAATTGCGCCCTCACCTGCAAGGCGTGGGTCCCGAGAAGCCAACTCAACCTGTTCCGATCCGTGATTGTCGCCCCCGTCGGAGCGGAGCAGATTCACCGGCTGGTCCAGGTTCTCGAAGCCTCTCCCCATCTGCGCGAGCTTGTTCGCGAGATCAAGGTGTCCATGTCCAAGCGGCCCGCCGGGGACCATTTTATAACAAGGGAGGCGGTCGAAATCCTTCCGATCTTGCTCTCGGGCAAGGTGCCTACGCTACGCACCTTGCGGGTGTCCGCGGTGAACCGGAATGCAGCACCTCTGATCCTCCATCGGGCCTTCTTCGCCTCGCTTACTCGACTCAGGTCCATTACGACACTCGAGCTGTATCATGTCCAGTTCTCTCGCTTCGGGGAGCTCGGGAGGATGCTCCACATCTTGGCCAACCTACGCTTCGTGAAGTGCAGCCACGTCCGATGGCAAAGCCCAGGTTCCTACCGATTCCCTCCCCATTACGATGGCGCTTGCAGCATCTCGCATCTCCAGTGGGAAGGTGCCAACGACAGGCCAGTATGTATGTCAACCCCATCCCCATGACCGCCTATACTGACAGTGGAGGCTCAGGACACACTACTGCTAGCCCCCGGAACGGCGGCTTTGTTGGCTGCAGCCAGTCGGACCCTCGTCGAGCTGAGCACAGATGCCCGCGAGTTTGGGACCTACGTACAACGTATGTATTACAGCGCAAATGACGCCGCAAACTCCCCTGATCAGACACATTTTACAGAGCTAGGATGTTCCTCGTCCCCGTTTACGGCTCTGCGCATCCTCCGCATGAACTGGAAGCTCGGGTCGGAGGACAGCCCAGAGGAGAACGGGAAGATGGCCGCGGCGCTCGCCAACAGCAGGAGCACAACACTACAGCACTTCACGATGCGCTTCTCCACCGAACGCGACCCGATCGCCTTGCCAGCCAGAACGCACGAACACGTGGAGGCCATTGGCCGCGGACTCGATAGCGGCTTGAGCGGTCCCTCTTTCCCTGCGCTGCGTACTGTCGTCGTACATGGCGGCCACGCGCCCTGGGTGTTTGAGCCGAAGTGGTGGTGGGCGGAACTGGCGGGGGCGTTCCCGAAGACGCATAAGAAGGGCACTCTGCATCTGTGCGGGACGAGGCAGAATGTAAGCATGGACGTTCTCCCGTTTCTGGATAGCACAGTATAGTTACTCATGCATTGACGTCGCGTGTCAGCCTGAATTCAAGCGGTTCGTCCCGCAGGAGGTGGAACTTTCGATGGGCGGACAGGAATCGCCATGGCTTCTCTAACTGAGGCCTCCGCGCAACGATATCTCCCCTTTCATCCTACTATTTAGTTGTTCAACGTTGTCCAATACCTCGTCAGCGCAATCTCAACAAAATACCTACCGCCCGAAGACCCTACGGAGACACGCACTCGCACGCCGGCTCCTTAATGAGATGAGTTCGGGCATAAATAGAGTGATGCGGACCTATGTACATGAGATTACAGCTAGCTAGGCGTACACGCGATCCAGAACACCATGTTCACTCTCGACCATTGCGGGAACACGCCATTCAATCAATCGTACGGGGAGGGAGGTGGGGAGACAGCGCCGTGGTATAGTGAAGCGGTATGTATGCGCCTCAGGAGAGTAATAATATGTCAAAACCAGAGCGGGAGAAAAACTTTGCGGCCCCTGGGGCCATGGTGTATATCCGTACATGCGCCCTGCGCCGCATCCAGCATGGTGGCCTCGAGATAGCAGCGACGGGGCGGACCACGGAGTGTTTAGGAGGAGAGCTGGGCGGGCGTGCCCGAGGGGCTGTCCATGCCCATCTTCTTGCGGACGACCTCGAACGTCTTCAGCATCTTCCTGCGCGCCCCCAGGGCTGCGACGCCCTTCGCCTCCAGCGCGGCCTCGTCCATCATCACCATGTCGCGCCAGTTGACATTCTCGAAGTTGGGGGTGTACTTGTGCAGGCGGAGGCTCCGCAGCCAGGCCGGGATGTCCTCGAGGAGCTTCGGGTCGACGTCCTCATCGTCCTTCTTCTCCCGCTGCCCAGGTGACTTCGTGTTGCCGCCGCGGTTGCTCATTCCGCCCCGCTGTCCACGCATCTGCCCCTGGCCGCCGAGACCCATCCCGAACGCGCCGAGACCGGGCTGCCCGAGCTGCCCAAGCTGACCCGCCGCCGCCATCTGCATCGCAAGCATCTGCTCCGGAGTGACGCCCATCGCCGCGAGGTTGTTGACGTTGAACATGTTGTTGAACGGACTCACGGGCGCCATACCGGCCGCCGCGAGCGCCGCCATGTTGAACCCGCCCGTGCCCGGGAGACCGGCGAGACCAGGGTTGCCCATGCCCATGCCGAAGCCGGCCATGCCGAGACCGTTCATGCTGCCGTCGTCGCTAAACCGGCCGGACGTGTTCGAGAGAGCGGGGCTGCGCGCTCCACCCCAGCCCGCCTGTCCGCCAAACGCATTGAGGCTGTTGCCGCTGACGTTCCGCATCCCGCCGGAGACGTTGCGCTGGTTCCCGCCGTTGTGCGCCTGGTTGCCGTCGTCGTGCTCGTTGGGGGCTCCCTTCGAGAGGCGGTTGAACTTCTTCGGCGGGTCCGAGATGAGCGGGACCGCGCCGCCGCCCGTCGAGGTCCAGTCGTTGAGCTTCTGCGCAGCTGCGTCGAGGCTCTGGCCGGGGTTGCGCGTGTCCTTGAAGATCGGGATGAGCGGCGTGTTGACCATGCTCGCCCAGCTGCCTCCGGGCATCGGCGACAGCTGGTCGCCCTCATCGCCTCGCGGCGACTTGAGAGCGTTGGCGAGACCGGAGAAGTCGGTGCTCTTGGGGCGCGAAGCACCGTTCGACGGGATGGTAATCTCCTGCGCCGGAGAGCCCGAGCGCTCGTCGACCTGGCCAAGCTGGTTGGAGCCAGAGCCCCAGGTGTTCCGGTCACCCACGGCAGAGGAAAGCGCGGGCGCGGAGATCCGGTGAGCGGCGTTGCTCGCCTTCAGCTTGGCGCGCTGCTGAGCAAGGGTGGAGGCGGGATCGTGGCCACCAGCGTTGCTGACGTTGTTGGCCGCAGAATCAGGCGACAGGAAGGAGGAGCCGGAGAAGTTGCGGGTCGTCGGGGAGCCGGGCAGGTTCGACTTGAAGCCCGGGGACTTCAGGTTCATCTGGGCCAACTTGGCCTCCATCTGGCTCTGCATAGAGCCTGACGCGCCAGCCATGAGCATGCTGCGAGCTGTATGCCAGTGTTTGCTACGCACCTCCAACAGCCGGGGACAGCAGCGCGGTCATGGGGTCGGACCGGGCCATCTGCTGAAGGACGGTGATGAAGAAGCGGATCTGGACCTGCGTAGAGTGTTGCAAAAGGCTATAAAGAGCGGCTGTGCGCTCGGCTTCGGAGAGAACCTTGAACCCTGGAGGTAAATGTTAGCAGCGATTCTCAGTGTAAAGCATTCAATGATTGTCGTGTAACCGAAAGTTCAGCAGAGCTCGCAGGGAGTACCGTTGAGGCACGGCGAGACGCGATGCAACGGCCCTTAGCACGCGTCGTGCTCCGTAGCCACAGTAACTCTCTGCGCGCACTCTGACCGCAAATCTCCGCTCTCTCGAGCGCTGGCCATGTTCCCGGTCAGACCGCTATGATCTGACCGGGGTCAAACCCAGGACTGACGAGCATCTGAAACGTGCGCAAGTTCGAGCTTGACTCGTTGACCAGGCTGAAGTCAGACACCAAACGAACGGGGTCAACGGGCCGACATTTGAGCGCGACAGACCTTACGGTCATGGCGTCCCGGCTGTATCCCATGACCCACGATCGCTCGCTCCTCCCTGGCTGGACAGGATAACGGTCTTACGTGTTCACCGTGACCCCTGGTCAGACCTTGGGTGGTTCCATGAACCCCATTACATGGTTCAAGCAGGGTCCAATCAAGTCGAGCACGTCTCTAACGAGCGCAGAGTTCTGCATAACTATCACGCCCGGGCGGACGACAGACAGTCACAGCCAGTATCTGCGCTCGAGAACTCGAAGTGCGCCTGCTGAAGCCCGGCGCTGATCCTTGCTCGTCGACTCTATTTTGGCGCGGTGCAGAGTTTGATGCACCTCGAATGAGAGTTGACAGTTTTGCTCTGACGAGCAAGGGATTCCGGCTTCAGACCAATCAAGAGTTACCACTTACATTGCTCGATGGCACTGAGTTCTTCCTTGAAATTGACGTCAAGAGAGGCAGCAGCCATTTCTTCCTGTTGGACGGTGAAAATCTGCCTCCGAGGTAGTGTAATGGCTCACGTACCAGCGTCGCCTCGTAATTTTGGAAAGTCTCGAACCACTGGTCGATGGCTTCGGCTGCGGGCGGCTAAGAACCTCGGGCACCAATTTGCAGGGGTAGATGGTTGCACTCACCCTCCGGGGTCTGGAACATGCCGGCGCTGCCCAACAGCTCACTGGTAGGTCTCGCGCCGCCGTTTTGTGCACCTGGGCGGGGGGACGCGGGAGGGAGTCCGCCCTGGGAGCCCAGCGGACGCGCCGAGGGGCCCATGGAGGCGCGGAAGTTGGGGGACCTGCCGCCGGCATTGCCGCCTGGGGCAGGGGAGACGCTAGGACTGGGGGGCGCAAGGCTAGACATGTTGAGAGAAAGCGAAGGGCTGCAAGTCGACGTCGAGTCGGGATTGGCTAGAATCAAGCGACACGTTCCGGGGGGCGTGCAACGATGTCTAGACAAGACCAGCGGAGCCTGCCGGTCTAGGAAAGGGCGAAGGCGGTGAGAAGACTGCGCGCGACGGCGACGACGAAGAGGTCGGGGTGGACGTCGAGGACGATGAGGACGATTAAGGAGAGGGCGACGGGGCCGGGAGGGTCTTATGCTGGCACTCCAACGCCGTTGCAGGCAAACACGCACAAACACCTCCTGGTGGCTGATTCCCCATCATCCATCTGTTCATCTACACCGCCCGTCCCATTTTTGTCTCCTTAGAGTTTGTTCTCTGAAACATACGAGACTCTCAGAAAAATGCGCTGCGTTTGAGTCCTTGCGTCCAAGCACAGGTAGTGCATAGGTCCTGCATCATCGAAGCCGCTCAGCCGCTTCGTCGGGTTTGACGCGCGGCGCCTACCGCCGGAACTTACTACGAATTCAGAGTGGAAGAGCTGCGCGAAACATCTTCGCCCATCATTCTCAAGACCACAGTCGCTTCGGAGTATGTAGATATAGCTCTGTTGGATCGAATGTAATCAAGACCGAGACGTGATTGAGCTTCATGGTCCGAGTTCCCCACACGGTCTGGTCATCGCATCGTGGCCTCAACCTGACCGCGGGGTAGACGAGGAAACGAACTGCTGCGCTGTGTTCACGTAGCGTAGTCGTAGTCAATCCATCTCGGTTGCTCGAGGAAGACCTTCTCGATGGTAAAATTCTTCGCTTCCTCGTTCGTCAGAACGTGCTCCAGCGGGATCCGGGCGGACGTGTTCCCTCCGGGGCCTGCTCGAGCAACCTTCAGCGATACTTTGTGAACGGTGAACGGAAGCAGACGATAGCGCGTACCAAAGGAGTGAAACTCTGCGTAGAACGTGGTGTTCATTATTACCGGTCTGACCATATGCTGTGAGCAGACATCCAGTGATTGTAACCTTTCACATACCGTGCACTGTCGAAAGGTGTCCATCCCACCGGGTTCACGCTATCGTCCATGAAGGTGCGGAGGTAGACGGTCGTCGCGAGGTCGTTCCAGGGTCTACCCAGGAAACATTTGCCGTCTGTTACGGCGGTCGCATTCGCATCCGGTGACTAGGACAACCCAGGATGAACATCGGTCAGGAGGAGGGAACACGAGGCTTACTCTGATTATTCTGGAGTTCGAGATGTACGCTCCGTACCGGTTACCTGGCGCATCGGTCAGGTTGGTGCCCTTCCAGGCGGTAATACCGCCCCCGCAAGCGCGATTGGCCAGCGTGACCTTCTCGAACCACCTGCACATATTGTTCTTTTGCCCGCCCGGGAGGTTAGCATAAGGATACTTACGCGGTGCCAAAACCGAACAAATCTATGGGACAGTCAGCGCTCATGTAGAGATAAAGTAGAAGCATGGCGCAGGCTCACAGTCTGTTTGCCCGTAGATGATGCTGTCCACGACGTACGTGCTCGCATTGCGCCCGGTGTACCAGGTGTCCTGATAGCTGGCGAAGGCGCAGCCGTAGAATGACGCATTCGCATACGATATGTCCGTAACCAGGGCTTGAGATATAGAGAAATTGGCCTGCTACGTCTCAGCATGGGGGAACACAGAGTATTCAGGCAAACATCTCACCGCTCGGTTCTCGAAGTCGATGTTATAGGCCTTGAAATCGACGTTCCCGAACAGTGGCTGCAAAGGAGCACCGGTCGGCCCGGCTCCTATCAGAGAGGCGTTGAAGGACGGCGCAACAAGTAGCACGGCCGACTGGGCGTCGTCCATCCCGGTGTGCACGAACTTGTTGTCCCAGATGTGCACCAAATTGCGCGTGGACGCGTTTCCCGCCGGGTCAAACGCAGTATGGACGTCGAGCTGACCCTGAGATATCCTTTCAGCTAGTTGCACCACCATGTCTCCGACACTGCACTCACAAGCAAGGTGACGGGGTCCTGGCGCGTTACGTTCACAGTCTCATGGTACTCGCCAGCACCTATCAGAATCGTAGCGGGACCTCGCTTGGGGCTGTGGACTGATCAGACATTGCGTAGGGGAGTGTCTAACTGTTAACTGATACTTACAGGGACTCAATTGCCTGCTGCACGCTGCGAAACTCTGCGCGCGGGTCGGTCTGGGATACAAAGATGGTTCCAGGGGCGCATCCCGCGAGAGGCGAGCGATGGGATGGTTTCTGGAGTTGGCACGCTATATGCTTTGGCGACAAAGCGAAAGCAAGGGGAACGGCCAGACAGGCTGCAAGCCAGGTGAATGACCTCATGTGTGTAAACAGAAACGGGGCTGGCTTCGAGGTCGACTGGCAATACTGGTCACCGAGTCGGGCCTTAAATGCTTCGCTCACTGGCGGCAGGCGGGCCGTTAGGACGTCAGGAGACCGAGGTCATCCATGCTGGCGACCTGAAATTGTTGAGGGCGACACGGCAAGCATAAGTGTCTCCGGAACGTCTGACGCTGCCTGTGAACACGAGACACCACGGATACGGATGTGTGTATGTCTGCAAGGATCTGTAAGGACTACATCATTCAGCACTGAGAATGACAGCATATATCTCGTTTTCTTACCGAGCTCTCATACTTGGACTGCTAGTTCGCATACATCGCATATATTGACGTAGGGAGCGAGTACGGAAACGCACAAACTAGAGGATCATTGGTAGAGTTGCTCTCTTACGGATGCTGCCATCCCCATCCACTCCCACTTCAAATCTCGGGAGTGGGTACGCGACTTGCGCAAAACCAAAGTTTTGGCTGCTTGAAATGAACTGCGCGGTACGTGTTGGACTGGCGAATGTGTGCATTGCGCTCTCAACGCAGGTCCGGGATTGTTGGTTGCGCCACGGGTGAGTCGGGCGAATAAGGAGGTAGGCGGATCAACCCCAGAGGATAGATCGATCCAACGAGTAACAAGGAGAATGGCCTCTCTACAAGAACGTCGGCGTCGAGGCAGGGGACAAGACGAGACAAGCCGTCGGCGCCGTCCTCGACGGCGAGGACGTGTTTTGTTCTATTTGCTTCCGCCGGACCGCCCTGCGCCCGGGCGCAGTGCAGGAGGCGGCAGCGTCTCCACTCGCGCGCCGTCCTCGCTACCACCACCTTTCCTCTCCTCCTCCACACCCGCCGACATGAGTTTCCAAGATATCGAAGCCGGGCTCGCGCAGCGCCCTCTCTCTCCTGGCGCAGGCGTGCCTCAGTCACCCGAAGAAACCGCGTTTCTCGGTCTCCAGTCGTCGCTCTCGCTGCAGGTGTTCAAGATCAACTCGAATGTGCAGGGTATCTTGAAGCTTGTGGACCAGCTTGGGACAGCGAGGGATTCTGCTGCACTCCGGAAGTCCTTGTGAGTCTCTTGTGTAGACCGTCGCGTCGCGCCGCTCACAATGACCCAGGCATGACTTGACGGAGTCGACTCGGTCGATGGCCAAGCGTGGCTCGGATGACCTGAAGAAGCTCGCTGCTATGCAAGCAGTACTGGTACGCGCCATATCATAGAGCCAACACATGCGCCCATGCTGAGCGGTGGGCCACAGCCGCGATACAAGACGTCATTGCAGAAGACTTCACACGACTTCCAGCTCTCTCTCGTCGCCTTCCAGCGCGCGCAGCAAGTCAGCATCGAACGCCAACGGACCGTGGTTGAGGGTGTCAAGCTAGCTGTCGAAGAAGAAGAGCACGCATCGTACGTGCATACATAGTGCCTTCCTTACCCGGACTAACGCGCCGATCCCAGGCATGACCAGGCCCGAGCGTCAAGTCCTACACCTTCCCAGCGCCAGGCGCAAATACTCCAGACGCAGCTGTCCCCGCAGGAGCTCGTCTTCCAGGAGTCTATGATTCAGGAGCGAGAGGCCGAAATTCGCGAAATCGAGACTGGCATTCACGAGCTCCATGAGATCTTCCGCGACCTAGGCACGCTCGTGCAGGAGCAAGGCGGCATGATCGGTACGTTCACAGGGCTACGCAGTCAGTCAGCATGTGTTTCTAACGCCCTGTATGCTAGACAACATCGAGTCCAATATCTCCTCGATAGCCGTCGACACCGCCGGCGCTGCAGAAGAGCTTACCACTGCGCACGAGTATCAGCGGCGGGCAGGCCGGCGCGCGCTCTGCCTCATGCTCGTCCTGGTCGTCGTCGTCTGCGTGGTCCTCTTGGCAGTGCGTATTCTTCTCATCGTCGCGCGTTGTTCGGCCGGAATACCAATGCCCTGTTGATTGCCCTCCAGATCCTGTCATGATACCGCCACGAGTGCCGACGCCCCACACACCAGCGATAGAGCCGCGTGAGGATTTATGGACGCTTTATCTTCCCTTGGACGGTTACCTTACTCTCCCTCTAGTTTCTGACGCCGATGACGATATCCTTTATGTTGCTATTATGCCTTACGGTGATGTTCTGTACGACCTTGAGTTTTAGAAGCTCACCCGGATGGATTGAAAGCCTGCTTTACGTCGTGGATGCATTCCGCTGCAATATTCCATCGCAGAACTCGACCGCAAGAGCACTGCAGCGACTGAAGGCCACTGACTCAGCGTCCAATCCAACGAATCGCATGCGGGTGCTACGAAACAACGCCTACAATCTCTGCACAATAATGGACGTCATAAAAGGTCAGCTCACGATATGGCCGTTGTGTTTCCGAGCTCCAGAATCTCGAGGCCTCATGAGCAACAAAGCCGTGCGAACACCGTGATTATGAGTCGCCACGGGCGGTAGCACAAGTCTTGAGGACTCTGATAAACCTACCACCTTCCTCCACCTTCTCGCCGATCTTTGAACTGGATTGAACCTCAATTCAATAGCTGCCTAAGCACGTTCAGAGAATAGCATGCAGTAGGTTCAAATAGTCCGAGGGCAAAAGCACTCCCAGGAAGTGGCAGCTGACTATATATGGCCGCAGAAGATTGCGCCATATCACCACTCATTCGACTCATTAAACGTGGACGGACTTTCGCTCTCTAGAACGCGACAGCACTGTGCTGATGATGCGGACGCTGACTTGCTATATCATGAATATGTCTAAGCAGCCTCGGAAGTACTTAGCGTCGCTCGACAGGTCTCTCGCTGCCCCCTCCCTCTCCTCGAGCAGGTTACCAACTCCTCTGTGAGATGCTCTACTCTGCACGCCTTGCTCTCCTCTGGCTCCCCGCGACCGCGGCGGTAGTGCGAGGCTACTCTCATGAACGTGCTGGCCAGACGGTGTTCTCCAACGACGCCCCCTCCAAGTCCATCGCCATCGTCGGTGCCGGAAGCGGCGGCCTCGCGATCCTTAAGACCATCCTCGACCTCCCCGAGGAGGTCCGCCAAGGCTGGGACATCCAGCTCTACGACCAGCGACTCGACGTCGGCGGGCTCTGGCTCGCCGACCCCCCGGGCCCGCTCCCGCGGCCGCCCATCCTGCCCGAGTCCCCCGTGTACCCGCTGCTGCACACGAACACCCCGCACCCGACGATGACCTACCCGAACTTCACGTACCCGCCGTTCACGCCGCTGTTCCCCTCGCACGAGTACGTGCAGCAGTACCACGCGGACTACGCGGCGCACTACGCGCTGCTGCCGCACATCCACCTGCGCCACCGCGTGTCGGCCGCGAACTGGGTCGGCGACGCGGAGCGCGGGAGGTGGGACGTCGACGTACAGGAGCTGCACCAGGACAACCCGCGCGGGGAGCCGGTGCGCGTGTTTAGGCGGTCCTTTGACCACCTTATCGTCGCGAATGGGCATAACCACTATCCGCATGTGCCGGAGTGGAACGGCACCGAGGGTTGGCTGGCGAATACGCCGAAGGGGAGGCCCCAGCGCGAGCTGAAGCACTCGATATACTACCGCCGTCCGGAGAAGTACGCGAATCAGACCGTCATTATCGTCGGTGCTGGCGCGAGTGGACGCGATGCCGCGTTGCAGGTCGGCAAGACCGCGCGGGTGGTACGTTCTTCGTACTTTGCAGCGATGGTCGCGAACTAATATTTTCGCAGGCATACCAATCGCTGACTCCGGGAACGGACCCCACTCCAGGCGCGATCGTCGTGCCCAAGCCGCGCATCTCGCACTTCACGAATACCTCCGTCGTCTTCGAAGACGGCACGTCCCTCTCCGACGTCGACGCGATCATCCTCGGGACCGGGTACGAGTTCCGCGTGCCCTTCCTCAGCGCGCCGCACTCCGACGTGCTCGCAGTCGACCCCACCACCCCGCTCAACTCGACGACCGCGCGCTCGCTCGTCACGAACCTGCGCTACATCTTCCCGCTCTACCGGCACATCTTCAGCCTCGCGCCCGGGCTGCCCCCGACCGCGCTCGCGTTCATCGGCCTGCCCGTGCTCGTCGCGAACTGCCCGTCGGACATCGCGCAGAGCCTGTTCGTCGCGCACGCGCTCGCGGACGCGTCCGTGCTGCCGCCGCGCGCGGAGCAGCTCGCGGACCTCGTGGAGCGCGAGGGGAGGCTGCGCGCGGAGGGCCTTGACCCGTACTATGTCGGACACCGGCTCATCTCGCCGTCGGAGACGGACCATGACTACCAGGACGACCTGGTCGAGCACTTGAAGCGCGTCGGCGCGCTCCCGAAGGACGGGCGCAAGTTCGTCGAGGAGTGGCGCCGCATCGGCCGCGCGGAGTCGCGGTTGCTTGGGCGTGGCTGGGAGCGTGCGGTTGCGCTTGGTCAGGACCACGCGTGGCTGGAGGGCGTCGAGACGGAGGAGCAGTGGGCGGATTTGCTGCACCGTCTCGCGGAGTGGCAGCGTGCGTATGAGGAGGAGCACGGGGTCCCCGCAGAGCAGTTCATTTCGTACGAGTAGTGTAAGTAGCGATAGCGGTTGGCCCAATTGTATGCTGGATGTAACTGGCATCCAATGACACAGCACGAGTTAGCATACCATTCAGTGCCTCTAAGTAAGCGATGTACACGGAAAGGCGTGATTGATGGCGTGAGTCCATCAAGTATGGCGTATGGGTATATATACCGAAACGAGTATGCATCGGAGGCGCGACCAGGCCCTCCCACCCATCCTATAGACAGCCACCATGGTACTCAACACCCTCCAGCGGACTACCTCGGTGTCGCGACGAGGATGATCACGAAGACCACGATCACAAGCGCGAGCATCACGAACGACAGCACGCCCGCGCTGATGCGCGCTACGGGGTATACACCGCGGATGAGCGCATCCTGCACGAGGAAGTAGCGGAGGACCCCTATAGCGAGGGTGTACAGTCCGAGGATGATCATGACCGCGCCCAGTGGCCGCGCGAAGCGCTCCAGGTCCCTGTTCGTCGTCGCCGCGGACAGGGTGAATAGCTGCACGAGTGCTGCTCTGAATGTGAGTCGCGCAGCTCCGTCTTGTTAAGTGAGGGATTACGCACCGACTCCCGTAGAGGCTATCGTGAGGCTTGTGCGGGCGTACGCGAGGAACGTCCGCTCGGACGCGAGGTGGTCGCGCGCGACGCTCCCCGAGTTCTCCAGGGTCATGTAGAGCTTCCACTCCTCCAGGAGCACCTTCCAGCGTGGCCGCCTCGCCCGCTCCCGCTTCCTGCTCCTCAGCCGCCCCTCGCCATCCCTATCCTCCGAGCCAGACCGCTCCCCCACATCATCCGACTCTCTTGCGCTGCATCTCTCCTCCTTCCTCTCCCCCGAGGACTCTCGCGCGCCGGTGTCCACGGATCGTGCGCGGCCTTGCCGTGACGGTGGTGGCGAGACAGGTAAGTCCGGAGTCTGCGAGGGGGGCAGGCGTGTGGTGACTATGGGGCGCTCGGGGTACGACATCGTGGCAGGACGGAAGGGGTGTGTGAGGATATCGGAATTCGGCGTCGCCGCTGGATGCGCACCGAGTCTGCACGCCCCCTCCGAATTGCTCGTGGTGGCTGCAGAGCCCTGGGCGACGCGGCGCGATCACTTGGGCGGGTGTGGCCTCTGCCGCCCCCCGCCTGCTGATTGACGTCATGAAAATTGTCGAGGACTCGCGGTGGCCTCGCGCCCAGCGCTCCAGGGTCGCATTTGCATATGCTCTGCCTCAAGGGGTTTGTCTGAATGGAAGAAAACATACGTGGCCGGTGTGCGCCCTACAGTGTGTCTGCAAGATGAGCTGCGTTGCGATTCGAGAAAAAATGCGGGGAAGCCTCGATCAATCGCATCGGGGTGAGCAGATCAGCCACAATCTGAGAGTGGCGGCCCAGCCCCGGTGGTCCGGAGCCTATGTCCTGGCTGCTGCTCTGCACTGTGAAGCATGCAGTGTGCATACAATGGGCCTCTGGCAGGCCTATGCCTATTGAATGCATGCTTATGCGTCGAATACCGAAGCGGCTCATGCAGGCTCGCGCTCAGCCCCTATGCCGCTACATTCCGGCTTTCGCGGAACGCAGAAGCGCCCGTGCTTTCGCATCTGAGCGCTGAGCACCGAGCTTGCGCTCCAGCCAACTCACGAATTGCTGACTCGACGATTTGAAAGGCGCAGAGGGAGCTCGAGACGATGCGACAGTGTAACCTATCGAGTCAAGTAAAAAAGGAGAGCTAGAACACCCGAACTCTGCGAGCGTAGTGCATGCATTACAGTCCTGGCATGCTCATTGCTGAGAACAGCCGCAGGACAGGCTATCGCAAATAACGTAGCTCGCGGATAAACAACAGACAGATATCATGTGGCCTTCGCTATAACGCTTATCTTGGAGACCATGACGTAGGAGGAGTGTGCCTTAGTGGCAGATGTGGCTGAGGAACCAGCCCGACAAGATATGATGTGCACGTTTGCCCTGTCGGTGGCTGGTTCACGCCATAGAGCGCAACCCTTGTGTAGTGCGGCCGTTGAACGTCGCCCGGTCAAGCCTAGCGAGCGGGAGCCTGTGATGCAAGCCCAGGTATGTGACGTGAAAGCTCCAGAGTCTTCATAACTGTCGTGTCTAGTGTCTAACAAGGTCCTATGCAGTGTCACGGTAGCCGAGGTATCATGTCGATGCCAATCCAAAAGCTGAGCAAGTTCAGATAGTTAGCATATAATTGACAAGGCCATACAACGTCAACGACGACACACCTTGAACGTCCACCACGGCTATGTCTTCGCGATGATGACGGCGAATACCGCGATGACCATCACGAGGACCGCGAACGAGAGCGCAGTCGTGCTGACCCGGGCGACCGGGTACACCCCACGGACGAGCGCATTCTGCACGAGAAAGTAGCGCACCACGCCGACGCCGAGCGTGAAGAGTCCGATGCCTATCATCACCGCACCCAGCGGCCGCGCAAACTGCTCCAGGTCCGTCCGATGCGCTGTTGACGCGGAGAGCGAGAACAGCTGGACCAACCCTATCCAACGCCAGATAGAGCGGCTGGTAAGTGAACAGCTTTGGAAGGTACAAGACGGACACGCTGACGCACCTACTCCCGCAGACGACATCGTGAGGCTCGTGCGAACGTACGCGAGGAATGTCCGCTCCGATGCGAGATGGTCTCGTGCGACGCTCCCCGAGTTCTCCAGCGTGAGCAGCAGCTTTCGCTCCCTCAATGTCTTTCGCCAACGCGCCTCCTCCTCCGGAGTCTCCTTTGCCTTCCCCTTGCCTGGTGGTGGCTCGTCCTCATCGTCGTCGCTGAACACGGGGGTGAACGGGTCTTCGGTGCTGGACGACGCTCGACATGGCCGTGCGCGGTCCTGGCCCTTGCTTGGAGGGTCCCGAAAGGGGTCGGCGGACTCTGGCCTGCCTTGGCGAGACGGTGGCGGTGACGGCGGCCCTTCCGTGACTGGTGTCTGGCTCTGCGTCTCGGGCACGGGAGTCCTCGTCGCTGGGGACGCGGTCATGAGAACGGAAGGAGCGTGGGGGCCAGCAGGGAGGGCGACATGCCGCGGACCGCTGGTCGGTGTTTAGAAGAAGCAGCAGAGGATGCGCGGAGGCCCGCGTATTCGCAAAATGATACACGCCCCAGGTACCCAGGATCACGCAATTGCGCGCGGGGAGCGCGTCATGTCGCTAGAACTGGAGAAGGCCAAGGATTCGCGAGCGGTGCCCTCACCGCTGCGCATACCGACGTCAACCTTACACTAAAAGTCGTGCAAGCGGAGAGAGTTTTATATCTATGACCAACTTCGTACGGGAAAAATGTGCGGGGGTCGCGAGACGGGGACTTTGCTCCAAGCGACCTCTGTTTAAACTCGTCCGGTGGGAGGCGTACGCCGAACCTGACCTCAAGCTCACCTCTACGGAGGATTGGCCATATAATATACGCGTCGGCGTGCAGGGCTGTGATGTGGGTCCCAGTTGATGCTGCCTGTCGCGGTGAAGCTCGTGAAACTCGAGTGAATAGCAGCCGCCGGACTCTATTAAGGGGCACCGGAGCTCGGACCGGCGCTTCGTTCTCGGTCAGGTGACCGACGCGCCGTGGCTACGCGCGCCTGTTCAAAACCGAACCTCGCGTTCGCCGCGTTCCTTGCTCTCGACGTCGACTCCCTCGTCGCTCCCGCCCTCCCCTCCGCCTCTCCAGTCGACATCACGCACCAGCGACACCATGGCCTCCGTCGGTCAGATCACCCGCCAGATCTCCGCCCTCGAGATATCCTCCAAGCAGAACACCACCGGCACACGAACCACCACCACCGCGACACACCAGAAGAAACCCAGCCAGACGAACGTCACGAAGCTCCTCTCGAAATATGCCGCACCGAACCCCCTTCCTTCCTCCACAAGTCTGCAGAAGGCAGCATCATCACAGTCACTAGCAAGCAAGACTACGACGAACGCGTCACGACCAGCTTCTCCCACGAGGCCCGCCGCGCCGGCGAAACAACACACGATAGACATTGGACGATACGACGGCGGCTTTGAGCTTGAGAACGAGACTCGGGGAGAGAAGGTCACAGGTCAAGCCGCAGAAGACCTTGCATTGGACTCGAGCATAGCGATGTGAGTGCCGGTGGCTCAGTTTACTGGGTCTTAGTCGTTTCGGGATGCTGAACCTACCCCGCAGATATGGCCCTACACGGGAGTGGCATCTGACCGACTTCGACATCGGGCGGCCGCTCGGAAAGGGCAAGTTTGGGCGAGTGTACATGGTCCGGACGAAGTCCGAGCCCCACTACATCCTCGCGCTCAAGTGCCTCTACAAGTCCGAGATCGTGCAGTCGCGCGTCGAGAAGCAGATCCGGCGGGAGATCGAGATCCAGCAGAACCTGCGGCACCCGCACGTCCTGCGCCTCTACGGCTACTTCCACGACGAGAAGCGCATCTTCCTCATGCTCGAGTTCGCGGGCAAGGGCGAGCTCTACAAGCAGCTCACCAAGTACGGCTCGTTCACGGAGAAGCGCTCCGCGCGCTACATCGACCAGATGGCGGACGCGCTCATGTACCTCCACGCGAAGCACGTCATCCACCGTGACATCAAGCCCGAGAACCTCCTCCTCGGCATTAACGGCGAGCTCAAGATCGGCGACTTTGGCTGGAGCGTGCACGCGCCGGGCAACCGCCGCAAGACCCTCTGCGGGACGCTCGACTACCTCCCGCCGGAGATGGTCGAGGGGCGCGAGCACAACGAGAAGGTCGACTACTGGGCACTGGGTGTCCTCACGTACGAGTTCATCTGTGGTGCACCACCGTTTGAGGATCTCAGCGGCTACAATGGTAAGCATTGTTGGCTATATGCATGGCCTCGTGTACTGACATCGCCTTGCAGCTACGTACAAGCGCATTGCACGAGTCGACCTCAAGATTCCTGCAAAGGTCTCCCCAGAGGCCCGGGACCTTATCACGAGGGTCAGCATCTTCAGCTTCATATACTGCGTACCAGCGACTCACAGCTTCCCCACACAGCTGCTCCAATACGACCCTGAGAAGCGGATACCCCTCAGCGAGGTGCGGAAACACCCTTGGATCGTCAAGTACCGGTCAAAGGGCCACTCTACCTCCGTGGGCGCGTAGCCTCCGTCTGCCTTATCTCCGTTCCCGTGCCCGTCACCCGCTATGGACTATGCGCTGTCGCTCACTGTCTTGCCTATGCCTGTATCTACCCCTGTATAGCAGCCGTACCCGTCGTATGCATATCGCGACACCTTTGCTCACGCTGGACCACTGGAGAGTAGTTTGACTGACCATTTCTACACCCACCACTTCAGCTACCCCCACCACCTCAACGGACACATTGATGAGTGTCCAGTCTTGGGGCAAGTTCCCGACACCCGAGCGGGGCGCCCCGGTAGACACTTACACCGAGTCTGCACGCAGGAAGAGAGATTAAACCAGCCCTGCTCGATAGAGTAAACAACAGTGAAGATACTTTTGGTCTACTCTCCCGTTGCCGGGGATCTAGGAGCTGGCTAGTATTACGATGATAACTACACAACACCGTCCATCCGACCCGAGAGCGCACTGCGTCTAGTAGATCAGCGACGACATATCCGAGCGGATACGGTTGTAGTCCAGGAGACCGTCGAGAGGACCGACAGCAGCGATGGCAATCTGGAAAGGCAATGCAAAGCGTCAGCTAAGGGGAAGAAGAGAAAGATAGGAGCTGTGACGCACGTCCTTGTCCCAGAGGTACTTCTGCGCTACCCGCTTAATGTCCTCGGTAGTGACCGCATCGACGGCGAACTCAATCTGCTTGGGGGTCAGACGGCGGCCGCTCGTGACGAGCTGGCGGCCAATGTCCTCCGCAATAGCGGTCGTGCCGTCGAGGCTGAGGAGCAGGCTCGCCTTGAGCTGGCTCTTGGCGCGCTCGACCTCGACGTCCGTGGGCGCAATGGACATGCGGGTCCACTCCTTGAGCGTGAAGTGCGCCATATCGTCCATGTTCATCAGGTTCTCGGTGACGAGGTAGATGCCCCAGAGGCCGGTGTCGGAGTAGCTCGTCGAGAAGGACATGTAGCTGTTCGCGAGCCCGTTCGAGGAGATGATGTGCGAGAGGCGCGAGGACATGAGGCCGGACGCGCCGAGCGAGCGTTCCCAGTTCCCGAAGATGCTCTGCATGACGAGCATCGGGAAGTAGTCGGGCGAGCTCCAGCCGACGCCCTCGACGGCGATTGCGACGTGCGCGGTCGGGAGGGTGTCGTCGCGCACGCGCACCTCGGAGCCGACGAAGCGCGTCTTCGGGTGCGAGAGGCGGCCGAGCGGGATGGGGTTGGAGGAGACGGGGAGGGAGGCGAAGTGCTTCTCGGCGGACTTGACGAGCTGCTCGTGGTCGACGCCGCCGGTGCCGACGAGGACCATGCGGTCGGCAGTGTAGTTCGTCTTGATGTACGATTCCAGGTCATCGCGCTTGATGGAGAGGATGTTGGCCTTGGGGCCGAGGATAGTGCGTCCAAGGGGCTGGCCTGCGGACGGTCAATTACGCTAAGGGGCGGGGTAGTGTCGACGTCACGCACCCTGGAAAGCGACAGAGTGCAGATGGTCGAAGACGACCTCCTCCATCTGCTTGTCGACCTCCTGCTGCTCGCGTAGGATGACGTCCCGCTCACGCTCGATCGCACCGGACTCGAGGGTCGAGTTCTGGAGGATGTCGCTGATGATGTCCACGCTCGTGTTCACGTCCTTGGAGAAGCACTTGGCGTAGTAGACCGTCTGCTCCCGAGACGTGTACGCGTTCAGGTGCGCGCCGAGGCTCTCGACGGAGAGCTCGAGCTGGTGCTGCGAGCGGCGGTTCGTGCCCTTGAAGGCCATGTGCTCGAGGAAGTGCGCCGTGCCGTTCGTCGCATCCGTCTCCGCCCTCGACCCCGCGTCAATCCACACGCCCACCGTCGCCGTCTGCGCGTGCGGGTGCGCCTCGGTCGCTACCGTGAGCCCATTTGGCAGGGTCGTCGTCTGCAGCTGGGGATGGGGGACGTTGACGGCAGTCGCGAATGACCGCAATGGGCGGCGCTGTGGGGTGTTCCGTCAGCACCCCCCTGTGCCGCTGGCAACGCAAACGAATGAGAACATACCGGAAAGCGCGCTGCGCTCCGAAGAGAACGCCCAAGCGAGGCCGAGAGTGTGCTTGTCACCATCGAGGTTGTGGAGAATGAAGTATTCGTCGTCGTCGGAAACGTTGACCGGGCAAATACGGCGTACACGCGGGGCTCGAAGCTGTTCACACTCCGACGACGGTGCAGGGCGCCCTCACCAGCGCCGCCAATCGGCGCCGGAAAACATGCGTAATCACCCGAGGGCGGTTGGCTCACGGCTGCGCCGGGTCTCGATCTCTCCATGTCCTGAGCCTCCGCGCGCAAGCAGCAAGCATATGTTGTACCTACAGTCGTGAAACTGGGCACTGGTCGTTTTCACCGCCAGAACATGCCTATCGACGGCGCCGACATCTCTTGCAAAACATCTGCTCGAAGGTCGCACGACGGAATAACGGAAGTGTTCCTCGAATAGCACCCCGGACCGTACTCAGCCCGGTACCCATGTTACTCCGAGCTTGGGCGTGGTGAATGACGCTGTTGCATGAAGAGGACGCCGTACGCTCTGACTCGAATTATTTCTCCTGCCTTTAGCCTACCATGACCAGTGTTCGCGCACCTGCGGAGGCTCTCTGGCGATCTCTACGGCTTCCTGTGGATGCTCTCTCCCGCTTAAAGCTCACTGAACAGCCCGATCCTATCGTCAACTCTTCCTTTCGGCTTGGCACCGCTGCTCAGGCAGGTCGCATCGGCTATGTTCACGGGAAGTGCAGCAAATGACTAAGTGCACCCGATGCAGACCGCGATTGGCTTGTCTGGCCTAGCGGCCGCCGAGTTCCACAAGCTGAGGACTGGCGTCGAGCAGGATGTCACTGTAGAAGCTCGGCATGCCGCGCTCGAGTTTAGTAAGTCACCTGTCAGCTAGGTTCTCCAGCTTGTTCCGACTCTTCGTGCGTGTGCGCAGAGAGTGAAGCGTACTATTCAGTCGAAGGCGACACCGGCGAGAAGTTCGCGCTTTTTGACCCCCTTGCGGGTGTGTATCGCACCAAGGATAATAGTTATGTGCGAATTCACACCAATTTCCCTCAGTACGTCCTGCGTCACAGACTACCTGGATGTTTATTCACGCCAAATCGTAGCCATAAGCAAGGGATCCTCGATATCCTTCAATGCGAGCCCACGAGAGAGTCCATAGCCGCCGCCATGCTCAAGTGGAATGCGGTCGATTTCGAGACGGAGGCGTCAAACCGACGCATGGTCGCGACGGCTCTGCGGTCGTTCGTAGAGTGGGATGCTCACCCCCAAGGTCAAGCACTGGCGCATACACCTCCGGTAACGCTTGTGAGGATTGGCGACGCACCGAAGAGTGAAGTACGCAGCCATCCGACACGCCCGCTGGACGGCATTCGTGTATTGGACCTTACCAGGGTGCTGGCCGGTCCAGTCTGTGGGCGGACGCTGGCAGGTATGCAAAGGCATTCGGTGTCTTTATTTTAATCGCTCACTTCTCCTTGTAGCGCACGGGGCGGATGTACTTTGGGTCACTTCGCCCAAGTTACCTGCGCTCCCCAATCTCGACGTTGACACGTCCCGCGGAAAGCGCACGACTCAGCTCGACCTGAACGACGCCGCCGATCGCGAGACACTTACCTCCTTAGCCAGGGACGCGGACGTCTTCCTTCAGGCTTACCGCCCCGGGGGGCTCGCTGCGAAAGGTTTCGGCGCAGAAGACGTTGCGAAACTGCGTCCTGGCGTGGTATATGCGAGTCTGTGTGCATACGGCTGGGAAGGACCGTGGAAGAACCGGCGCGGGGTAAGGGCAATTCATGCGACGGGATATGCGTAGCGCTGACTGCCCATGACAGTTCGACTCCCTCGTTCAGACAGCCACAGGATTTAACGTAGCGGAGGCGGAGGCCTATGCCGCGTACACAGGAGATGTTACCCAGCGACCGCTTCTCCCGAAACCTCTCCCCATGCAGGCCCTCGACCATGCTGCAGGCTATATGCTCGCGTTCGGCATCCAGGCCGCCTTATGTAAGACGATTACTGTAAGCACCATACCAGTCCTTATCCTTGGTGCGTTCACATACACAAGCAACAGGAGGGAGGCTCTTGGGAAGTCCGCGTATCCCTGGCTGCGGTCGGGCGATGGATTCGGTCGTTGGGACTGCTAGACCCTACCACCGCCTTCCGGGATGGCCCACCATTTCCCCCGCGAGACATGGACCACCCAGAGGTCTCACGCTACGCGACGAAGGTTCTACAGGGGAGAACCTCGGAGGGGAGCGGAGAAAGGAAGACTATGACAGCGATAGCGCACGCGGCCAAGCTTTCCGTCACTCCGGTGCAGGAAGGCGAAGCACCGATGCGGCTGGATGCTCATCTACCCGAATGGATGCCTCGGGAGGAGTGATGGGTAGTTGGGACGTGGTAGGGATACGCTACTAACTACTGAAGGGATGTCTGTCGCGCAGACGTACTACTACCTCAATGCTATAACGGGAGATATACTCGCTCGGGCGATGCCGAAGCGGATGGGATAGGTTAAGTTGACGGGAACGCGCCTCTTTCTTCACGGTCATAGCGTTCGACGACATCGACGAGCTTCCTCATCTCCTCAAATACATGTCTGTGAATTGTCCTTCCCCCCTGCTGTCTTGCTCGAGTATTTTTGACCGCATATACTGACTTGAATGAATGCGGGCATCGGCCGGTCAGCACACTATTCGTTGCGCCGCCGAGGATCGTGAACGCGGACAACTTCAGTAAGGTATGTCTTCTGGGCAGTGTTTCCCGTAAGATCCACAACTTAATGCCTTCTTTCAGCACACAACTGGCGAACCTGGGTTAATCATTCAGATTCGGCGAATGTCCCGTACTCTTCAACGCTTGAGTGTGGGCGAAGCGCGTGCGGTACCAGCCCGAATCCCAATTGGGAACTACAGAAGACATCCGACGTGAATAACACGACCCAGGCCTCGACTCTCTCGACTCCCGACGCGTCGTACTGTATTTGGTATCCCCGACACACATCCGCACCTCACTCCCGACGCTACATAAACCTGCCTCAACCCGCTTCGGTGACCTCACCTACACTCTCCCCCACACCCCCACCATAGCCACCCCCCGCTTCACCCCCCAGCCCACCATGCCCTCCATCCAGTTCGCCCCCTCCACCCGCTTCATCACCCCCGCCGAGCGCCGGACGCTCCGCTCCCCCCCTCCCAAGCCGAAGGCCGCCCCCTCCCAACGCCCCCCGGTCCCTCCCCTCCCCGCCCTCCCCCTCCCCGCCGCCGACTCCGACGCCGACTTCACCGCGAAGGGCGAGTGCTTGCTCGTGCGTGGCCAGCCGCACGTCAAGCCCCGCAACCGCGGCGAGCCCCTCCTCGGCAAGGACTACCGGCCCCTCCTCGACGGCGGCGCGAACTTCCAGTTCAAGCTCGTCTCGCTGAAGGCGGCGCAGCGGCGCCACTCCATCGTCTACCGCGGTACGCTCTCTGCCGAGCGTGCTTGAATTGCTGATACCCCATACAATGCAGAGGCGGAGGGCGTTGGTTGCGGTGTCGGTGTCGGTTTTGTTTTTGTTTTTGTTTACAGCTAGCTTTAGACGTCGCGCGCGCAGCTCAGGACCCGGACCTCGACTAGGACGACACGGGACCCACGGCCGACCTAGGGATTGTGGAGGCTGACGGTGGGGCATCGGGCGAACGGGGGAGAGATCATGACACTCTCCCTCGGGACCTCGGTGTCCCGTCATATTCTTGCTCCCTCAGCTAGCTCGACATCAAGACGTTGCAAGGCCGCCAACACTCGACGACTCGACGGTATGTTCTCCTCGATTTGGATTCTATCCTCGGCTGCGTTGACTGACAGTTATATTCTGCAGGAGCGCGGTGCGGTGGCGGGCGGGGCGTGAGGTGTGGGTGCGGTGGGCGGCAAACGGGGGTGACCTGCTTTGGAGAGGGATGGCGCCCCCTCTCCATAGCAGTAACTCTCGGGACCCGTCTTCCGTCGGAGCGGGGGCGAGGGTCTTCGGACTCTCGCCCTCGCACAAGTCCGAGAAGTGAGCCGACTCCTCCCTTCATCTTCATGAATCGGCGCTGACATTTTCTACATGCCCTTGCGTGTCACAGAACTACCCTCCACCCGGAGGATGGGACACGGCATCGGCGGGCTGACCGAGGGCTTGGATCACCCCGGGACGTCAGCCTCCCCGGCATAGCCACGGAAGTATAATCGGTTACAATCTTTCTCGGGTTTGGCGTGTACGGTGTAACATTTTCTAGCTTCGTAGCGCGATGTGCCGGGACACGGGGAGCACGGGGCTGCGGTACGTGTTCATCATCTCCACTTAGCTTTGATAACGCTGACTCCCAATCCTCGCCTAGGTAGTGGAGTCCTCCGGTGCGGGGGCGACGGCTAGCGAGGTTGAGGGAGGGACTGGATCACCCCGTGATCTCCACTCGCTAGTGACGGAAGTACACTCTGTCCCTTCTGGTTCGGCTTCTCGCTTGCGCATAACCCCCCTTTAGCTTCAGCAAGCCGCTACGAGAGTGCGGGCATGCGATGAGCCGAAGGTACGTGCGCTTCAATCCCCTCTAACATACGCTGACCATTCCCCATCCTCAGCGCTAACAGGGAATGGGTGCAGTTGGACGCGGGGGCGACCGCTGGGATGGCTGGCAGGAGAGAGATGGTGCCCTCTCTCCTACCGGTCATTCTCGGCTGTCGTTTCCATCGGCGCGGGGGCAGGGGTCCGTTGACTTCTGCCCTCGCGCCAGTTCGACAAGTGAGTGATTCTATCTCCCGACGCAGGTGGATGGTACTGACGTTCAGTACATGCCCGCAGGTCCTCCAGCTCTTCGCCTCCTGCGCCTTCGCTGCCCGTGGCTCTTCTTTACTAAACGTTTGCCTCCCTCAGCTTGTGCGGACTGTGACTTGAGTCTGTCTGTTAGTGTCATTGTTGCGCTTGTCATCATGTAGCTGGCGCACCGCACGGTTTCATGGTTGCACGGCGGGGAGGGGGGTAGGAGGAGTCTTGGCCTGCTCCTCCTGGCCTCCTTCTCATCGTGTACTCATGCAGCCGTGTGCGAGTGTAGGGCGGGTAGGACGGTGGGGGTGCCTTGGCCTAGCACCCTTACTGCCCCTCCCGCTCTGCATTCCAGTGCGCTCAGACTGTGTCTTTTTGTTTCTGTACATGTATACGTAGGCATAGGTGCCCGTCCCCTCATTAGGGGGAATGTTGCTCACGGGCGCTTATTTAAAGCTCTTGTGGCAGAGGTGCAGGCTGTTTCACGGATTCTGGCTCGACCATAAACTTCCTGTGTTTACTATTCAATTTAATGCAGTATGAGTTCGAGCCCAGAGTAGGTTGGGTAGTGGTTACGATCCCGGAGCATGTTGGATTGGGAACGACCACACCTGCCTAATCTGCGCGAGCACTCTCCTGCCGGCAACGGCCGCACCGGATCCCGATGCCCCGCACTGTCTGGTGAGCACACCTGTGATTCCACCCCTTCCCCAGCTTCCTCCTCCGCCAGCATGAGACCGTCTGCAGTGCGCTTGCTCAACATTCTGGTCCCAATTAAGCGGTGTGTACGACGGCGACGCGACGAACACGTACGCAGGCGGTTGAACAGGCGTTACACACAGGACAGTCGACTATGCGGTCAAGATCCGCGTGAACCCTGACCAGAAGGGCGTCGACCTCAATGTTAAGCACTCCATGGTGAGTATGCAGCCTATAGTCCTCGAGTTCGTATGCTGACGTGTCGTAGAACCCGTTTGACGAAATCGGTACGTGGTGCTGCACATTCGCCTGGGAACGCGCACTGACTCGGTCTTCGCGCACGCAGCGGTCGAGGAAGCCGTGCGGTTACGCGAGAAGCTCAAGGACGAGGTCAAGTCCATCAAGGTCGTCACCATCGGGCCCCCCAAGGCTGCTGAGACGCTGCGCACCGCGCTCGCCATGGGCGCCGACTCGGGCATCCACATCGAGGTCCCGGACTCCGCGCCCGCCCCCGAGCCGCTGGGCATCGCGAAGGCACTCCGCGCGGTCATTCAGCGCGAGAAGGACGGCGTGGACCTGGTGATTCTGGGCAAGCAAGCTATTGACGACGACGCGGGACAGACGGGGCAGATGCTGGCGGGCCTGCTGGATTGGGCACAGGCAACGTTCGCGAGCAAGCTCGTCGTGGACCCGAAGGCGAAGGTGGCAGAGGTTACGAGGGAGATTGATGGTGGTCTGGAGGAGCTCAAGTGCCGACTGCCTCTGGTCGTCTCCACTGACCTGCGGTGAGTCTCGCAAAGTCTTGGCAGGCTTGCGCACGGTGCTGAGTGCTTGGCTGCGCAGGTTAAACGAGCCGCGCTACGCGTCATTGCCGAACATTATGAAGGCGAAGAAGAAGCCTATCCAGAAGCTCACTCCGGCAGACCTCGAGGTCGACCTTACTCCCATTCTCGAGACCATCAAGGTCGCCGAGCCACCAAAGCGCGTTGGCGGCGGAAAGGTAAGCCGGCCTCGACAGTGCATGGTTCTGACCGATACTAAGCCTCGTGTAGGTCGAGAACGTGGACGAGCTCATCGCCAAGCTCAAGGAGGCTGGCATCACGGCGGTCAAGTCATAGTCCTTGTATGCGTCGACGTAACTTGAATATCTACTAGCTGGATGACAGTCGTGTAGGTTTGTATGGGCGAGCCTTGTTTGCATAGTCCAAGCCCCTTCTTCGTATGTGCAAACGCCAGTTAATAGGTTTACCTGACGGCGAGGAAGAACCGTGGTGACAAACGACTGTAGAGCTAATGTACAGGATATCTACGAACCGGGACGTGGATTCGCTCGCCCGGGTTGGTGCAAGACATCAGGCCAGTCATCCGAGCACCATCATGTCGCGGTCGCTGCTAACATGGCCTTATAGGTAAAACCTCTGGGCGAGCTCTGTGTTACATCCTTGTGCGATATATGCGGGCGGTAGGGGGCATCTTCGCTTCCCGCAAGTAGCCTCAATCACTCAGCAAGTGCGGATTGGGGATGGTCCCGATGTGAATAGCGCCGGCGAACGCACCTGAGTGCTTGAGTTTATGGTCAGCCAGTACGTATACGAGGGGCGAACGTATGGTTCTGGACTGTGAACACGTGTGTTGTACTGAATCTCGCAGCATCGCCGTCGCGCGGGCGCGGTGGGGCTTCCGACAGAGAGGCTAACAGTGGCTGACACCCTTCCGTGGCCCTTGCAGCCAGTATGCGCCAAATTTGTGCTGACCAGCCGTAACCTGAATCCCCCCTGAAGTAGCCAGCCCCCAAGTCTCGTCTCTTGTCCCGCTCTTCCTCGCACCACCATCGTCGCCAGAAGACACTCGAGACAACCCCCCTCAGCTCTCGCGCACCAAAGCCTCCAAGCCTCCTCAGCCGCAGCTCAAGCACAACGTCCCCAGCCATGTACACCGCCCCGCCAGACCCCAACTACGCCCCGCGTCCTCCTCTAGAGTTCGGCCTGGTCATCCTCGTGGCCCTGCTCTTCATCGTCGGCATCTCCACCGTCGCCACCCTCGTCGGTCGTCACCGCCGCCGTGCCAACCCTCCCTACGTTCGTCGTCGGGCCCCTGCCCCCTGCATGGTCGACCTCGAACAAGCACGAATCACCGTCGGCATCGACACCGTCATCCACCACGGCACCGACATCGGCAACGGCGACGACAAGGACGGCTCGCGCATCATGGCTTTCAGCTCGCTCGCTGTCTTGGCTCGCCCCCGCGGCTTTGGCTCTACTGG
Organism: Trametes villosa; assembly: GCA_002964805.2. NCBI lineage: Eukaryota > Fungi > Basidiomycota > Agaricomycetes > Polyporales > Polyporaceae > Trametes > Trametes villosa. Next base: position 308,798 of record PUDQ02000049.1, on the reverse strand, counting down.
CTCTGGGAAGCTCGCTCTGGAGCTCCCTCCTCCTGTTCTGGCTAGGGCTCCGTCTTCGCGTCTACGGGACACTGTGCTCTGCAAGGCCCTCGGTCAGCTCAACTACCCCGCTCGGGGCGACGACAAGGTCAGCCTCATCCCATCTCCCTCATCCTATGCCTTTCTTAACCCTTTCCCCTCACCCCATTCCTCTCAGAACACGCAGAAGGACTCGAGGCGCATCATCGACATCGAGGCCGCCGCGGCTGACAAGGTCACGCAGCCCAGCACCACCCCCCGCCTCGACACCGACGACACTTTGAGCTTCCCCGAGTGGGTCCGGCCTCACCTCGCAGATATCCGCGACCCGTTCATGCGCGAGTGGACCCTCACGCCGACACCGACGCCGACGCCTGCGCCAACGCTGCCCACCATCCCCGGGATCGTCATCCAGTCCTGCGAGGACACACCCATCCCCGACACTCCCGCCAGCACCTACTCGACCGACTCCGACGCTTCCTCCACGCCCTCTGAGCTCGACACGCCCCCACCCATGACGCCGACCCTCGCTTCCCCCGTTGGCGTCTACTTTCCGGCGAGCCCAGTGTGCTCGGAGCGCGAGTACCTCCAGGTGCCATCTCCTTCGTCCAGCTCCACGCGCGAGGAGGAGAAGCCGGTGCTGCGGAATGTGTCGAACTTTTCGGGGAAGACGTTCACGCTCGCGACGCCCCCGGGCGGGTTCGGCAAGATGGGCACGCTCAAGGGGCGTCGCATGCTGGCGAAAGCGCAGGCGGTGGTCACCACTATGGTCGTCGACGAGCAGAAGCAGCTCCCGGATACACAGAGCCTCGCTCAAATCGTCGAGGGATGCGACATCGGCCCTCGAGTCTGTCAGAGCTCGGTTAGGATCGCAGCGTTCTCCCAACCTGAGAGCGCTGCGGTGGCTGGACTCGGCCTCGGCCTCCATCTGCAGCTCCGTCCTCAGCTGGACTTTCAGGACTCCCTCGACAAGGCTACCGCTGCCTTTTGCCTTTCTGGCGATGAGGCCGCCTTTGGGATTTCTAACACGCTCAGCGCTGCGGACTGCTTGGACCTCGGCGACGATCTCGAGGCCACCACCACCGCCGACCTGGCTTTCCTTGCTCCCGATGTTGATGAGGGCGACTCTGAGGTTCTCTTCGACGCCGACGCCGACAACGATGCTTTCGCCGACCCCGATGTCTGCGCCCGTCCTGATGCTCGCGTCAAGGACGCCGGACACGTCGACGCTATTATCAACATCATCGTCAGCGCACCTGCTGGCGGCGACAACAGCGGCAAGGGGTTCCTCGCACGCATTGCGCCCCTCATCGACGTGTCCGATTCGTCCTCCACCGGCATCGAGATCGACAGCGAGCACGACAACCTCCGCGACAATCTGGACGACAACCAACAGGAGACCCTCGAGGACACCGACACCATCGCCGACGCCCACAGCTCCGCCACCGCCGAGCTGGTCCTGCACGAGGACGAAGCACGCCGCGTCATCATCGTCGTATGCGCCATCGCATTCATGGCCGCGCTCAGTCGCGCTTCCCGATCCCCTCCTCTGGCACTCGCGAGGAGGGTCTGGCGCGACGTCGGGCCCTCGTTCCACCTGGGTCCGGGCGAATGGTCATACCTCGACGTCATCGGCACGCTGGAAAACGTCGGGCTCGCGTTCTACCTGATCGTTGCAACCGAGCTTGGGGAAAGCAGCGTTATCCTCAACTACTTCGTGGCGATGGCGCAACTCGTCATGTGAACCTCGCGGCCCTCGGCTCTCCCTCGTCGCTTCCTGGCGTCCCCCACCGGCTTCTCTGGCGTCCTCGGTCCTCAACATCGGCAATCCACCTCTATGTTCTCGGCACAACTATCCCCTTCCTCATCCCGCAATACCCCCCCTCCCTAGAAGCCGACCACCCCAGCAGATCCGCCCTGCTGGCGACTCCCTATATACCCGACGACTCCTCTCCTCCGACGTTCATGCTCGAGACTTCCCAAGCGAGTCGTCACCACCGGGCGCAGCGGCGCCGTCCGGTCTCTGCTCCCCTCACGGGGAGCGGAACAGCAACCCAGCCCTAGCTATGCTCTGGGCTGGTCTTTCTCTTACGATACGATACGATACTTTCCTCTCTTCCCCTCGAGAATACTCCATACTGGAGATCATCCAACTCCAGTGTGGCTTCGTCCACGCTGGGAACACAATGCACGGCTTCGGGTCCTGGCTCATTACTTTCTACTCTACAGTTCTGTTTTACTCTACGATGCAGCCACCTTCTCCTTTCCACTTTCTGCGCTGCACCTTTTAGCTTTCCCCCCTCCGGTTCCGTACCCCTCTTTTACGATACACTGCGTGGCCTATGTTCACAGCAGCACAGCGCGGCCACGATTTCTTTCGATCCGGGTCTTAGGTGGTATAAGCAGGCTTCCCGCGGCTGTATTGTCCGGTCCTTGGATAATATACACCGTCGTCTGCACATACTTTGGCTCGCCTGCTGCCGTTTCACGCTCGGCGAGTGCTATAGCCGCGGCTGGGGTGCTCACTACCTCCGCCCCCGAGGCGCTGCTGGAGCGCTCACAAAGGGCGGAGAAGGCGCGGAGCTCGCGTCGGAGGCACTCTCCCATGGACGGTATGTTGAGAACGAACGCGCACCCGCGCCATCGTGCTGCGTAGCTGTGTCGTATAAGGTGCGATCCTCCGAGAGAACACCGAAGCGATCGCCCCAAAAGGACTCGCTTGTAGTGTGAGCCTGAGAGAGGTGAGCTGTTGTTCTTCCCCGGGCGACGCCAGCGTGTCGGCGGCGAACACGACGTCTCCAGGAGAGTGCACCGACAAGCGCAGCCAAGATGACGATTACGCCGCCGACGGCGGCGCCTGCTATGACTGCGACGGGCGATGACGACTCAGAAGCCGTTTCGCCGGGGCTTTCTGAGGTCGAGCTCGTGGTGGTCGGGCTGCTCGTGGCGGTTATCTGGGGATTCAACCGATTTAACCGTCAGTGCCCGTAGGATGGAGCTCCGAACAAGCTTACAGTGATAGCGTAAGTAGAGTTGCTTGACGTGCCAGTAGGAGTTGCAGACGGCGAGCTCTGATCCGCACAGTGTGTGAAGGTGTTGTTGTTCTCCGCCGCGTGCATGCGCTCCACGGTTTCCCTCCAATTCACGCTGTATCAGGGCTGAAGATTAATCTCCGGCCGCCTCGCAGGGCACGGCGACTCGAGGGGCACGTACTAGAACCTGATACGGACTCAATAAGTCAAACCACGAACGTCGCAATCGATTTTCGGAAAGCGTACCATGTACCGTCGTTCCAGCTACCGTACAGGTTGTTCTCCAGCCGGATATTCTCATTGCAGACTGCGCGCTGAATGTCCGTCGGTAAGCTGGTCTTCGAGTCTGGCAGTCAGCCTTGCAATCCTGGGGTGCCCGTAGGCGAGTCGGGAGGACGCACGACGTGTTCATCCCGGGCCCGCATTTGTCCCGGTAGACCGTATATGTGCCAATTTGACCTGCAGAACCGGCGGTGAGCACTAGAGGTCTACCAAAGCCATAAGACAAAATACGTGCTCGCGTCGATACCGGCTTGGTCCCCAGCAAGATGATCTTGTTGACAGCTGTCCAGCGGTGTGAGCGCATTCGAGTTGTACGACACCGTGGGGGTGTGCACTGGGAGGGGCCAAGTTGTGCGACGTACTTCATGCACAGCATGCTTAGCTGAAACGCGATAATATTGCAGCAGCATGCGGCTGTAGAGAATGTCTCAGAAATCGCCGACTTCAGATTTATGCGAGGCTTACAAACTTGGCCATCGCAGGTGTCTCCGGGGATGGTCGACTTGAAGCTAGGTACTTGGTCTGCGAGATATAAATAAAGTCAGTATGGGATGCCCTAGGTATAAAGGTGCGTTGGGAACTTGTAGCTACGACAAAAAGCACTCACAGTCTCCGTCACAGATCTGGCGAAGCCTTTGGTACGTCATGCCTATTCCCGGTATATTAGTATCGACCGAAACTGATGGCAACTCCGCATGAACACGTACACGGGGTTTCTCCTACGTAGCTGGTGTACCAGTCGAGCTGGGAGCTTGCGCACGTCGTGTTGCCGGCCCATGCGCGGAGGCTAAGAAGCGAGAATAGCAGTAGTAACATGCGAGGCAAGCAGGACACAGTGCACCCAGACATTACCCTGCAGACGCGCGGATTGCGAAGGTTAGATGCCGGTGGGGGAAGGTTGTACGAGGGCCTCGGAAGTAGAGTGCCAAGTTTTGACCTGGGCGTCCGCGCAGGGGCCTCTTGCTCTGGATGTCCAAATCGCGCATTTGAGCTGTATTTTCCAGCCGCGTGCATCTACGAAACACCACCGGAATGATCTGGCTGGCATTTCATGCGGCGCGGCTCCGCGCGGTGAGATGCCAGATGGCCTTCGCCTCGAGGTAGTCGGCAGCCGTTGGGCTATTTGAGCAGCTTTGACTCTTAACTACCTGAAAGATAACGTCAATTGAGGACTCACCGGGGGTCTGAGTGCCCTGTGTGGTATGCTATGTTGATGACTTTATGATGAAAAGATAGTCGGAAACGCATGGGGGCTTACACATTGTGTTGGTTGTGTGAAACGGTAGTACTAATACTACCGTATGCATACTTAGTCTCCGCCGAACGCGCCGGCGGCGTCGACCCGGGTCTCAGCCACTTGCTGAGGTGAAGGCTGAGTTAGGCTGAATGCGGGCCATCATGGTGGACCGATGCCTCGCTGCGAATGCGAGCTCATCACTACATCGGCCCTCCCACGGATTCCGCGGTTATCTACGAGGTATAGATAGACCGCGCCTTTGAAGTAAGCACACGGAGTATAACGCATCATGTATATCGATGCTCACCCACAAAAAGTGATGCAGTCGGACTGCCCAAGATCGTACGCTCAGCCGCAGCGAACGCCGGTAACCGACGGTCCAGCCGCTGCATGATGATGCTCGCAGTCATGGAGGGGATCTTGATGATGGTCGGAAACCCGATCTCGGCTGACGCGCGCTGAACGTCCTGCGCCAGTGCGCCTCGCACGAGCAGCCCGCTGGTTGAGGATTCTGCATAGCCTTGCATAGCATAGACGTACCAAGACGGCCCAAGTCAGCGAGGTAGAACGTGGACCACAATCGTGTATAAAACCTGGCATATACAAGCATACTGGCATCTCCAAACTCTACAGCTGGCTGGGCTTGTGGCGAAGGGGCACAAGCGGACGTCGGATGGAGTGGTCTATACTAGGGGCCTGTGCATCCGTGTTCGAATTCGAGGCAGTCTCCCAAGAATGGTAGGCAGGCGGTAGGCTGGGGGATACCGGGCGGGGGCGCACCGGTACCGGGATGAAGACACCTGCGTCGGTGTGGCGCGTGCTTGTGTAGGAAGGCTGGTTGCTCGGGGGGAGATAGGTCGTGTTTTCACTCCAAGTCGCAGTCGAGGCCTGAACGAGAGTGCTGTTGGGGAAATCTGTCATCGGCGGGCCCTGGACGGGGCCGCGGACGCGCAGTACGCAGCGTCTCCAGCAGAGAGCACCAACGAGGAGCGCGATGACAACGGCCGCGCCGCCGACTACAGCGCCAGCGATGACGCCAGCGGAAGGTGGCGACTTCCTGCCGTCGTCGCTCCCTAAGCCTGCGTTTGTGTTGGTGTTAGGTTGCGTTGTGTTAGAGATCTGGTAGTGTCGTGAGACGGTGAACATTCAGCGCCCATCATGCAGGTGTACAAGCTTACGGTGACGCTAGCGTATGCGGCGCTAGAAGGAGTCCCGCCGCTTGACGGAGTCGGGGTTGCGGATGGTAGAGTTTCGGATGGTGAGATTTGATTTGCGCAGTGGGTGAAAGTGTTGTTGCCGTTCACTGCATGAAGGTACTCCGAGGTTTCCCTGAAATGCACGCTGTATCACCGCAACGAGTCAGTCACCCCACCGCCCATGAAAGGGCCACTGGCAGGCCTAGCAGATACGCACTAGAACCTGCAGAGTATGGTGTGTCAGATGGTGAATGCTTGCTGTCGCTCGTCATAAGCGTACCATGTACCATCGCTCCAACCACCGTATAGATTATCATCTATCCTAATGTTCTCATTACAGACTGCACGCTGAACGTTCGGCGTGAACCTGAACTCCAACAGTCAATCCTACAGCCAATGTTCAATCAAGCAAAACGCACGAGTTGTTTGTCCCGGCACCACAATATTGGGTGCCCCTATAGAGCGTGTACGTGCCCGGATGGCCTGCAGGCAGCAGAAGCGACGATTATTCACTATGGGCAAAATATCCGATGGCAGTACTTCACGTACTGGCGTCAATGCCGGGCTGTTCTCCGGCGAACTGATCCTGCTGGCAGCTGCGCGGGAATTGTAGTCAGCGGCGCCACGATGCGGAGTGGAGAACCTTGCACGTACTTCATGCAAAGCATACTCAGCTGAAACGCAATGGTATTGCAGCAGCATTCGGCTGAAGGCATCTTAGAAGATGACATCTTCGAAGGCGAGTGAGGTGCTCACAGATTTGATCGTTGCAGATGTCCCCAGGGGGCGTCGTTCCGAAGACAGGCACTTGGTCTGTAGGGCAATAACGTTAGGGTCGAATATGCTGGACGCCTGAAGTAGCCTCGAAAAATGTTGTTACGTACAGTCTCCGTTGCATATCTGACGTAGCCTCTGATAGGTCATACCTAGGTCCAAGTGGTGAGTATGTGTAGAGGCGAATCACAGGAGCTCCGTGAGCACACGTACAGGGAGTTTCTCCCACTACGCTGGTATACCAGTCAAGCTGAGAGCTTGCGCACTCCGTATTGCCAGCCCCGACGCAGACACTAGCAAACGAGAATGCTACTAGCAACGCACGAACCCGGGATGCTAGGCGTTCCGTGGATTTTGCCATGGATGTAGTCGAGGCGCGGTGAGGGATTGCTGAGCGAAAGCGGGACGATAGACAATGGTAGTAGTTGGATTGGGGGAGAAAATCGTACAGGGCCCATATTTTTGAGGTTCGCCCATGAGTAGCGTTGCCAGTCGACCGGTTCACCCGGAAGTCTCAACCTCGGCTCAGCCACCCTCTCCCGTACGCCCGTTCATCGCACGCTCGGCGACGAAATGTACTTGATACGGACGCGCCGTTCAGGGGGTGGTTTGGGCGCTGTGGTTTGATAGTTGGGGGCACAGCGCGGGATCTCGGATTGAATTACCCATGCCGGCATCCGTCCACATGAGCGCGCTGTTCGAAGCTAGATATCGGCCACCGTACGGATCACATTGTCTGTCCAGTGCGATAGAACCGGGCTTTTAGCACACCGATGGCGTATAGATGGCGAGAGGGGACTCACTCGCACGAACGTCAATGTGGTTGAACCGTTCAAGTCCGCAAGTTTCTCCGCAGGATCGCAGCAGGCGGCAGTCGCAAAACCAGCCGCATGCTGATAGGAACCAGAAGGAGGACAATGGCAGGGAACCCGATCGGAGCTCAACACCCGCGCAGACAAACCGGCGAGTACCAATGCTGTTGTTGTATGACATGGACGTACCTAGTCAGGTCAAGTCAAGTTAGCGAGGACTCAGGACCACGGCAACTGAGGGCGTCCGTAGAACCAATACATAGGATGCCTATGAGTGAGCAATACTGCACATAATCCAGGGTCTCGGAAGGATATCATCGGTGCAGGTCACTTCTCGAGGCGAAGGGGCGCGCGCAAGCAGTCGCCAGCGGACGCCGACTCGGACGATCTGCTACGACACCTACAGTCGTGCCCGGCGCACTGTCAGGAGCGTTAAATATGCGTGGAAGAACCTCCGAGCCTGCGTTCGGGACATCCGCCCCTATCCACCCACGAATGGTACGTAGGAGGTAGTGTGCCGGTCCGCCGGATACCGGATACGAACGCGGAACCAAGACACCGGCGTCACTGTGACGCCTGTTTCGACCGAAAGGTGAACCTCTCGGTGGAGTAAGGCCAGTGTTCTCGCTCCGGGTGAAGCTGCCGGGAGGGTGGTTGCGGTATGGAGTTGAGCGTCGAAGGTTTGCGCGGCGACGGAGGATGCGATGTCTCCAGCACAGCGCGGCGATGGTGACTATGACGAGGAACGTGCCGCCGACCGCACCGCCAGCTGGAGTGCCTGCTGAGGCTACGCATGAACATGGTCCGCTGCGCGTGGACGGAGTGAAGGTGTTTGTCGTCGTCGCCGACGACGAGGAGCCTTTCGCAGCTGTGGTCGGCTAAAATCCCAGCATGATTTCCCGGCAATCTCGGAGCGCCTGACGCAGCTGCCCTCGGCCCGTCCCGGCACCCGGCATCTTGAGTCCCGATCGCCGGCAAGATCCAGTCCGAGGCTCTGTGCAGTGTGCACAGTAGTGCAGTACGGCGGCGCAGCTGCTCATCGTTGCACACAGCGAGCACGCCCTCACACACGTCGACGATGGTCAATACGGCATTACCGAACGCCAACAGCTCCGGCGGGCTTTTACTAAAACTGTACAAGTTCACGCATCTCAGCACCTTCTTCTACGCCTAGGATTGCTCTGCTCGCCACGGCGCACGCCGTTCTTCCAGCGACAGTGAGAGTCCGTCGCCTTCGTGCGCGAGGATTACATGCACTTAGCCTGAAGAATGCTCACGGCGCGATATACCAGCACGCGATCAGGATACCATGGGGAGCCAAGTTTGAGTTGAGACTTGCGGGACTTGCGCGTGCGTCCCATCGCCTTTGGCATCGTTGTATGCGCACTGACGAGCGAAGACCGAAGTGAGAAAGACCTCTAACTTCAAGCTCACGACCTCGGGTAATGTCACTCTCGGAGCTTGGTTCGTCCGGTCAGAACCGGCTTTTCAACCTCTACGCGCCTCTTCGCCGGCACCTCTGGGGCAACCATCAACGCAAGATGTCCAAGGAGCTCTGCGGACGGGTCCGACTATCCTCTACTTCCACGGGAACGCGGCGACGCATGCCGCACCCATGCGCGTCCAACACTACTCGTCGTTTACCTCACGGCTGCAAGCCGAACGTTCTCGCCGTTGACTGCCGAGGCTTCCGTGACAGCGAGGATAGGAGCAAGATGGAAACAGCGCGAGCGAGGAGGGCAGTAGATTCGGGTCAACTAAGCCTGCCTAATTCGCGCGAGCACGCTACCGCCGGTCGCAACGGCCGCACCGGATCCCGATGCCCCGCACTGTCTGCAGTGGGCGCACTTGTGATTCCGCCCCTTCCCCACTTTCCTCCTCCGCAGCATGAGAACGTATTCATTGCGCTAGCTGAACATCCTGGTCCCCATCAAGCGGTGTGTATGAAAATGACGCGACGGACGCGGTTGAACAGGCGTTGCACATAAGATTAAAGACAGTCGACTATGCGATCAAGATCCGGGTGAACCCTGACCAGGAGGGCGTCGACCTCAATGTCAAGCACTCTATGGTGAGCTTGGTACTGATGCTCGCGTAGGACATATGCTGAAGTCTTGCAGAACCCGTTTGGTGAGATTGGTACGTGGTGCCCCGCTTTCGGGATTGAACGCGCGCTGACTCGGTCTCCGTGCGCGCAGCCCGAAGGCCTCTGAGACGCTCCGCACTGCGCTCGCCATGGGCGCGGACTCGGGCAACCACATTGAGCTCCCAGACTCCGCGCCCGCGCCCGAGCCGCTGGGCATCGCAAATGCGTTCCGCGCGGTCATCCAGCGCGAGAAGGAGCGCGTCGATCTCGTGTTTCTCGGAAAGCAGGCTATTGACGACGACGCGGGGCAGATGGGGCAGATGTTGGCGGGGCTGCTGGATTGGGCGCAGGCGACGTTCGCGAGCAAGCTCGTGGTGGATCTGAAGGCGAAGGTGGCCGAGGTCACGAGGGAAATTGATGGTGGTCTCCACTGACCTGCGGTGAGTCTCGAAAAGTCCTCGTAGACCTGCGCGTGGCGCTGAGTACTTGACTTCGCAGGTTAAATGAAACCCGGTATGCTCCATTGCTGAATATCATGAAAGCGAAGAAGAAGCCAATCCAGAAGCTCACTCCAGCTGACCTGGAGGGCGATTTCCCTCCGAGAGGCTGACAGTGGCTGACCCCACTCCAGGCCCTCGCGGCCAGTACGCGCGGAAATCCTTGCTGACCAGACGGGATCTGAATCCCCATGAACTAGCCAGCGCGCAGGTCTCGTTCTCTTGTCCCGCTCTTCCTCGCACCACCATCGTCGCAAGAAGACACTCGAGACAACCCCCCAAGCCCCCGCAGCTGCAGCTCGAGCGCAACAGTCCCAGCCATGTACACAGCTCCGCCCGACCCCAGCTACGCCCCGCGTCCGCCCCTGGAGTTCGGCCTGGTCATCCTCGTGGCCGTGCTCTTCGTCGTCGGCATCTCCACCGTTGCCACTCTCATCGGTCGTCACCGCCGCCGTGCCAACCCTCCCTACGTTCGTCGTCGGGCCCCTGGCCCATGCATGGTCGACCTCGAACAGGCACGCATCACTATCGGCACCGACAATGTCACCGACAACGGCACTGGTCGCAGCGAGAACGGCTCGCGCATCCTGGTTTTCCCGCCGCTCGCTGTCTTGGCTCGCCCACGCGGCTTTGGATCTACTGGGTTTGGGAAGCTCGCTCTGGAGCTCCCGCCTCCTGTTCTGGCTAGGGCTCCGCCTTCGCGTCTTCGGGACACTGTGCTTTGCAAGGCCCTCGGTCAGCTCAACTACCCCGCTCGGGGCGACGACAAGGTCAGCCCCATTTCGTCTCTCTTCTTGTGTGCATCCCTTAACCTCCTCTCCTCTCTCAGGACACTCAGAACAACTCGAGGTCCATTATCGACATCGAGGCCGCCGCGGCTGACAAGGTCACGCAGCCCAGCACCCACCCCCGCCTCGACACCGACGACACTCTGAGCTTCCCGGAGTGGGTCCGGCCTCATCTGGCTGATATTCGCGACCCGTTCATGCGCGAGTGGACCCTCACGCCTACGCCTACGCCGACGCCTGCGCCTACGCTGCCCACCATCCCCGAGATCGTCATCCAGTCCTGCGACGACACACCCATCCCTGCCAGCCCCGCCAGCACCTACTCGACCGACTCCGATGCCTCCTCCACGCCGTCTGAGCTCGACACGCCCCCACCCATGACGCCGGCCCTCGCTTCCCCCGTTGGCGTCTACTTTCCGGCGAGCCCAGTGTGCTCGGAGCGCGAGTACCTCCAGGTCCCGGCTCCTTCGTCCAGCTCCACGCGCGAGGAGGAGAAGCCGGTGCTGCGGAACGTGTCGAACTTCTCGGGGAAGACGTTCGCGCTCGCGACGCCCCCGGGCGGGTTCAGCAAGATGGGCAAGCTCAAGGAGCGCCGGATGTTGGCTCAAACGCAGGAGGTCGTCAGCACCACCGTCGTCGACGAGCAGAAACAACACTCCGTTACGGAGGACGTTGTTCAAGTGGTCGAGCGGTGCGGCACTGGCCCTCCGATCTCTCAGAGCGTCGTGAAGCTTGTGACCTACGCTCAACCAAGGAGCGCCGCAGCGGCAGGACTTGGCTTGGGACTTCAGCTCCGTCCTCAACTTGGCTTTCGGGACGCCCTCGACGAGACTCTCGCTGCCTCTTACCTCTCTGGTGATGAGGCGGCCTCTGGGCTTTCTGGGACGCTCAGCGCTGCGGACTGCTTGGACCTCGGCGACGATCTCGAGGCCACCACCACCGCCGACATGGCTTTCCTTGCTCCCGACGTTGATGAGGGCGACTCCGAGGTTCTCTTCGACGCCGACGCCGACAACGATGCTTTCGCCGACCCCGATGTCTGCGCCCGCCCTGATGCTCGCGTCCAGGACACCGGACACGCCGACGCTATTATCAGCATCGACGTCAGCGCACCTGCTGGCGGCGACAACAGCGGCAAGGGGTTCCTCGCACGCATTGCCCCCCTCATCGACGTGTCCGATTCGTCCTCCACCGGCATCGAGATCGACAGCGAGCACGACAACCTCCGCGATAATCTGGTCGACAACCAACAGGAGACCCTCGAGGACACCCACACCATCCCCGACGCCGACAGCTCCGCCACCGCCGAGCTGGTCCTGCACGAGGACGAAGCACGCCGCGCCATCATCGTCGTATGCGCCATCGCATTCATGGCCGCGACCCGTTGCAGTTCCCGATCTCCTCCTCTGGCACTCGCGAGGAGGGTCTGGCGCGACGTCGGGCCCTCGTTCCACCTGGGTCCGGGCGAATGGTCATACCTCGACGTGATCGGCACGCTGGAAAACATCGGGCTTGCGTCCTACTTGATCGTCGCGACCGAGCTTGGGGAAAGCAGCGTTATCCTCAACTACTTCGTAGGCATGGCGCAACTCGTCATGTGAACCTGGCGAACCTCGGCTCTCCCGCGTCGCTTCCTGGCGTCCACAATCGGCTTCTCTGGTGTCCTCGGTCCTCAACATCGGCAATCGACCTCTCTTCTCGGCTCAACTATTCCCTTCCTCTACCCGCAATACCCTCCCTCCCTGGAAGTCGACCACCCCAGCAGATCTGCCCTGCTGGCGACTTTCTATATACCCGACGACTCCTCTCCTCCGGCGTTCATGCTCGAGACTTCCCAAGCGAGTCGTCACCGGGCGCAGCGGCGCCGCCCGGTCTCTGCTCCCCTCACGGGGAGCGGAACAGCAACCCAGCCCTAGCTATGCTCTGGGCTGGTCTTTCTCTTACTATACGATACGATACTTTTATTCCCTCCTCCTCGCGAATACTCCCACACTGGAGATCATTAAACTCCGGCGTGGCTTCGTTCATGCTGGGAATACAACGCATGGCTTCGGGTCCTGGCTCGCTACTCTCTACCATCGCATAGTTCTGTTTCACTCTACGATGCAGCCTTGTTCAACTTTCTACCTTCTGCGCTGCATTTTTCGCTTTCACCCCTCCGGTTCTGCCCCCCTCTTTACGATACACTGCTTGGCCTATGATCACAGCAGTACAGCGCGGCTACGATTTCTTTTGGCTCGGGTTAGGCGGTATAAGTAGGCTTTCCGCGGTTGTGTAGTCCAGTTCCTAGGATAATGCACACCTTCGCCTGCACATGATTCGAACCGCCTGCTGCCGTTCCACGCTCTGCGAGCTCTATAGCCGCGGTTGGACTGCCACACTCATATTTGACCTGCCAGCTGTCGTCTCATGCTTCACGAGTTCTACGGTGATGTGATTGGACTGCCTGAGATCGCAGACTCCGCCGCAGCGAACGGCGGGAATCGAGCAAGCAGCCCGCCGACTCATGAATCTGCGTAGCCTTGCATAGCATCGACGTACCGACAGGTCTGTGGCATAGTTCAGCTAGGTAACGCCTTAGTCATCAACCTGGTGCAAGGGATGGCTACTGGATATTGGCCCGACAAGTACATGCGTTCTGGCTGCAGACTCTATCGCCAGCGGCGTGGCTTGTGGCGATACGGCAGGAGGGGAGCTCGACCCGAGTCTTCTGCTTCTACGTCTGTAAGAATATGCGCGCCCGTACTCGAGGCATCCTCCCATGCATGATAGGAAGGAGGGAGACTGGGAGATCCCGGGAGGGAGCGCGCCAGGATCAGGACACCAGCATCGGTGTGAGCCTGAGGCGCGCTCGTGTCGCCGGAAGGCTGGTCACTCCGGGGAAGGAACCTGGTGTTCTCACTGCAAGCGGCGGCCTCAACGAGAGTGTGGTCGGGGGAATCCGTTATCGGGGTTAGGGCGTGGACGCGGCGGCGGCGGTGCCGTACGCGCCGTCTCCACCAAAGAACGCCCGCGAGGAGCGCCATGCCAGCGATTAGGCCGCCGAATACGCCGCCAGCGATTGCGCCAGCGGGAGATGCAGGCTTCCTTCGGTTGTCGCTCTGTAGGCCTGCGCTGGTGTTGTTGGCAGGCTGCATCGTGTTGGACACCTGGTGGTGTCGTCAGTGAATATTCGGTGCCGATCATACGGGTACACAAGCTTACGGTGATACTGGCCAATGCAGCGCTAGGAATCCCGCTGCTTGACGGAGTGGGCGTTGCGGATGGCGATATTTGATTTGCGCAGCGGGTGAAGGTGTTGTTGCTATTCACCGCATGAAGGTACTCTGAGGTTTCCCTGAAATTCACGCTATACCACCACGACGAGTCAGTCACTCGGCTGCCCCTGGAAGGGCCACGGCTAGCAGATACGCACTAATACCTGCAGAGTATGGTGTGTTAGATGGTAAATGCCGTTGTCGCTCGTCAAAAGCGTACGTACCATGTACCCTCGCTCCAACTGATGTATAGATGGTTATCTATCTTGATGTTTTCATTACAGACTGCACGCTGAATGTTCGGCGTGAACCTAGACTTCGGTGATCAATCCTACGGCCACAGGTATTTTCAAGGAAAACGCACGTGTTGTTCAGCCCGGCACCGCATTTGCCCCTATAGAGCGTGTACGTGCCCGGATGGCCTGCAGAAGCGACGATAATTCAGTATGAGCAAAACATTCAATGGGGGTAAGGCGCGTACTGGCGTCAATGCCGGGCTGTTCTCCGGCCAACTGATCCTGCTGGCAACTGCACGGGGATTGTACTCAGCGGCGCCACGATGCGGAGTGGAGAACCTTGCACGTACTTCATGCAAAGCATACTCAGTTGGAACGCGATAGTATTGCAGCAGCAATCGGCTAGAGGCGTCTTGGAAAATGACATCTTCGAAGGCGAGTGAGATGCTTACAGACTTGATCGTTGCAGATGTCCCCGGGGGGTGTCGTTCCAAGGATTGGCACTTGGTCTGTAAGGGGACAACATTAGGTCGATCTGAAATAGCCCCGAGCAATATTGTTACGCACAATCTCCGTTGCATATCTGACGTAGCCTCTGATAGGTCATACCTAGACGGTGCGAGTGGTGAATACGTATAGATGCGGATCATAGGCGAATATACGCACAGGGAGTTTCCCCTACTACGCTAGTATACCAGTCAAGCTGAGAGCTTGCGCACTCCGTATTGCCAGCCCCCACGCAGGTACCGGACAAAGAGAGTGCTACTAGGAACGCACAAACCCGGGAAGGCAGGCGCCCTGTAGATCGTGCCATGGATGTGCTCGAGGCTCAGTGAGGGATGAGGAGGGGCAGTTGACAGCGGTAGTCGCTGGGTTCGAGGAAAAAGTCCTACTGGATTCGTATTCTTGAGGTTCGGCATGGGAAGCAGTGCCGGTCGACTAGTTCACCCGGAGGTCTCAACCGCAGAGCCGTCACTTCCGCCGTGTGTCAGCGTGTGCCCGGTGACGGCAGACTTCGCGATGAAATGGACTGAAATGGACGTGCTGTTCAGGGGATGCTTGGGCGCTGTGGATTGATAGTTGGACTCCGACTGTTGGAAGCACAGCGCGCAATCTCGAATTGAATTACCCATGCCGGCATCTGCTCATATGAGCGCGCTGTTCGAAGCTTACACGGCTTCACAGTGATATCGGCCGCCCTGCATTTCACATTGTCTGTCGAGTGTGGAAGAACCGGGCATTCAGCACTGCAATGGCGCATGAATGACGAGAGGCGACTCACGAATCACTCACACGAACGTCAATGCGGTCGGAGCGTTCAAGTCCGCAAGTTGCTTCACATGACCGCAGCGCGTCGAAAGTACTTTCGAAGTTCTGTGCGGCGACGTAGGAAGCGATGCCTCTAGCATAGCGCGGCGATGGCTATGACGAGGAACATGCCGCTGACCGCACTGCCAGCTATAGGGCCTGACGAGGCTACGCATAAACATCAGCGCGTGGACGGATTGAAGTTGGTTTCGTTGTAGGCGACGACCACGACGACGACGAGCCTCTGCCCGCTGTGCGCACTCGGAAAATCCCACTGGCAGAGTGAGTTCCCCGCGATCTCGGAGCGCCCGTTGCAGGCGCCCTCGGCCCGGCGCCCGGCGCCGTCCCGGAGGCTTCGAGCAGCACACTGGCAGCACAGCTGCTCATCGTTGCGCACAGCGAGCACACCCCCACCCGCGTTGGCCCTGGCGGGTACGTCTCTTTCGGCTGTCGGAAGCTCCGCCGGCCTTCTACGGAAACTGCACAGGTTCGCGTACCTCAACATTGCTCCGCTCGCGGCGTAATGCACATCTTCGCCTGAACATACATCGGCCCGCCTGCTGCCCTTTCACGCTTGACGAGTTCTACGGTGATATGATCGGACTGCCTTCGAAAGAACCCCAAACTCCACCACGGCCAACGGCGGTAATCGAGGGTCTGGCTGCCGCATGCTCGCAAGCACAGAAGAGAACTTGATAGTGATAGAGACCCCGAACGCGGCTGAACGTCCTAGAACAAGGAATGACTATTGTATATTGGCCCGACAAGTGCATGCATTCTGGCGTCTACAAAGTCTATCGCTGGCTGGGCTGGGGGCGAAGGGGCACGAGCGGTCGTTGGCTCGGCTGTTCCGAAACTGCGTCTGTAGGGGCATGCGGGTCCGTGTTCGAGGCGGAGGCATTCTCCCATGAATGGTAGGCAGGAGGTAGGCTGGCGGATACCGGGCGTGGGCGCGCCGGGATCAGGACACCTGCATCGGTGTGAGGCGTACTGGTGTCGGAAGGTTGGATGCTCGGGGTGAGAAAGCTAGGGCTGTCACTCCAAGTGGAGGCCTGAACGCGAACCCCATCGAGGGGGTTCGCTGTCATCAGTGCCAGAAGGCGGCGGTCATGGCGCCATACGCGGCGGCGTCTCCAACAGAGAACGCCAGCGAGGAGTGCCATGCCAACGACTATGCCGCCGGCTACACCGCCCGCGATGGCGCCAGCGAGAGATGGCGACTTCCTTCCGTTGTCGCTCTCTAGGCCTGCGCTCGTGTTGGTAGTAGGCTGCATCGTATTAGACGTCTAGTGGGGCCGTTAGTGAGCACTCGGCGCTCATAACGCGGATGGACAGACTTACGGTGACATTGGCGGACGCGGAGCCAGAATCAGTCCCGCCGCTTGATGGAGTAGGGGTCGCGGATGGTGAGATCTGATTTGCGCAGTGGGTGAAGGTGTTGTTGTTGTTCACTGCATGAAGGTACTCCGAGGTTTCCCTGAAATTCACGCTGTACCACCGCAACGAGTCAGTCACGCGACCGCTCCTGGAAGGGCCACGGCTAGCAGATACGCACTAAAACCTGCAGAGTATAGTGGGTCAGACGGTGAGTGCTGCTGTCGCTCGTTACAAGCGTACCATGTGCCATCGCTCCAACTACCGTATAGATGGTCATCTATCCTGATGTTTTCATTACAGACTGCACGCTGAACGTTCGGCGTGAACCTAAACTCCAACAGTCAATCCTGCAGCCGATGTTCAATCAAGCAAAACGCACGAGTTGTTTGTCCCGGCACCACAATGTTCGCCCCTATAGAGCGTGTAAGTGCCCGGATGGCCTGCAGAAGCGACGATCAGTCACTATGAGCAAGATATTCGGTGACAGTAATCCACGTACTGGCGTCAATGCCGGGCTGGTCTCCAGCGAGCTGATCCTGCTGACAACTGTCCGGGGATCGTACTCAGCCGCCTCACGTTGCGGCACGTTGCGGAAAACCCACGTACTTCATACACAGCATACTCAGCTGAAACGCGATAGTATTGCAGCAGCATTCGGCTGGAGGAGTTTTACTAGATGAAATCTTCGAAGACAAGCGAGACGCTTACAGACTTGATCGTTGCAGATGTCTCCGGGGGGCGTCGTTCCAAAGACAGGCACTTGGTCTGTAGGGGGATAACGTTAGGGTCGAGTATGCTGGAATGAAGGGACGTGAGGTAGCCTCGAGTAACGTTGTTACGCACAGTCTCCGTTGCATATCTGACGTAGCCTCTGATAGGTCATACCTAGATCTGGGTAGTAAGCACTGTGCGTAGCGGCGAGTTATGGTAGCTCCGTGAGCACACGTACAGGGCGTTTCTCCTACCACGCTAGTATACCAGTCAAGCTGGGAGCTTGCGCACTCCGTATTCCCAGCCGCCACGCAGGTGCTGGAAAACGAGAGTGCTACTAGCAACACACGAGCCGTGGACGTTAGGCGCCTTGTGGATCTTGCCATGGATGTGCTCGAGGCACGATGAGGACTTGCTGAGCGAAGGGGGATAATCGACAGCGATAGTTAGGGGGTGGGGGAGAAACTCATACAGGGTCTGTATACTTGAGGTTCGGCCATGGGTAGCGTTGCGAGTCGACCGGTTCGCCCGAACTCGCGGGTCTCAGCCCCGCAACCGTTACTTCTGCCGTAGGCCCGTTCATCACACGCTTCGCGATGCAATGTGCTCAATATAAACGTGCTGCTCAGGGGGTGGTTAGGGCGCTGTAGTCTGATAGTTGGGGGCACAGCGCGCAGGGTTCTCGAGTTGACTGATGCCGGCATCTGTCCACATGAGCGGACAACCTCACAGCGATATCGAGCGCCCTACGGATCACATTGTCTGTCGAGTGTGGTAGAACCGGGCATTCAGCACTCCGATGGCGCATGGATGGCGAGAGGGGACTCACTCGCACGAACGTCAATGTGGTTGGACCGTTCAAGTCCGCAAGCTTCTCTGCAGCACCGCAGCCAGCGGTGGTCGAAACACTGGGCGCACACTGATAGGAACCAGACGGAGAACAGTGACAGGGAACCTGATCGAAGCTCAAAGCCCTGCGCGGACAAACCGGCGAGTACCAGTGCTGTTGCTGCATGGCACGGACGTACCATATCAAGCCAGATGAGCGAGGAAGAACCACGATTACTAATAGCGTTCGTAAAACCGAGACATAGGATGCCTATTGAGTAAGCAAGAACGAACACAGTCCAGAGTCTCAAACGTCTGTCACCGCTGCAGGTCACTTCTCGAGGCGAAGGGGCGCGAGCAGCGGGCGTCGACTGGGACGATCCGCTACGACACCTGGGGTCGTGCTCGGCGCGCTTTCAGGAGCGCTGACCATGAGTGGAGGAATCTCCGAGCTCGCGTTCGGGCCGTCCTCCCACGAATGGTACGCAGGAGGTAGTGTGCCGGATAGCGGAGGCGAGCGTGGAACCAAGACACCTGCGTCAGTGTGACGCCTGTTTCGACCGGAAGGTGAACCTGACGGTGGAGGAAGGCCAGGGTCCTCGCTCCAGGTGTAGCTGCCGGCAGGGTGGTTGGGGTATGGAGTTGAGCGTCGAAGGTCTGCGCGGCGACGGAGGATGCGATGTCTCCAGCACAGCACGGCGATGGTGGCTATGACCAGGAACGCGCCGCCGACCGCACCGCCAGTGATCGCGCCTGTGTACGACTTCGACGCGGCTGTGCTACGGTCTTCTGCGTTTGTCATCGACGCGGTCGGACTAGCGGTAACCGTGTATGTCGTCTGAGCAGATTCGGTAAGATGGGTGAAACAAATGAGCCGTCCGAAAAGCGAATGTACGAGCTTACGGCGAAGGTAGGCACGCCCGACGACGAAGTCTGATTCGGACAGTGGTTGAAGGTCTGATTGTTGTTCGCCGCGTGCAAGCGCTGCGCATTCTCCCGTGTCTGTATGCTGGCCCAAGACATATATCATTCAATCAACAGTCGCCTTCTTGAAGCCCGACTAGATCATACGTACTAGAACCTGTCACAATGCATCAGCAAATCATTGCTATCGCCAGCTTATGTTCGAGAGCCGCACCATGTCTCATCGTCCCAACCCTCATACAGGTAGTCATCGAGCCTGATATTCTCGTTGCAGACGGCACTTTGAATATCCGAAGACAACCTGGTTTGGGGCGGTTAGGACTGTAGTGAACGTAGGGTAGACAGGCTGGACGATGCACGTTCTGTTCAACCCGGGGCCGCATCTGCCACGATAGATCGGATAAGCGTCCGGACTGTCTACGGAGGTGACGATAAATACGCTGGTCAACAGGAGGCAGACGAACATGCACCCACTGGCGTCAATTCCGGGCTGTTCTCCGGGAAGAAGATCTTGTTGGCAACTGTCCAACAAGGTGAGCGCTCTGCGCGATACTTCGCAGTGATAGGAGGACCTGACGCACTTCATACACAGCATGCTGAGCTGGAATGCGATTGTGTTGCAGCAACATGTGGCTAAGTCGTCTTCAGAGGGACGGCTCGAATCAGACGAGGAAACGACATACAGAGTTGAGTATCACACGTATCCCCCGGGACCGTCGTATGGAAAAGTGGCACTCGGTCTGAAGAGACGATTTTAAGGTCAGCGCGGAGGAAAGTATGGATCAGAGCGGTACTCACAGTTTCCATCGCATATCTGGCGTAGTCTCTGGTATGTCATACCTACGTCGAGGGTGTGTGTATGAGAGAGACTACGGCCGCCCCAGGTGTACACTCACAAGGAGTTTCTCCTACCACGCTAGTGTACCAGTCAAGCTGAGAGCTCGCGCACATCGTGTTGTCCGCCCTTACACGGACGCTGAGAGCCGCGAGCGATAGCAGGACTATGCAACACCACGTAGACATGTACATTTACTCTGTGCGCGCCCAAGAGTCGATATGCACAGGGCGTGACGAGTTATAGTAAGGTAGGGGTTAGGCAGTCGAGTCCGCGTGGGTAGCTGGGGGCCGAATAGTCATCGGGGTGAAAAGGCGAGGGGCAGTTTTTGAAGATCAGGTATTGACATCGTTTGTTGTCGGCTGACTCTCCTAGAAGTCGAAGCGTTAACTGCGAGATTTGTACTATTGCATCCGCTATATCGCGCGCTTGGCGGTGGATGTCGTCCTCGTCTAGAAGCAATCGCGAAGCCTGCGCGAATGCACACCTCAGATCCTCCGAGCAGCCCATATGAATACCTAAAGGGCAGACGTTGAGTAGACGGCACGCTCTTGATCTCTGTCTCGGGTGATAAACGGGCGTACCTACACCGTACTTCGGCTTGGCGAGGTTCCAATTCCCAGAGATATTGGCAAAGGAGTGCTCGTCGGTGATAGGAATATGTGGGTTGACATCGGTAGCGGCAAGAAGGTGGCCGTAACGACTGGCTTATACCTTCGAGAGAACACCCAAGACCTGGTGGTCTCCCGTTCGCGCGAATGCTTCGATGCTTCGTAGCCTCACGCGAAAGCGTGCGTCGTCTCAATCCTATCGTCAGTCTAAAGCGATAGAATACAAACCATACAGGGTAGGCGGTTCCGAGTATAGTCCCCGGACACACGCTCGCAGCTACATCGAGCCTCCCACCGACTCCATCGTCTGCAGATCGCGGAATTAGCGCCCTAATCACGCACATGAAGCGGGGCACTCACAAACGGTGATGCCGTCGGCCCATCCAAGATCGCAAGCTCTTCCGCAGTGAACGGCAGCCGGGGAACCAACCACATCCTCGCGGGCACAAGAAGGAAGATGATGATAGGGAACCCGATCGCGGCTGCAATGTCCCCTTCGTATCAGCAACAGGATGCGAACCGGGGCTGTGTCATGGCGCAGACGCACCGATGGTTTGGGTGATGGCCATTGTCGCGCCGAAGCCGACGAGCTGCACGGCG
Organism: Trametes villosa; assembly: GCA_002964805.2. NCBI lineage: Eukaryota > Fungi > Basidiomycota > Agaricomycetes > Polyporales > Polyporaceae > Trametes > Trametes villosa. The sequence continues at coordinate 287,389 of PUDQ02000049.1, read as the reverse complement.
ACGAAGAGGAGGATTCGGGACTTGCGGACACGGCGGAGGGGTTCGTCTGCGGGCGTGAGCGCCTTGTCGCGAAAGAAGTAGAAGATTTTGCGCGTGATGCCGTTGCCTTGAAGGGCGTCGAGGCCCATGTACCAGCTGCGTAGCGTTAGCTCCTCCAAAGGAGTGCCGCAAAAGATGGTGACTTACAACAGCCCGGCGAGGACGCCTCGCGGGATTAGGTTCAGCACGTGCAGGAAGGGTCCGGTGAGGAGGACTAGGCAGAGGGAGCCCTGCGCGAGGTTGGAGACGCGCTGTTCTACGACCGCGACGGGGACTTCGTGTCGCCGCGCCTCGCCTTCTCCGTGGCGAGATTGAGTTGGGTCCGGTTCTAGCATATCGTCGGTGCTGGGTCCATGTATGCGCGATCTCGTACGCGTAACGGCGGTGTTGTCGCCATTCCGATCCTCTCGTGTCCTGTGCTTCTCGTTTCGCGCAGACTCTGATAGTGAGGGCGATCTTGGCGTTGCCGCGTCGTTGGTAGGAGGCCCTCCTTCGATGTCTAGCTTCTTCGGATGGCCCATGACGAGTAGCGACGTGGTGTGAATCGGAGCTTGCGGGATCAGGCCATTTGGCGCAGGGATGCCGAGCAGCCCGGCGATGAAGGTCGTCACCCCGAGGAGGAAGAAATCGTAATGGAACCCTGGAGGCTTACGGAGCGGGAATTCCGTACCCTGGGCCATCAGGGACTGCGCGGGGATCACAAGGTCAGCAACTCTTCGGGTCAGAGTATGAGCAGCGTACCGAGACGTTGTGGTCGAAGAAGAATAGGACCCAGAGTGCGAAGCCGAACGGGAACGCGATGCCCACCCACTTCCCGTCGAGCTCCCAGAAGCGAACAAGCCACGGCCGATCGCCAGCGGGCATGAACGCGTGTCCGGTCGGGAGAGTGGTCGGGTTAGCGGCGTTGAAGCGTCCCCAATACGCCATAGCGGAGGAGGCAATGAGCGAGATGGGCATGCCGTAGTCTGCGAAGAAACGGCGGACGTGTCGGTGGAAGTACGCAGACTGTGAGAGCGAGCGGAATAGGAATGCGGTGACAGTCATGAGGAGAGCAAGGATAATGCCAACGAAGGCGCCGTCCAGTGTCGCCGTAGAGGATTCTGAAGAGGTGTTGTCTGAGGGGAACTGCCTAGTGATGACTTGAACGCCGTATTGGAGATAGACCCAAGAGACGTAGAACCCAAAGGTATCGCATGAAAACAGAGTGACATACTTCAGGAAGTTGCACCCTAGCTCCTTTGTCAATGAATTCGTCCTTGGTGCATCCCCGATGGTGAGAGAGCTTACAGTTCAAAGCCGCGGTGATCCAATGCAGGATTGCACCCCAGAGGTATACCCACCCGACGAACTGTAAGTAGTTCGGTGCGTCGGGCTGTCGCTCTATGATGTCGAAGATAGTCTTGTTCAACACGGTGATAGGGCCGGTGACGCCGGCTATGCAGAGTGGTTGGGCTCCGAAGATGGAGAAGATGAAGGCGGCCATGAACGACGAGAGGAGCACTTCCGCAACGCCGTATTGCTGGGTGGTTTCTATGAGGTCCAAGGAAAACGCGATCCCTGGAAGTACGCTGCCAACTTATGTGAGACTGCACTTTCAGAATCAGGAGTTTAATAGACTCACTTCGCGAAGAATATGAGGACGATCGCAGGGACCACCCTGTAGTTCCAAGCGTCTGTCCAGTCGCTGGCATAGTATGGAGCCCGTGCCTTCAGGTCTCGTATCATACCGCGCCCAAGAAACGTCGGTACCCAAGCCGGAAAAGACCTCGAATTGTTGTACAGTGTGGCGGAAGGAGATCGCGACACCGTTGCAGGAGTAGTAGCGGCGGTGCCCGCTGTAGCCGGAGCAGCCTTTTCGTCGGTGACGCTCATAGTTCGTGATTTGTCGTCGTCTTGCTCGTACGAGTGAATCTTTGTGGAATGCCACCGGCCCAGGTGCTGTCTATGGGTATAGTTGTGGCTGTAAACAAATTCGTCCCGCGCCATGAGTACTGTACTCTGAAGAGAAGCACGGGGGTATATACTACTCACCGTTCGACGTCTTACTTGACGAGGCCACGCATGAACATGGTCCGGGACGTTGCGTCTGCGGAATGAAGATATCTGTCGTCGTCGTGGATGACGGCGAAGAGCCTCTGGCCGCTGTGCTCGGCTAAAATCCCAGCGTGAGTTCCCCACAATCGCGGAGCGCCCGTCGAAGCCGTCCTCGGCCCGGCGCCCGGCATCGTCCCGACCGCCGGCAAGATCCAGTCCGAGGCTGCGAGCAGCACGACAGCACAGCTGCGAGTCGTCGTTGCACACAGCGAGCACGCACTCAAACTCGACGACGATGGCTGAGACGGCCCCCGCAAGTACCGGCGGCTCTGGGGGGTTCCTATCGAAGCTGCACAAGTTCGCGTACCTCAGCACCTTCTTCTATGCCTGCATCATCGCTCTGCTCGCCACGCCGTTCTTCCAGCGACAGTGAGAGTCCGTCTACTCCGTATGCGATGATTACATGCGCTCAACCTGATGAATGTATACAGCGCGATATACCAGCACGCGATCAGGATACCATGGGGAGCCAAGTTTGACTTGCCGGAGAAATACGGTCTTGCGCGTGCGTCCCATCACGCTTGGCATCGTTGAATGCGCACTGACGAACGAACACCGAAGCGGGGAAGACCTTGAACTTCAAGCTCACCACCTCGGACAACGTCACTCTCGGAGCCTGGTTCGTACTGTCTGAGCCTGCCTTCCAACCTCTACGCGTCTCTTCGCCGGCACCTCTGGGGCAACCCTCCTCGCAAGATGTCCAGAAAGCTCTGCGGACGGGTCCGACTGTCCTCTACTTCCACGGGAATGCCGCGACGCGCGCCGCACCTATGCGCGTCCAACACTACTCGTCGTTCACCTCGCGCCTGCAAGCGAACGTCCTCGCCATTGACTACCGAGGTTTCGGTGACAGCGACGGCATTCCATCGGACGCGGGACTCGCTGAGGATGCGAAGACTGCCTGGCGCTGGCTGCTCAACCAAGGCGCAAAACCGGACGACATCCTGCTCGTAGGGCACAGTCTTGGAACTGGCGTAACAGCAGGGCTGGCGAAATGGCTTGCGGCGGAGGGCGTCAAGCCGCGCGGCGTGGCACTGCTCGCGCCTTTCACGACTCTCGCCACTGTCGTGGAAACCTACGACATCGGAGGCTTCCCTATCCTGCAGCCTCTGCAGAGCTTTGCCATGGGGCGTAGTGAGTTCTCGCTTAATCTCACTTTGACCCGGGTTGCTGACGCCTCGATATGTAGAGCTCATCAAGAAGCTCGTCCACCACGAGTTCGACACGCTCTCGGTGGTACAAGATATTAACGTGCCGGTGCTTATCGCTCACAGCCAGAACGACATGGATATCCCGTACTCTCATTCGCGCACTCTGCTCGACGTTCTCTTGGACCCTCACCTGCCTGCTTCTCCCATCTCCTTGCCGGCAACTCCTGACGAGATTCTGGGCACTGAGGACTACGACGCGTACATCGAGATCCAGAAGCAGCGCCGCTCGAAGCGAAGCGAACTAGTACGCAAGGTCGAAGTGCCGACGTTTGGGAACATCGAAGAGTTCGACGGGACCGCCGGGAAGGTCGTATACGTTGAGACGTTTTGGGGCGCGCACAACGACGTTGGTTTGCAAGAGGGCGTGCAAGATGTTATCGCGAGTACCTTCCGGCTTGGGGCTAATAACTAGAATGTTTGGATCGTAGGCGTATCGGTATAGAGAGGTGAGTGGCCCCGGACTTCGCCGCTAGTTTGTATGCGATTGACTGATGTGTGTATGACAGGGCTAGATTTACGGAAGAACAGACTAATGTATCTATTCGCTACGGCGGAGTATTTGTCGATTGCGGCGGCTCGTTCCCAGTGCTTGCCGTTTCATGCAGGGATGGAATTCCTGTCATTGTAGGTGTAAGTTGCTAACCCCGGAGCGCCCGCGACCAATCCGTCGTCGCCACATGAGGCGGTTCTTTCTGCATCGGGGGATGGGTTTGTGCCCATTCAGCTCTCCTCCGCAGGCTGCGGCTTGAATATAGCAGGACATGCGCGCCGAACAGCGTCGCCACGCTCGTGCTACCCGATGGACCCACATACTCATCATTCTGATGCTTACAAGGGCGCCGGATGCATCCGCACTTGTGCTCGCCACCCCTGCATTTTCAACGCGCCACGCCCCGAGGAGGCTTAAAGAGTCAAACTCCCCTTGGCGGTTCCGCTTCCACACTCCTTCGACCAACACCCCACCGCAACCATGGCCGACTGGGAACTGACACACGACGCTCACCCGCCTGTTGGCGCACACCCTCGTTATGCTGAGAAAGCCCCGCGCCCACGCGAGTATGCTCCCTCTCGCGAAGGAGAGCCTGTCGAGATGGAGGGCGAAACGTGGCAACAGCCTCCACTCTACGACCATGTCCCGGTAGGTATGCCCCTCCCTCGACGAGCGTAGTCCTGATCCCTTACATGCACACAGCGTCGAGACGGGCCCTCCAAGGCGCTCATCCCCGCGACCCACCCCAACCGCCACCGCGTCCTCCTGCAAGCCGCCACCGCCCCGCCCGCGGGCAGCATGACCGTCATGATCAACGTCTTCGGCGAGGAGGGCGCGAAGGAGGCGATCAAGCGCCTCCCCGACCTCATCCAGTCGCAGCACTCGGCGCACGGCAGGCAGGGCGTGCTCGTCCCGCGCGGGGTCATCGCACCCGGGCCGCGTGGCGCGTTCGCAGGGGGGCATGGGTCGGTGCATCAGTGGCCGCGCGCGCCGTCGCCGCCGTGGATGCGCCAGGGAGCTGGGAAGCGCAAGCACGATGAGCAGCAGGGTGAGTATGGGGACGGGAAGCGTAGGAGGGCGGAGGTTATCGAGGTGATCGACGACGACGACGAGACCGTCACCGAAGAGGCTCCCCAGAATGCTGAACACGAAGGGGCCAAACCGCCGCCAGCAGAGGACCACCTCCCTGTTACGCTGGATGACTGGCCGCCGACTGAGGACGCCCGACGACGCACTGCCCTGAAACGATCGGAGTCCGAAGATGCTCAACGTCAGGCTGAGCATGACTACATGTATGCCAGACAAGGTATGCAGGGCCTTCTGCTGTACACGTCACGGCGCTGACTTCGAGGCGGATTCGTGTAGTTCACTCCGAGCCTGCGGCTGAAGCTCCTCCGCCACCCGCAGCGAATGTCTTCCATGCTCGCACAGCACCCTCGACGCCCGCGTACGACAGAGACGTCTCATATGCGCCCCTCCCGGACACGACGGAATACCAGGCTCAGCCGGCGCCCTCCCCGCGCCTCACACAATACACGCCTCGCCCGCAACAGAACATCCGTGGATACGAAGCCCCCGCTTCTCCTTCTCTTCGCCGGCAAGCCCCCCAGGGCTTCCAACAGCCCCGTCCTGAATCGCGAATCCGTCGCCAGCCCAATCGTTACCCTGGGCAGAGGCCAGGCGGCCATATACGCTCTTCTTCTGCAGCGGGGGTCAGGTCAAACGCCAACTCTGGAGGCCAACGGATACCCGAGGCGCAAGTGCGCAACGGCAGGCTCATGCCCCCGGCACGTTTCGCCACGCCGGTGACGCCTGGAGCCTTTACCCGGCCCTTGCCTTCGGCTGGTCCATCTCGCGCGGCTATGAGAAACATGCCCCCTCCGCCCAACCGCGAGTTTGTGAACGAGTGTCAACTTGGAAGGAGTGGCTCCTCGATGGGGAGGCCGTTCGGGCTGGGACCGGTGGACGATTGGACGAACGCGGGGGCAGGTTCGGGAAGTGGCTGACGAGGCGCTGCGCGGAGAACGGGTGTAGAGCGCCACCCAACATGGATGAGATATGATAACCTATGGATATATGCTATGCTTCTTCGGCTGATCTTGTTTGCAACTGACATCGGATATATGGTGCTCTTCTTTTCTTTCCGAAGAGATTCGGTACACGCACCGGCCACGGATTCTCTCTTACCGGGATTGGATATGCGCTGTATCGCCAACCGCCCAGGTCATGAATACCACCGTCATGCGGCGGAACCCCCGCCCCTGGGCCCCAGAAAACCAAATTAGCTGTATGTAGTTTGGGCACGAACTTCGTCGGCGCGCGCGCGTAGGCTATGTAGGCGCCAGCGTCAACAGCTTGCCAACCGAACAGAATTTGGCAGGCGCGGGTTTCCTCTTACCATGAAAGATCTCCCTGCGGCTGGGAGTAGTTATCGTGGCGGCCCTTTTCCGCTGCCTCCACCGCCTCCTGCAGGCTAGTGCTTCTAGCGCGTAGTGATGAGCTGACTAACGGTACGTGTTGGAATTGCCATACACGCGCACTCACTGACTCGCCGCCCCAGCTTGAATGCGCCGCCTCAGGAGTGATGCGACACATGGCGGGCCCCGCTGATTGTCCTGAAGCAGAAAATAGCGCGCCGTTTGGTCGTCATCGTCATGGAGTCAGAATATCAATCATAGATGAAAGACTGCGAGTATACTCGGCGCGTCTGTCGGATCGGTCTTCAAGAAGTCGAAAAGGCAGGTGTGGCCTGCCCTCTCTCGTCCTCGCTTCGCTTGCATTGCCACATGAACTTACCGTCCTCCCGCTCCCGTAGCTCCCTGTATGGCAGTCTGACCATACCTTCTGACAGATATATATGGAATGTTTCCTTTCCTTGCGACTAGTTTGGGCTCTCTACGTGGCAGGCATGTCATGGCGCCGGGCTCCACGGGCTGGGTTCTAGTCTTGTAGGTGCGCCGTCTCTTATCATCATTCTTTTTTGGGGCTGTGGCATCTCAGGCAGTCTCATCTGTCTGTTCCAAATAGGACCACTCACGCCTACAGCCCTGTGGAGGCGCTGCTGCGGAGGTCGGCGGCGCTGGTGCCACAGTCCTTCCTGGGCTCCGCTGCGATGAATGGCAAGTGAGAAAGGTATAAAAGGCGCCACATCTCTACGCTGCCACCAGACACTCGCATCCTCGACTCTCCCACAGCCTCTTCCTACGCCAACATAGACATGTCACGCTACTCTTCCGACTCGAGCTACGAGGAGATGCTCGTTCTGTACACCTATGCCAATCCGCACGAGTTCGAGATAGTCGATGAAGTTGCGATGATCGACGAACTTCCGGACGACGTCAAGCTCGAATACGACGAAGAGGTGAGTACTGTATACCAAACCAAACCGACTCCATCAGCTCATCACTCCATTCACCTCAGACTGGCGAACTTTCAGCCCTTGTACCATCTCCTATGATCACCGACATCCCCATGCCTTTGAGCCCATCACCTGCGACAGTCGACCCCAACATGCTCACCTCCCTCCTGGGCCGATTCTCGCTCAATCGACCCTCATTCCTCCAACCCGGCCCATCCATCGCTCCGAAGGAGCTATCTCGTCGGCCTGAAGCACCACAACCCGACGCTCCTCTGCTGGGCGACATACGTAATTCAGTTGCTTCTGCACCTGTTCGCACCACCAACACCGCCGTGACAAGCAAACGCCCTCGCGAAGTCTCGTTCGCTGAAAGCAACAAACGGGCCAAGACGCGGAGGCATAGTGACGAGAATACGCTCAATCGGGAACAGCCTGACCCCGCCACTCGCAACGCCTCAGCCCGCACTACCTCTAGGTCTCAGGCTGTATCCAGCTTGTCCAAGAACAAGACCGCCTCCAAGGGCCGCCGGAAACCTTCTGCTGGGAAGCGAGCGTCGACGGCTCGACCCGATGGCCGTGTTGGCGACACGTCTCTCTCAGGCGCAGGCAGCGTCTTGCACCCTATTGCAGAGGATGCGTTGCCAAGCACGCTCAACTTCACTTTCGAAGATAAACCACAGATTTCGGACACGCCAGTCTACGATGACAACCCCAGTATGTGCAATCGTATTCTATCTCTAAGCTGTTCGCGCCTAACTATGTTCCACTAGGTGCTCCTGCTGAGGAAGAGTGCACCGCCTACCCTGAACAGTCCGCCGGGGAAGTGGACGATGTCTCTCCGGGTCGCGAGCAAGCCGACTCGCCTCCTCCGTCGCCAACGACTGAGCAGGCTGAAGCGCTTGTCGCTCCAGATACTAGCACTAGCACCAAGACTTCGCCTCGCTCTAGCTTGCGTCTGCGTACCAACATCACGGAAGAGAGCCAACCCGTACCCATTCTGCATGGGGTTCGGAAGAGCAAGCTCAAGGCTATGCGTCGTATCACGCAATGCGCCTCTCCCTCTCCTTCTCCACCTCCGCAATGTCACGAGCCTTTGACACCTGGAGACACACCCGACATGAAGACGGAGTGTACGGACGATGCGTACGTTCCAGATCCCGACGACCAAGACGCCGACGACGAGCGCGACGACGACTTCGTGCCGGAGCCGGAGGCGCCGCGCTCCACCGTCAAGCGAAAAACCCGCACCGCCAAAGTAGACACGCGACGGAACGGCGCCCTCCGCCCCAAGAAGACGTCCTCCAGCCGCTCCGCGAAGGCGGCGTTCTGCTACGTGCGCGGCGGCGAGGAGCGCCAGTACGTGCGCGGGCGCGGCGACTGGAAGCGGCGCTTCATGAGCGAGCTGCACGGCCCGGTGTGGTGCCCGTTCTGCAACGAGGACGCGCCGGGCCCGCACGACGCGTCGCAGCACTCGCGCGTGCGCGACACGCCGAAGCGGCACCTGCGCTCGTGCAGGCCGTTCCGCGAGAGCGCGTACTTTGCGCGGAAGAAGGCGGAGTATGTGCGCAAGAAGGGCGCGGGGAAGACGAAGGACGCGGAGGTCATTGGGTACGCGGCGGAGGCGGCGGTCAGGGACAAGAAGGCGGCTGCCGTGATCATCCGCTGTCCCAATGACCCCGCGCAGAAGGCGCTGTTGAAGGCGGCGCGGCTCGAGCATGCGGACGTGCTGCAGGCGCTCGAGCCGAGGTCTACGGTCTACAAGGCGAAGCACTGCGAGTGCTGCTCTTTCCCGCACTTCTCCCAATTCAACCAGGACAAGTAGTCCTGCTACCGCCTCAGCGTTGATGCCTAGAACGCTATTGTAAGTGTCTGTGTTGTACACCATAGTTCTTGTGCGTAAATGTATGCGGTCCAGTATCACGACGATGAAGAAGGCGGCGGTTAGTTGGTGTAGGCGCGATTCAGAGACCGTCGAGCTCCGAGCAACAGCGTTCCGTGACGCTGCAGTCCACAGAGAAATATTACCTTGGAAGAAGTAAAAACGCATCGCTTGAAAAACTGCAAGGCCCTGGTCAAACCGCAACTGCTAGTGCCAATCGTTACGAGCCGGAATGAGTCTCCGGCGCAGACCACCGGCGGCGCGCCCAACTTTGCAGCCAGCACAGCCACTCTAACGCTGTGGCATTGTGGCGTCGGGCTGCCGGGCCGCGATCGAGACGCGCGTAAGAAGCCTGGCCAGCACACTCGCGCGAGTTGCGTCGCTCCATCTCCATTCGCTCCACTCTTCCGCGTTCCTGTCAAGCTGGGTTTGCGGAGGCCGGTCTGAAAGTCAGGATGGTATGCTCCGAAACGATGTGTTCGAGAAAATGGCGCGGCGCTACGCTACGTCAGCGCTTCGAGATGCGTGTAGCATTCAAGGCACAACCTGTTTCGATCCCGTCCACTCCGTAGTACGTACGTCGTCCTCTTCGTTGCGGTGTTAGTGACCTTGAGATCACAAGCTGAGTTTGGACAATTTTAGCAGTACGGCAGTGATCGCAGTTAGTGCATACGGTGCGAGGCGTTAAGAAGACGAACTCATCTGGCATGTCATCCGCGAGCCGCTCTGTTCCCAGGATGTCCCCACGTCCACGAAGAGCACCTCGCGGCGTCGTCATATGCTCCTCGGCATGCCGTAGCCTGCGCAGTCCTCGTCGGTAGGTTATCACGCGAGTCCATGATAGACCTTCATAACTAAATAATGATCGGTCTTGTAGCGGCGCGCGTATTCGCTCGATCTTCTCGTGAACGCGATCGGCGCTGGCCCCTCGCGGCCAGACAGGCTGTGAGAGTGCCCAGATAGCCTCTCCGGGCCCTCGAGACGCTGTATTCCACTCCGACGTCGACACTGAAGCTGTTCATGTGTCGTTGCAATCTCGCCCAGGCCGCGTCGACCACACGGCCTCGCTGCGCGGCGCGCACATAGGCAGGGCGTACCGCTCTTCGTGCGCCTTCTTGCCGCCGCCCAAGACGCACTACCATGATGTTGAACGCCGAAAAGCCAACCCGTGCCGCCGCCCGTGTTCGTCTCTCCGTCCGCCGCGCCAGGAACGGTTCAGCCGCTCTCGGCCCTCTCGACGGCTCCACGGCTGGCCGCGCGCAAACAGCGCCAAACAGCGTTTCAAGCACGCCCGATCGGGCGACCCCGCGCCCAAACAGGCAGGTCTCCTGGATGCCGCCGCGGATATTGTTCTCGAGAGACCTCCTTTCGCGGGCGAGGCGCACGGCGTTTGCGCTCCCCGGCCCAGGTTCCCGTGCGTCCCCCGACCGCGCCCGCCTTGTTCCCCTCCCCGCCCGGCCCATGCCCCCCTGCCGCGGAAAAGCATGAGGATCGGTGGATCTCGATAGGTGCACCGCGCCGAATGCGGTTGACCACAAATTTCCGAGGCCCTCAACCTTATTCCCTGCGACATATTTTAGGGTAGGCCGACAAGACGGTGTATGTTTGCGATTCGCACCCGGTTTCCGCTCCTCCTCTAACGACACCCTCGATGTTCGCCTACCTGACTCGCGTATCCCTCGCCGTGCTGGCGACCGCGCTGCTGGTCGCTCCGGCGTACGCTTCACAGTGCCCTGCAGGCTCCTTTTCTTCGAACGGCCAAACCCCCTGCACGCAGTGCCAGTCCGGGACCTTCCAGCCCAGTCAGTTGCCCGTCAATCCTGCCCCCTTCGCTCCACTGACCTCTCGCAGACGCGGGGCAGACATCCTGCCGCACCGCGCAGTCGGGATGGTTCGCCTCCGGCCCTGGGGCGACGTCGCAGTCGATCTGCCAGGAGGGAACGTACAGCCCTGGCGGCACCGGCTCGTGCACCCCATGCCCCCCAGGTACTTTCTGCAACGGCCAAGGACGGACCTCGCCGCAGCTGTGCCCGAGGGGCCGCTATGCGCCCTCCTCCGGTACCGGCCAGATGTGTCTCGAGTGCCCTAGGGGTACGTTCGTCAACTACGAGGGCGCGACGTCGTGCTGCCAGTGGTGAGTAGCTGCTCTCATCGGCCGCTGAGTCGACGCTGACGACGTCTTTGCAGCTGCTCCGGTTTCTACAACGTGTGTGGTGTATGCTTCCAAGACGTTCATTCAGTGCTGACGCCCGTTCTAGGACCAAACGTCGCAGGACCACTGCTTCGACTGCCCCGTCCGGGGTGCCTCCTCGCCCGCTGGAGCGACTTCGGCGTCGCAATGCGCCAACGTCAGCGGTGGCGGCCTGACCACCTGCACGATCTCGAACAAGACTTGCCGTACGTACCCCTTCCCGCTCCCCTGTCCTCATTTCCCTCTCATCGTCTCCCCCCATGTAGCGAACACCGCCGGCTCCTTCCCGTCCGGGGTGAAGCGCCGCGCCCCTCGTCGCCAGGAGTGCGCGCGCGGGCAGCGGAGCTGCGCGGTCCGCGGCCTGCACGGCGCGGTCCGCGGGTACGAGTGCGTCGACGTGCGGAGCGACCTCGAGAGCTGCGGCGGGTGCGTCGCGGACGACTCGCCTGCGGGCGAGGTGAGCGCCGGCGGCGGGCGCGACTGCAGCGCGATCCCGCACGTGGACAGCGTGACGTGCAGCAACGGCGCGTGCGTCATCGGTGAGTCCTTCTTCTTTCCCCTCGTGGGTTTTGGAGAGGGTGGGAGAATGGTCGCTGATTGGGGACGGTTGCAGGGCGGTGCGAGGCGGGCTTCTCGGTCGCGGCGGACGGGTCGCGGTGCGTGCGGGGTTTGAGCGTGCAGCAGGCGTATGGGCGTCGCCGCGGCTTCTGAGCTCCTCCATGCGGATCTTGGCAGAAAGGGCGGGGTGGCATGCGGTACGAACGTTGCTCGAGACGTCATTCTGGGTGTAGTAGTTGGTATATTTAGGGCGCCGGGCTGAACGAACCAATGAGGCTGCTGAACATGTACATCTATACCGTGAACAAAAGCGCTGTGCATTTCCGAGTATTGTGATATCGCGGCGGTGTGTGTTGTGTTTCAAGCCTGGACTTACATTGTATCAAGACAAGTACCTCCTCTGCGCATGCGGGAGCTTTGCAGCAACATTCTTGAGTCGACAACAGAAGCAAACTTGAACTCACAAGTGGTAGAGTCGAGCTGCAGCATCATAGCGTCGCGTATAGTACAAACTTACAAGATCGACCCGTCTAGACACACTCGGCACTTGCTTCGAACGCCACCTGAGAAGACGCCGCTGTCATCCCTGTCCCCTTCAGTCTGCGATTCGCCGCGGACACTCGCAGTCTGGAGCTGCCGCGGCCTACTAGGAGCGCCTCACCCCCGCCCAACGAACGGCATGCCCGTCGCCCTGCAAGGAAAGGGAACAGCGTTCAGCGTTCAGCGTTTAGCGAAGGATCCGCAAGCGCGAGAGAAGCCGCGAAGATCCGGCTCGGAAGAGAAGGAGGAAGAGGGGCGCTCACATGATGTTGAAGGTGAGCACGGTGACGTCGAGCGGGAGGTTCGCGACGTGCACGACGCTCGCGCCGACGTGCGCCGCGTCGAACGTCGCCTCGCGCGAGTAGCTCCCGTCGGGCTGGCGCGTGCCCTCTGGCGGGGGCGACATCGCCGTCTGCGCGCCACCTACAGAGGAGCGCTCTCAGCCGTCAGCGTCTGAGGAGTCTGAGAGGCCCGGGGGGAAAGAGGGGCCTGGGGAAGGCGGGCGGACCTATGTCGATCTGGGTGCAGGTGATGTTGTGCGCACGGCCGTCGAGGAGGGTCGTCTTCGTGAGGCCGAGCACGGCGTGCTTGCTCGCCGTGTAGGCGTACGAGAAGGGCCGGGGCGTGTACGCCGAGATCGAGCCGTTGTTGATGATGCGCCCTGAAATCCAAACGAAGATTGTGAGCGAGAGCGCGGCGAAGTGGGCAGCGGCGGAGATAGGAGAGTAGGATAGCGAGCCAGCGAGCCAATTGCCGGGAAGTACGACTGGAAATTGGCCCATGAACTGAGACGCAGTTCGTCCGAGCGGCCGGAGACAGTAGACGAGCTTCTCTCGACGTAAGACGCCTCCCGCCATATAGACAGTTAGCGTTCAAACATCTAGCACGAAGCGCGGCCGCACTCTCCCGGCGGCAGTTCAGGCAGTAAAGGTACCGCACAAAGCCTCGCCGTCCCGGTGCACTGCAGCCGTAGCTGCAGCCGGGTTCGGCCGGTATATGGTCGGTTGAAGCGGGGAAATGGGCGTACCTCCCGGGGGAGTCTGCGCTTTGAAGATTCGGACCGCTTCGCGCGTGCAGAGGAAGGTGCCGAGGAGGTTGACGTTTATGACCTGCTGGAACGCCTCGAGGGACGTCTCTTCTATCGGTACGTGGGGCCCGCTGATACCAGCGTTCTGCAGCATGCAGCCAGGTAAGCCCTGCAATGTTCCCCCCGAGTAAATGAGGGGCAAACGTTGAAGAGCATATCCAAACGTCCTGCATTGCGTTGAACCGGGGCGAGATCAGCATCGCTGGAGTGCACGGAGGAGACGGAGGCATGGTATGATAGAGTTTACCGAAAGCATCGATCGTCGCCTGGAAGAGCCGCTTCACGTCCTCTTCACGCGAGACGTCGCCCTCGACAAGCAGGACCTTGGCGGGATCCACACAGCGCGCCGCGCGAGGAGCGCGACAGACCAGCCCGCCTGGGCGAGGGCGATCGCCGACGCCCGGCCGACGCCTGCATTCAGATTGGGAGCAGAGTGAATGCGCCGTGCCTCTCGCGCGCTGCCGGCCGCGCTCGCGACGTACCAGAGGACGCGCCGGTGACAATCGCGACCTTTGTCGTGCTCATTCTACTGTATGCGCGGTAGGTTGATTGCTAGCGGGATGTTCGTAAAAGGCCGGGGAGGACGCGGGGGAGGGGAAGAATGGATGACGCCGGCGGCCGTGGGAAGATCGCAATGGAAAACTGCGTGGTGGCTGTGCCCGAGTAAGCTGCCGGCCGGTGATGTCATCCGAGAGCCTGATCACTGGTCCGCCGCTCCTCCTCGTCTGCTTCGCGGCTGACTGCTATAAGACCCTCGCGCGGGGTCAGATGGAGTCGCTATCTCCTCCTTCTTCTGCGACCCGCCACCCGTAGCACCCGTAAAACCTCCTTTTGCACACCCTCACGCGTCTACTACCATGTCTGCACTCCTGTCGTCGACGTTTTGGCTGCTCCTGAACACCCCTATGGTGCCGCCAGAGCCGAAGGCGAAGACCAAGTCCGTCCCTATGGTCGATCTGAAGAGGACGCGCTCGAAGCGCACCCGGAGAAGCCCCTCAGTAAGTTTGATGTCTCCAATGTGTAAAGTTCGACCCCTGATATGTTTGTGAACGATAGACATCTAGCGTGGAAAGCGGTGTTAGCAACGCTGTCTCCGAGGTCGACTCCCAGTCCGACTCCCAGTCGCGCGAAGCTGCTTGAGCTCCATGCTCGACCCATCGTAAGTCGTAGTGTTGTTCGTCTCCTTGACCTCTCCAGCTCAACGCGAATCCATCGCAGTATGTGACCCGTGCTCTTATCCTACTCCCTCGCCGCCCGGCGAAGCATAATACCCCGACCCAAAGTACCATACTGTATTCCACCAATCGTCTCGTGCTCATTTCAGCCATCCACTTCACTGTACCACCCCCATCCCCTTGTATTGTTATTCATATGCATCATCATTCTCAATATCAGGCTTTTATGAAACGTCCCTGCAAACTATGAATGCCTATGATTCCCTTGGTCTGGGCTGGCATTTCCATCCCAGGCTCCGTAACGCACGGACATAGAGGAGGCGGCGTCAGCCTCCTCCTTGCGATCGGGCAGGCGTCCGGGAGACGGATGCCCACCGCGCCTTTACTCCTGACCTAGGAGGTTGAACGTTGACGTTGAACGTCTAAATCTCGCCGAGACCCCTGTGGTGTGGTAGCCCGATCCCGAGTGCCGTCGCGACGCCGTGCAAGAGAGGGGGTGCGTAGCTCGTAGCAGGTATGTGCACTGCCGGGGACATGTACATGTGTCCCCGGGGTGAAGCAGCCTTGCAGTCAGCCGAATACGGCCCTCTCAGTTGTAGACGCCTCTATACATTTAGTTTCGCAATGATCGAAACTGGGCGTTCCGAGGCACACTCGCGTTCGTACACAGGGGCGATGGGGATGGAATGCGTGGAAAGTCATGTATAAGATATTGATGAAGGGTCGCAGCGCAGTTGGCCTCCCCGCAGTAACGGGGGTACGACGGAGCCTGCGCTAGCCCGGGGAAAGACGCCAGCCTCTGCCCGCCCCCGGCAGAAGCAATTTAGGCCTTAGGACCCGCGTTGGCGGGGTGCCGGCGACGTCGAGAGCTTGAACCTGCTTGAGCGAATCGTCCATCGCGATCGAGGGCTCCCTCTCTTCGTCCCGGCCGTCTTCGTCCGTTTTCCGTTCGTGCGCTACGGCCGATTTGTGGGGTGGGCGCGGGGTGGGCGCGGGGGGGGCGGATGTATGTGCGCAGGCTGACTGAGGCTGACTCGGGGTGAGCGCGGGCGCTTGTTGAAGCGAACATGCTTGAGGCTGACATGGACAGCCTGATCGATCCACAGTGGTCGGCTCGGAGGCTCGCGGAGGCTGTCAGGGCAATTGCCTCGTTTGTGGGCTAGGGTAGAATGAAGGCAGGTGAGAAGGGTGAGGCTGGCAGTGGGGTGGGCTCAGCGACGAATAGCAGACGAGGATGCGGCGAAATGGCTGGGCTGACCATGCAGTTCGTGCTGTGAACTGGTGTAGAGTGTCGATCGGTTGTCCGAGTTTCTACTAACCTGCAGCCTGCAAGCGCGGGAGCATAGCGCGATCGTAGACACACGCGTAACATCTCACGCAGCTTAGAGCGACTCAGCCTGCAACAGCGTTGGGCGCGAAGTGATGCAATCAAGGCTCGAAGAATGCTTAGCACTCGACATCGGCGGTGTGTAAGGGCGTACAACGACAACAGTTTTCATTGGCGGCTGGCGGCATGGCGTCGTGACTAGGCGCGTTTCATATAGCCAGCGTATGGCTGGCAGCGTCGGCTGACGCAGAGGCTCAAAGCTATCCCTGGATTCGATCTTTGTCAGTGATTCGCAACGAGCAGGTTTTAAGACGAACGACTGGACTCACTACGTATGCTCGTGATGCGCTTCGCGCCTGGGCAGCCTGGAGTTATATATAGTGGCGCGGACTCTGTATGCGCGACTATGATGTACTCCCTCCGTACCCCTCGGACACTTACTTACATTCGTGAACATCGGGGAACGCCATTGACAGCACCTATACAACAACACATAAGCGGTGCGTACCTCGCGAGAGTCGCATGCTCCAGCCACCGTCGTTTGCACGTCAACTGGGTCACCGGGACTGGCGGATGGGCGGGTGGATCCCAGGTTATGCCACTGCCGGACATTCATGGTAGAAGTACTTAGGGCAGGCCTGTGCCTCAAGTTAACCCGCGCCGAACCGCCGCACTCACCTACTTGCCGCTCAGAAGCAGGTGAACTACGGCTTTCGTGCGAGAACGAACGACGCCCTCCGCGTGCTCAGCCGCATTCTCCCTTCGTGCACCTGAAAATCGGCGACCAGGAGGGGAGCGCGACGGGCGCCTAGCGGGTACGGCCCGTGGATGATGGGGGTGTTTTGAGGGAGAAGGCTGTCTGAATCTGATTCAGAGTTTCTCATGTCGCGGAAGGTCCTGTCGGACGCCTCGTGCACGCGCACCTTCGGATTTACGGATGGGGCGCGAGATCAGCCCGGGGGGGGGGGGTATATAGGGCACCCCGCACCGCGAGGCGTGCGCGCGAGGCTCGAGCCCTTCTGACTCCTCCTCCTCCCTCCATCCCCGGACCCCCGCGGCTTCGCCCTCCGCCCTCCGCTTCTCTCGCGTCTACTCACGCCGGCAACTTGGTGACTTTGGAAGACGATGGCGACGGATAACAGCAAGGTCCTCGGCGTGGTCGTGTTCGCGCGCCACGGCGATCGGCAGGGATTCTACCAGGACCCGGAGACCTACACGGCGTCCGCGACCGCGATCACGCCCTTGGGAGAGGTGAGTGCTGGTGCATGGTTTCGTTTTTCATTTTGAAGGGGGTACGGAATGTCTGCAATGTTGTGCGCGAGGGGATTGTCGCGTCGTGGAGGTCATCGTCGAAAGCAGAGAACGAGTTGGCGCTAATCCACATTTGCGCGACCCGCGTATGCGCCTGTATGCGCACCGTAATAGAGTTTCACCACTACCACCTTCTTCCATGCCCTCCGCGACCACTAACATGTCTATAGTGTGCTGACGGCTTGTTTCATGGCAGCAACAAGAGTACCAGCTCGGCTCGCTGCTGCGCTCGCGGTACCTCGCCGCGGACTCGGCGACGTACATCCAGGGCATCGCGAACGCGGACGCGCTCTTCACGCCGAACCAGGTCATCGTGCGCGCGGACGCCGGCGGCGAGGGCGGCGTCATCTTCGACAGCTCGGTTGCGCTCACGCAGGGCCTGTGGCCGGTCACGCCGAAGGCGAGCACGCAGCTCGCGAACGGGACGAACGTCACGAGCCCGCTGAATGGGTACCAGTACGTGCCGAGTGAGTATGCGCGCGGGATTGGGGAGTGGGTGGGGATGTGTGCTGACTGGAGGAACGTGCAGTTGAGTCTGTGGAGCCCGACCAGGATGTGTCCCTCGAGGGATTCACGTCGTGCACCGTACGTCGCGGCTACTTTCTGGGTAGGGTGCGCTTCTGATGAGCCCGTTTTTCAGACCTTCGACAACCACACGAAGGCGTTTTACAACTCCGCCGCATTCCAGGCGAAGAAGACCGAGGTCGCGCAGTTCCTGACCGACCTGACGCCGTTCATGGATAACCGTCCGGTCACCCTGGAGAACATGGTGAGTCGTATCGATCCAAGGAATTTTGAATAGCGATGGCTAACATCTCTGCTCATGCAGTGGAACGTATGTGTAATATGCATGGTTGAAAGCGTCGCAATACCTCACCGCATGTCTACGACAGATCTTCGACTACATGAACGTGCAGTCGATCCACAACGCTACCTTCGCGAACAACCTCCCGAAGGGATACCTCGAGCAGGCGCGCGACCTCGCGAACTGGCACGAGTACAACGTTTTCAGCGACCCTTCTGTCACCGGGATCGGAAACAGTAGGTTGCATTCATTAAATTAACGAACACGGGTCTCTGATTCTAGCCCAATAGTCGCCTTCCGCACCATGCTGCCATCGGTGCTCACCGCCGTGCAGAGGATCGCGAATGCGTCCGACCCGCTCAAGCTACACTACTCGGCCATCGCGTACAAGCCGTTCCTGAGCTTGTTCAACATGACCGGCGTTGTCGCCGACGGTGCCCTTCCCCCTACTATCGGTATGTGTACTTTTCGCCAGGACCTGTTGAAGTGCCCTGACCTACGCTTCGTAGTAAACTACGCCGCGGGCGTCGTGCTCGAGGTCCGCCAGCCCGCATCGTCCTCCGAGCCCGTCCTGCGCTTCACCTTCAAGAACGGCACCGACGACGCGACCTTCAACACGTATCCGATGAGCTTCAACGGCGTCTCGGGCCAGGACGTCCCGCTCTCCGCGTTCGTCAGCGCGTTCGAGCCCGCCGCGGTCAACACCACGCGCCAATGGTGCACCGTCTGCGGCCAGACGCAAGCGCGCGGTTGCGCGGCGCTGCTCGGTGCGGCGTCGACGGCGCAGGTTGCGGCGGCGCACCATGACAGGATCTCGCCCGTTGGCGCTGGGTTCTTGGGCGCGGGCTTGACGGTCGCGGTGTTTGGCTTGACGCTGGCGGTGCTGGCGTTCTTGGGTTTGTTGACGCTTGGACGGGGGAAGAAGCAGGCTGCGCGGAAGCCTGACAACCACGACCATGTCGATCTTCACTCGTCGGTGAGTGCTCTTGCGAGTGCAGCTTTTGCGGGATATAGCGAGACTGAAGAATGGTGCCCACAGACGAACTCTATGACGAAGGAGGCGGCTTGAAATACTGAAAACACAAAGGTGATATGCATGCGCTGCTACGATTTGTCATGTTCGATACGAAGTAGGGTCTCTGCCGTTGCGGTGGGAGGACATTCTCCTCCGGCTGTTGTACGAATATACACCAACAGAGTACTTCGGTCCTCTCCCTGCGTGTCATACGATCCTGTACTGTGAAATCCGCGAGCATAAATACATGTACTGTGCCCCCACCTTCGCAATGAGAAAGAAAACTCGAGTTAAGAGGGCATTGGTGGCGATTGCCAACGCGGGCGCCTAGACGCGTCGCGTCGCGTGTATAGCGCGTGACGGCACGGTCATGTGCGGGCGTTACCCCGTCCACGTGGATGTGGCTAGGAGCTCTGGAGTTGTCCCGAAGCAATCGCCTCGACTTGCGCTCGACCACACCCTTCGTCTGTTCACACTCATCTGCATCTTGTTTATCAACCACCATCGCCTCCGTCGAACATGGAGGTAGACCCACCCACACCGGTGCAGCAACAGCAGCCGTACGCCATCCTGCGCATCAAGCGAAAGCGGAATGAGGAACCTTTGGACGCACTCGGTGAGCCTGTGTAGTGGCATTGGCCCCTTATTAGCGTGCTAACGCGTGGGTGGGTGTGGCATGTCAGTCGTGGACTCTGCGCCTCGCAGGAAGAGGTCGAAAGGCGGTCTGAACGTATTCCAGTACGCGGGCACGGTGGAGCAGGCGGCTTGGAACGACGAGCAGCAGAAGAAGGCCCTCGAGGTGCGTGTACTATACCTTCTTGATGGGAGGAGACTGATATGGGCCTTGGACTGCAGAAACGACTGACAGGACTTGCGCGAGACTCCGCCCAGAAGAAGCCTGAAGAGACGAATCTTCCTGCGTCCGCTGCGGCACCCACCCCAGCCCCTGCTACTGCAGCCACATCTGCGTCGCCTGCGAAACCCCAGCCTGCGCCCTCACAGCCGGCCATGCGTCCGCAATATGAGGCACCGAGGAAGACGTACACGATCGTCCCACAAGATGACGCACCCAGGCCGGAGCACGCGCGGAGACATAACCCTACTGCACCGTAAGTGGTGGCGTCAGCTCGTGCGGGGGATGTACGCTCATCCACACCCATGCTAGACCAAAGATCTACTCGTCGAAGGAGATGGAGGAGATGAAGCGTGGAGCGGCTTTCAAGATGTACGATGCGGTCCCGTCGTCTTCGTCCGGGAATGTCGCGCCCAGCGAGACCGACAAGGAAATTGAGAAATTCCTCCCGATGCTCAAGGACTATCTGAACGGTGCGTGTGGGCCGTGTGCATGCCATAGTTGCGTAGAGCTCATGAGTGTGTACTAGTGAGCGACCTTGCAATGCCCGCACCCTCTCCTGCAGAAACAGCTGCGGACAGTATGGATGAAGACTACGTCTATGACGTGTTCTATCACCGCCCGACGACGATGCGGGAGCTGTACGAGCCGGGGACAGGGTCGAACATTGCCAAACTGTGAGGTCCTCTGCCTTTATGGACGGGATGCCCGACGCTTACATTCGGAACAGGACCGGGCTCCCTCCGGAGCTCAGCGGCCTGCCTAGTGAGGACGATTCTGACGAGGAGTATTCTGACGAAGACGACGAGGACTCGAATAGTATGTGCCACGTCTATAACACGTGCATCTCGCCGCTGATGATGTATATACAGCGGAGGACTGGTACACGAACGACTATCCTGAGGAGGAGGACGCCGACCGGGAAAGCGGCGAGGAAGATCTTAGCGGTAAGTCGTCTGCTTCGCCTTACCGTGAGACTGCACTCATCTTTTGTGTGCTTTAAAGACGAGTTCCATGAGCACTCAGACGCAGAAGACGCCTTGCGTGACGGCGAGGGTAACATGACGTCGTACCGCAACGTCATGACGCTCTAGAATGCCTCGTCGCGAGGTTCATGCCTTCACGAACTCTCATGAGAAGGATATGATTAGGGCGGAAGTGGTACGTACCAGCAACAATGTATTATGGATTTCATGCAATACAGTGTCCCATGTTCATCTGATGTTGGTCATTCAACCCACTGACAAGGATATGCGAAAGGTAAGGGGGAGCATATATTGACAACGGCATGGAAGCATAGGTAAGTCATAGTGACAACATGAAAGCGTAAGGACGATGCGCGGGCTCTACTACTACAATGTTCTACAGGGGATTACGACTGCTGACAGCCAGATATACACAGAACGCACGTATTACAGGATAATTACACCAAGAAGAACGTGACCTAAAACTACACAAAGTCCAAAAAATGCAGTGGTGAGTGTTCGTATGTATGCAATATCAGCCATGAATGCTGAGCGATTACCGTAGAGAGAAGAAACGCAGCACACCATCCCAGCACTGCCGCATCCCCGCCGCCTTGCTGCTACCCCGGAAGGGCGGGCTGGGGGACCGCGCGCGCTCGAGCGGCGCGTTGTCGGGGTCGTACACGACGTACTCCTGCCACGCGCCGTCGTCTCTGGACATGAAGCTCGCCCCGTCGGCGTCGGCGTCGACGTCCATGTCGTCGGAGAACTCGGACACGCCGTCCCAGAGGCTGCTCGCCCGGCGGCCCTCGTCTTCAGAAAGCCCAAGGTTGGGATCCCGTGATCCGGAGGTGGACGCGGAGGCCGACGACGATGCGTGGGGGTCGTCGATGACGTAGAAGCGGACGTGGAGGTGCTCGCGCTTGCGCTTGTGCTTGCGCTGCGGCGTCTTCTGCGCGCGCGCCTTCTTCGGGCATGGAGTGGAGGTGTTACGAATGGAGGAGGAGGAGGAGGAGGAGGAGGAGGAGGTAGCAGGTGAGTCGAGCGTGGAGGTGGAGGGCGTGGAGGGCATCGAGGTAACCCGGCGGCGTTTGCGGGGTGCGCCCGGGGGTTCGGATATGGAGTGGCCAGGAGGCGTGGCCGGGAGCGGAGGGTCGAGGTCAAGATCGGAGTCTTGCGAAGGCGCGGGGGCGCCCCGGCGGCGCTTGCGAGGCGCAGGCGGGGGGCTGGGTATAGCGACGGGGTATGGGTACGAGCGTGGCCGGGGCGTGGCGGGCAGCCGGGGGCGGGGGAATGTTAGTTCGGTTTGGCTGAGCGGGAGTGGGAACGAGGACGAGGATGGAGATGGAGACGAGGGTGGGGAGGAGGATGAGGACGAGGAGGATGCGGATGAAGGGATGTACGAGGAGCCTGAGGATGAAGACCAGGAGGAAGACGCGGAAGACGACGCGGACGACGACGCAGAGAAAGTCGGGGTCGGAGTAGGCAAGCGCCATGACGGAACGTGTCCGGGAGACGTCTTGGTCGACACGAACGGGTCGTCCGCCTCGTCCTTCTTCACAGCGTACACGGGCACCGAAAGACCCTCCGCAGCCGACGCCCGCCTCTTCTCGAGCTGGCGCGCGCTGAGGGCGGGCATGCCACTCGAGGGGTCAGGGCGGTCATACTCGAACGGCACCCACGCCTTCGGGTCCGGTTCAGCGTCCCCAGCGGAAACCTGCTCAAGTCCGCTCAGGAACTCGCTCAACGGCGCCCACCCCTCCCCCTTTACTTCCTCGGCCCCCAGCTCCGGCAGCCCCGCGAGCTCCTGCGCACCCGCGCTCGCGAGCGTGCCCTGCGCGAAAGCGGCGCGCGAGATACGCGCCTCGCGCTGGAGTGCCTCCGCTTCGGTGGCGAGCCGGCGGCCCTCGGGGGACTGCGCCCACTGCGTGTCGGAGAAGAGGGAGGCCTCGACGCGCACGAGATATGCGGTGAGCGAGGTGGACGCTCCAGCGCGGAGGATGAAGCGCGGGGACCGGGGTGTGAGGAGCGTTTCTTGGCGGCGCGCCGCGGCAATCTGCTCGAGCGAGAGGTGAGAACTGGAGAGACGGAAGACGGAAGAGAGAGGGGGAGACTGACGATAGCGACGACGGTGCGAACGGCGGGTGCGGGGAGAAAGAAGCACATCCGACAGAGCACCTGCTCGAGCACGCCCGCGTGCTTTATGAGCGTGCGCTGCCGTTCGCGCGCGTACCGCTGCGCGGCGCGGTTTAGCGCGAAGGTAGGCAGCGCCGCGACACCTACAATTGCGAAGGTACGTCAACATACTGCTGAAGCGGCGCTATGCAAAGTGAAGATGACAGGCCAGCAGGAGACGTACTCTTCTTGCAGTCTTGCATGAGGCGCTCCAGCCAGCAACGCGCCTGGTCTGTCGTCAACGGCTGGGCCAACCCGGGGTGAAGCGCGAGTGCGCGTGCTGGTTTCGGTGCTGGTGCTGGAGCGGGCATGGCTCGGGAGTGCAGAGAGCGTAAGCAGACGAGACGCGGAGGACTGTGAACGATCGCGAGGAGGTGAAGGGGCCGGCCTTGCAGCCCCCGCACGCCCGCCGCCGGGTACTTAACCACGTCTCGCCCTTCGCGCGCGGACACAAAGACAATTGGGCCGCCTCGCGACCCCGGTAGCGCGCCGTATCATTGCACGCGGGCGTGTTCTCGACGCGCGGAATGTGGCGGGGCGAACCTGCTTCCCTTTTTTGGGACGGGGAAGACAATAGGGGCGGGCGCCTAGGGGTCTCCTGGTGAACGCGAAGGGCGGCGGGCGTGACCGCGCCTAGAAGACAAAAACCCGCGGGGAAGCTGTCGGATGGGGTGTACAATAGAGGTTCGCACGGGGAGTCAATGTGGGCCGTTTGGGGTGTGGTGATGAATGCGCTGAGACGGCAATGAGCACCGGTGTGGTGTTTCTAGTGCAGACAGTATATTACCGTTAACCCCGACATCAAGTGATCTACGTATAGCTCACCCTGCTAACGGATTGAGCCCAGATGAGCCGATTCCGGGTTTGAATATGAGAAGAACGCGTACACAGGCTAGTATGATATCGCGCGGAAGTGCAGACGTTGTTTACAAGCGCCGGGAGTAGACGGCGCGTCAGACATCGGACTCGACCTGCAATACGCGGGCGCCGCGCGCAGATCTGTCCTTCGAAATACAAACGAGTTGCGAGGCAAAGTCCGCGTCGGCGGGGGGCGCCAGACGAAGCGTCGCAAGTTCACGGCAAAGTACGTCGGCGGCCGCTCCATGGCTTGGGGATAGGGCATCCGCGACACCCGCGATGAGGTGCGTGTCTTCGAGGACCATGGTGTGCAGACGAGGAAGGAGATCAAGTAACACCGCAGGGGCGCACCACGCCGACCAAGCTCGTTGACTGCGCACGACGAGCTCGCGGACGCCCGACGCGACGCCCCCCTCGACAAAGGCCGCGACAGCGTGCTCGAACGCGGTCTTGGTCGCGCCGCCCGTCGTGAGCTCGACGCGGAAGGACGTCGACGAGCGCAGGTCATGCAGAGATAGCGCGAGGCCGAAGAAAGTCATGTCGATTGCGAGCCGCGTCTGCGCGTCCTCCGCGAGGAACATCGGCGGCGCTAAGCCCAGCGGGGCCGGTAGCTTACGTGCGTCCAGCCTGAAGAGGCGGACGGACGCCCCGTCTAGGATGGCGAGGTGCGCGAGGACGACGCGGAGGAGGGGAACCGAATAGCCCGGGGCAGGGCCAATCTCCAGGGTCTGGAGGCGGGGGAGGGCGATCGGCGGAGAAGCGGGATGCTTGAGCGGGTGGCGGAGGTGGAGGTCGGAGGGAAGTCCGCGCAGGGAGACGTGTTCCAGCGAAGGTGCCCTTCCCAGCAGCGCCAGGAGGTCGGAGAGTGCCCACTCGGCGTGTGTGTTCTCCCAGGAGAGCGCGAGCCTCGTGAGGGCCTGGAAGTGATTGGAAGGCAGGAAGGGGACGTCATGGAGCTCCAGCGTCTGCAGCATCGGAGCGATCCCGCCCCAGAGTTCCGTGACGGATGTGAAGGCGGCAGAAGCGTCAGAACCGCCATACCTCGCTCGGCACCGAATAGCGGCATGCTGCAGCCTCGGGGCGGGAGAAGCAAGGAGCTCCGACGCAAGCCGCTTGGTGGGGACGTTCTGCAGCCCGCACAGGCGCAGCTCCGCGACGGCGACAGCGTCGTGGGCGAGGATGTCGACGAGCTCGGCGCTTGAGTGCGTGTGGTCGAGGTGGACAACGAGAGGTGTTTGCCGCGCTCGTGCGCAGAACGCATTCGTCGCGGCGCATAACGAAGCCGTCTCGCAAATTGTCGACCAGAGAGAGGAGTTGTCGAGCGCAATGGCACGCCAGCGCCGGCAGACGTGCGTGAGTGGTAGTAGGTCGTAAGTCTGTTTCGCGGCGGAGGCGGGGAGGCAGTCGTAGGTCGGGAGGGTGGCTGGTACGAAGGAGAAAATGTGGCTCAATAACTCAGGCGGGAGCCTGTCGACCGAGCAGCGAGTGTTCATGGCTTCTAGGACGAGGGCCTGAGCGCAGTGCAGGGTTTCTTGCAGTGTCCGCAACTGTGGGAGTGCCTTTTGGGTGGGTGTATGCGCATACATCGGGTTTGAGCACACGTACCATCTCGACGCTGGTTGGAATCAACGTCAGCATCAACAGGTGTCTACCGGCGTCACCTGGAACTCACCTCATTGAGAATCGCTGCTGGGCGATATCGTCAACGACGCCTCGCAAGGCGTCGTACGGCGCCCGGCGGTACGCAACGGACGCCATGTCGGGTTGGTAGATTGTCAAGAGTCGTGCTCCCAACGGCGCGCCGAAGATAGCTCGAGGAGGACCGCGTCAGACAGACAGACCCGTGCGGCCCCCGCCGCTCAGCTCACGCCATTATATACGCGCCACGACACCCGAGCGTCTCGCGCGCCATGCAGTCTGACGGTACGTACGATCGCGCGCGGGTGAAACGCGTGCGGCGCCCCATCGCGGGTCCGCCGCCCGGGGACAGCCTGCGGGGCGCATGCGGCCAGCGGTTCTTGTCCCTGGATGGCGCTTCGTGCAATGTCGTAAGGCGGCAGGCGGACGACGCGTGCGGGGATCGTACCCAAGAACGGCGGACCCTGAGTATTGAGTGGATGATGGAGAGCGGGAAGGGGAAGGTTTCGCGTTGCCGTGCAGTGCGGGTGTAAGCGAGACGGCGTGGCCGTGTTCATTGTATAAGGCTGTCTTGTGTGCACCGCGAGGATCCTGCGCCAAGACGAGCACATACTCGCGAAATGAGGGTGGGGAATGTGTGCCGAGGAGGTCGGACCCAAGCCTTGTCGTGGACGGTGGCCGTCCGCGTCAAGATCAACGGGCGCGGGGATTTTGAGACAGTCGATGATTAGGCGCCCACATTGTATGAGCGCGGAGCGCGCGGGTTTGGGGCGTTGGCGAATCGCTGTCCATGAATACCACCACCATACAAGAAGAAACGCGGGTGTCCAGGACAATACTGTGAAGGCGCAAGGATAAACAAATGCTGTAGACATGCGGTATCGTGCACCCCACGCGCCTGACACAACCTGCACTAGAAGCGCGGCGCCAAAGGCTCTCGCGTGAGCTTGAGTCTAAGCAACACATAGGTATATTCAGTAGGTCAGGGCGGAAGATACGCGCATCCTGCATGATCCAACTGGTGGGAAGTCCAGGTCTGGGGAGTGACAAGTCTGTCAGCCACCATTCGACCTCGGAGGGCGCGGGGCGGCGCCGGTAATCGACTCGGAGGGCCTGCCAGTGGCTACTGCGTGCATACTGATACTCGCGGTCACGGAAGAGAACTTGATAGTGGTCGAAACCCTCATCGCAGCTGACGCGCGCTGAACGTCCTCCACGTTGCGCAAGCAGCCCACCGACTCATGATACGGCATAGCCTTGTGAGCGACGCTCGAGGTGGTGGTGGAAAAGGGAGTAGAGCCGTGGGAATCTAGACATACAGGGACGCGGGACTACTTATCTGCGAGAGCGCTCTTGCCAACTACATTCACAACAAACCCATGCTAGCTGCAGTACTGTATGTCCCGTTGTACAGTATCGATAGGCATCGACCACCTTCCGCCTGGTCCCCTCATAGGCGTGATCTTGGGTCATTTTCCCCCTCTGCTATTCTGTTGCAGTGGAGCATCTTTGACTGCACTGCATACTGACTGGTGGAATGAATATGGACACTGACCACTCAGCCCATCGTTCGCCGAGCCGCTAAGTACCGTAAACACGGATGACTTGAGTAAGGTACGTATCCCGTGCTATGTTCGGTATGAGCTCATCTTACACGGCTTTCCTTCAGCGCGGAATTGACGGACGTAGATCAAACATACTACAGGTTGTCCCGTGCTCTTCGACAATGTCAGTCTAGGCGATACCCGTAGGGACCAGTCTGAATCCCAATCGGGAGTTACAAGAAACATCCGAAGAGGGTACCACTACGCAGGCCTCGACTCTCTCGACTCCCGACGCGTGGTACTGCATTTGGTATCCCCGACACACATCCGCACCTGACTCCCGACACCTACATAAACCTGCCCCGACGCGCTTCGGGCCCTCACCTACACTCTCCTGCACATCCCCACCATATCCACACCCCGCCCCACACCCCAGCCCACCATGCCCTCCATCCAGTTCGCCCCCTCCACCCGCTTCATCACCCCCGCCGAGCGCCGGACGCTCCGCTCTCCTCCCCCCAAGCCGAAGGCCGCCCCCTCCCAACGCCCCCCGGTCCCTCCCCTTCCCGCCCTCCCCCTCCCCGCCGCCGACTCCGACGCCGACTTCACCGCGAAGGGCCAGTGCTTGCTCGTGCGTGGCCAGCCGCACGTCAAGCCCCGCAACCGCGGCGAGCCCCTCCTCGGCAAGGACTACCGGCCCCTCGTCGACGGCGGCGCGAACTTCCAGTTCAAGCTTGTCTCGCTGAAGGCGGCGCAGAGGCGCCACTCCATCGTCTACCGCGGTACGCTCTCTGCCGAGCGTGCTTGAATCGCTGATACCCCATACTGTCTAGAGGCGGAGGGCGTTGGTTGCGGTGTCGGTTGCGGTGTCGGTTTTGTCTTTGTTCACAGCTAGCTTTCGACGTCGCGCGCGCAGCTCGGGACCCGGACCTCGACTAGGACGACACGGGACCCACGGCCGACCCAGGAATTGTGGAGGCTGACGGCGGGGCATCGGGTGAACGGGGGGGAGATCATGACACTCTCCCTCGGGACCTCGGTGTCCCGTCATATTTTTTGCTCCCACAGCTACTTCGACAGCAAGACGTTGCAAGGCCGCCGGC
The DNA here is from genome assembly GCA_002964805.2 of Trametes villosa. Classification (NCBI taxonomy): domain Eukaryota; kingdom Fungi; phylum Basidiomycota; class Agaricomycetes; order Polyporales; family Polyporaceae; genus Trametes; species Trametes villosa. The sequence continues at coordinate 259,173 of PUDQ02000049.1, read as the reverse complement.
ATTCGGCCACTCGATGGTATGTGTTCCTCGCTTTCGCTCCCACTCTCAGTCGCACTGTCTGACCGACGTTCTTTGCCTGCAGGCGCGCGGCACGTTGGCGGGCGGGGTAGGAGTGTGGGGTTGCGGTGGACGGTAAACGGGGGGACCTGCTTAGGAGAGGGATGGCGCCCCCTCTTCAAAGCAGTAACCTCCAGGACCCGTCTTCCGTCGGAGCGGGGGCGAGGGTCTTCGGACTCTCGCCCTCGCACAAGTCCGAGAAGTGAGTCGACTCCTCCTTTCGTCTTCATGGCTCGGCGCTGACATCTTCTACATGCCCTTGTGTTTCGTAGAGTACTCTCCAGCCGGAGGATGGGACACGGCGTCGGCGGGCTGGCTGAGGGCTTGGATCACCCCGGGACGTCATCCTCCTCGGCATAGCCACGGAAGTAGTTTCGGTTTCATTCTCTCTGGGCTCTGGTGTGGACATGACATTTTCTAGCTTTTCGGCGCGGTGTTGGGAGCCGTCGGGGGAACGACGGGCCCATGGTACGTGCTCGTCGTCTGGACCTCGTTCTCTACACTGCTAACCCCTCTTTTCTCGCTCTCAGCGGGAAAGGCGAGGAACCTCGGGGTGCGGTGGGGATGGCTAGCGAGGTTGAGGGAGGGCCTGGATCACCCCATGATCTTAGCCTCGCTAGTGACGGGAGTATGCTCTTCTCACGGGCATGCGACGAGCAGGATGTACGTTCGCGCGATTCCGCTCCTCTCTCTTATACACGCTGACTGTCCTCCGTCTCCAGTGCGAACCGGTCGGGAACGCAGTCGGCTGCGGGGGCGATGGCAGGGACGGCTGGGAAAGAGAGAGATGGCGCCCTCTCTCCTACCAGCCTTCCCGGTTGTCGTCTCCATCGGCGTGGGGGCGGAGGTTCGTTGACTTCTGCCCCCGCGCCAGGTGGACGAGTGAGTTTTTCCACTTCTATTGCGCTTGGATGGTACTGACGTGGAATCCTTGCCAACGCGTCCTCCAGAACCTCGCCATCGAAGCCTTCGCTGCTCGTTGCTCTTCTGTACTAACGTTTTGCCCCCTCCCCCAGCGTGTCCTGACTGTGGCTTGAGTGTTTCCGTTGTATTTATTGTAGCACTTGACACTATGTATATGGCACACCTCGCGGTCGCGTGGCTGTTTTGTTTCTCGGGGCAGAGGTTGTCTCGTAGACGTTGACAGAAGACATGCCACTATACATACCAGCAAGCATGTAAATACTTGATACTTCAACGCGCCGCTGTTTTCAACCTGCTCCTTGGTGCATATGTAGTACGATGCGCATGGAGGAACTCTCGGCGGCCAGATGCACTTCACTGGACGTTTTCGATACACTGCTTGGCCTATGTTCACAGCAGTTCGCGCGGCTACGGTGTCTTTCGACTCGGGTCTTAGGGTGGTATAAGTAGGCTTCCCGCGGTTGTATTGTCCGGTCCTTGGATAGTATACACCGTCGCCTGCACATAACTCCGCCCGCCTGCTACTGTTCTACGCTTGGCGAGTTCTATAGCCGCGGCTGGGGTGCCCACTACCTCCGCCCCAGAGGCGCTACTGGAGCGCTCACAACTGGCGGAGAAGATGCGGAGCTCGCGTCGGAGGCACTCTCCCAGGGACGGTATGTTGAGAACGAACGCGCACCCGCGCCGGTGTGCCGCGTAGCTGTGTCGTATGAGGCACGATCCGCCGGGAGAACGCTGAAGCGATTCCCCCAAGAGGACCAGTCTGTGGTCTGAGAGGGGTGAGCTGCAGTTTCCTGGCTCATGGCAGCATGACGGCGGCGAACGCAGCGTCTCCAGCACAGCGCGCCGACGAGGGCTGCCAGGATAACGAGTACGCCGCCGACGATACCGCCAGCTATAATGCCACCGGACGGTGACGAGCTTGCCCCGTCATGGCTTCCTGAGCCGCTCGTGGTTGTCTGCAACGGGTCGGTCATCTAGTGAATGCGACGAGTCAGCAGCCGACACTCGTACCATGAATGTACAACCTCACGGTGATAGCATATGTGTTGCCAGAAGAACTTGCGGTGTTGCCTGCCGGAGTGGGGGTCGAGGATGGCGAGGTCTGATTTGCACAATGCGTGAAGGTATTGTTGTTCTCCGCGGCATGCATGATTTCCACAGTTTCTTTCCAGTTCACACTATACCGTGGATGCGGATCAATGGCCGGTCGCCTTGCGGACCGCAAGGGATACGCACTAGAACCTGGTACGGGTTTTGATAAGTGAGATGTCGAATACGCCGTCGACGATCGGAAACTTGAAAGCGTACCATGTACCATCACTCCAACCACGGTACAGGTTATCTTCTAGCTTGATGTTCCCATTGCAGACTGCGCGTTGAATGTCATCCTGTAGCCTGAACTCTGGCGGTTAGTCCTACAATCACCGGATGCTGGCACAGGCGAGTCGGAGGAACACACGTCTTGTTCATCCCAGGGCCGCATCTGTCACGGTAGACCGTATATGTGCCAACTTCACCTGTAGAACTAACAGTGAGCACTAGAAGTCGACTGAAGGTATATGACAGTATACGTGCGTGCGTCAATACCGGGTTGGTTCCCAGCGAGCCGGTCCTGTTGACAGCTATTGCACGATGTGAGCGCATTGTGGATTATGCAGCACCGATGCGTGTTGGGCGGGGACGGGGCTGTACGACATACTTCATGCACAGCATGCTGAGCTGAAATGCGATGGTATTACAGCAGCACGCGGCTAAAAGCGTCTCAGGAATCGCCGACTTTGAACTAGGATGACACTCACCTTTCTGATCGTCGCAGGTATCCCCAGGGACCGTCGATTTAAAGCTCGGCACTTGGTCTGCGAGATGGTATATAAAGTCAGGATAGCGTATCCTGGATTCGCCGTGCTTTGCGGACTTGTGGTAACAGCGAGAACTACTCACATTCTCTGTTGCAGATCTGGCGTAGTCTTTGATATGTCATACCTACGTCACCCAAGTATAAGTTTTAGTCGGCTCCATAGCTACGGGTTAAGACGTACAAGGAGTTTCTCCTACGACGCTGGTATACCAGTCAAGCTGGGAGCTTGCGCACGTTGTGTTGCCGGCCCATGCGCGTATGCTAAGAAGCGAGAGTATGCACAGCGATATGCGGAGCCAGTAGGACAGAGTGCGCCCGGACATTATGCAGATGAGCGGATGGCGAAGACAAGCTGCCGGTGAGCGGGGGCCCCAGATCCAGTTTGCCGAGTTTTATCAGCGAAGGGGTAGGTGAGACGATGGTAGTCATGACTGTCGTTCAATGGCTATGGATAGCGTCATTTATGGGCCCAATCAGCCGGAAGGTAAGAGAATACTCAATGGCGACGGGGAGGCGGTTCCGCACATGTCCTGGACGACCGAGTGGCTGCGGTGTCAACTCGTCGCATCTGTGAAACGTCAGTGACATCTCAATGCATGCTGTGCGGTTCTGCGCACTGAGATGGCCTTCACTTGAGGTAGTCGGCGGTTCTTGATGCACAGTCTGGCTATACTTTTGCCCATCATTGTAAGTAGTGAAGGTGTTGTGGTCTTCGAGCGTGACGCGGCCCTGACGCAACGACTCGGAGAATGTGAGCGTTAACCGAAATCCGGGCGCAGGCTGCTACTAACAATTCTGCACAGTCTGCGAGCGCGTAGTCGCACCATGCTCAAGATCTGAAGCGCCACCGCAGTAAGCTGCGGTAATCGAAGGTCCAGCTGCTGCATGCTCGCGGTCGTGAAGGGGAACTTGGTTGCGGTGAACGCCGGCTGGGGAACCCAGTCCGATCGTAGCTGACAGGCGCTAAACGTCTTGCAGCGCAAGCAACGCGCCGGCTCTCGCTTCTTCATAGCTTTCCGTAGCATAGACGTGCCAGGTCGGCTCAGATCAGCGAGATAGAACCTTCGCTACAGTCCTCCATAAGTATAGTTGGTGCAACGAGTGGCTGTCAGCCGGGCAAGTACGTGAGGCATCTTCTACTACTAGACGAGGCTACAGACTCTATCCGAGTCGCTGGCTGGGCTTGAGACGAAGGGGCACGAGCGGGCTCCGGCTCGGATTCTCCGATACTACGTTTGCAGGAGGGGCATCCTCCCATGAACGGTAAGCAGGAGGCAGGCTGCCAGATATTGGGCGGGAATGAGGCGGGATCAGAACGCCTGCATCGGTGTGACGGGTGCCTGGAGCGGAAGGCTGGTTACTCGGGGGGAGAAAGACAGGGTTCTCGCTCCAAGTGAATGCTTGAACGAAGGTGTGGTTGGCGGAATTTGTCGATATCGCCGAGCCCCGGACGCGAACGCGACGGCGCGGTACGCGGCGTTTCCAACATAGAACACCAGCAAGGAGTGCCAGGACAACGAATGTGCCGCCGACTACGCCGCCAGCGATGATCCCAGCGGGAGATGACGGCTTCCTTCCGTCATGGCTCTCCAGGCCTGCACTCGTGATGCTGGTAGGCTGCGTCGTGTTGGGCACCTGGTAAAATAGTCAATGGACCTTTTGGCGCCTATAACACGCGCGTGCAAGCTCACAGTGATACCGGCGTCCGCGGCGCCGGAAGAAGTCGTGCTGCTTGACGAAGTCGGGGTGGCGGCGGATGGTGAGATTTGATTTGCACAGTGAGTGAATGTATTGTTGTTGTTCACTGCATGCATGAGCTCCACGGTTTCCCTCCAATTCGTACTGCACCACCGCAGCGAGTTCGAAGTCAGTCACTCCCGATTACCGGTACCCATTGAAGGGCCACAGCTGGCAGATACGCACTAGAACCTACAGAGCATGGTGAGTCAGATGGTGAATGCTGTCGTCGCTCGTTTCGAGCGTACCATGTACCATCCTTCCAACCACCATACAGATTGTTTTCTAGTCTGATATTTTCGTTGCAGACTGCACGCTGAACGTTTGCGGGCAGTCTGAACTCAGGCGATCAGTCTTGCGGCCGAATTGTTTCGCAAGCAGAACGCACGTTTGATTCAGACCGGGGCCACATTTGCCCTTATAGAGCGAGTACGAGTCCGTATTGCCTGCAGAAGCGGCGATGAATCACTTTGCACAGATAGCTGTAACGGCGGTAATACGCGTACTTGCGTCAATGCCAGGCTGGTTTCCGGCGAGCTTATCCTGTTGGCAACTGTACGGGGATTGCACTCAGCGGCATCGCACTGTGGAGTGAAGTATCTTGCACGCACTTCATGCACAACATACTCAACTGAAACGCGATGGTATTGCAGCAGCAATCGGCTAGAGGCGGCTTAGAAAACGTCATCTTCGAGCACGAGTGAGGTTCTTACAAATCTGATCGTCGCAGGTGTCCCCAGGAGGCGTCGTTCCAAAGACTGGCACTTGGTCTATGAGGGGATAGCGTTAGGGTTGAATACCTGTATGTGGGCATGTCTGAAATAGCCCCGAGCAATGTTATCACGCACAATCTCCGTTGCATATCTGACGTAGCCTCTGATAGGTCGTACCTAGATCTGAGCTGTGAGTTTGCGAAGAGGGCGAGCCATAGGAGCTCCGCGAACACACGTACAGGGGGTTTCTCCTACTACGCTTGTATACCAGTCAAGCTGGGAGCTCGCGCACGCCGTATTGCCCTGAGCCCGCGCGCAGGTACTGGAGAATGCGAATGCAGCCAGCAATACGCGAACCCTGGATGTTAAGCGTTGTGTCGTCCTAGCCATGGATGTGGTCGAGGCGCAGTGAGGTCTCGCTGAGCGAAGGCGAGGGGCGATCGACGCAGGTAGTGATTGGGTTGGGGGGAGAAACTGGCACAGGATCTGTCTTTTGAGGCTTGATCATGGGTGGCGTTGCCAGTCGACCGGTTCTCCCGGAAGTCGAACTCTGGACCGCGGAGCCGTCGCTTCTGCCGTATGCTGGTTCTGCCGCATGCCCGTTCATGGCATGGCTTGCGATGAAAGGTACTTGATCTGGGCGTACTGTGGAGAAGGTAGTTAAGGCGCTGTCACTGTGATCTGATAGCTAGGGGCACAGCACGGGTTCCCGAGTAGACTCGTGTCGGCATCTCTCCACCTGAGCACGCTGTTTGCTAGAGCCTAGCGCAAGCTTACGGCGGCATTGTCCGTCCTACGGACCACGTTGCCTGTAGAGTGGGTAGAACCGAGCCCTCAGCACTCCTCTGGCACATATATGGCAAGCGATAAGTCACTCACCGACGCGAACGCCGTTATACCGTAGCCGGACCGCCGCAGACCGCAGGCTTCTTCGGAGGATCGCAGCAGACACCCGCCGCACGCTGGTATGACCGCCAAGGAAGATAATGATCAGGAAGCCGATCGCAGCCCAGCATTCAGCGCGAGCAACCTGACGACTGCTGACGCTGCTGCATGGTACGGGCGCACGAAGACAAGCAGAGAACAGGAAAAAAGAAACACGGTTAAGAGCGTCCGTATAGCTGAAACATAGGATGACCTCGCAGGGGCGCTGTCTGTCGGGGTTGGGATAGTCTCCTCGAGTGCTCATCCATGCACCGCTTTCTAGCGAGGAGGCAAGACGCGGATCGCCGCGGCGGAAGGACAGCAAGCAATTCGACGATGGGCTGGGGTGGTACATACATACACGGGGACCGGTCAGCGGCCACTACAGTCAGTACGTATATCGTGCATTCAAAAGAACCAGCCGGGCCGACGAGAGCAGGGGAACAAGGACGCATCTGTGAAGCTCTAGCAATCGAAAAAGGAGCAAAACTTGACGCGAATTACGACGTTGCTGGGGGCGGGTTCACGAGGCCCTGGCGCGGGAAGGGCACGGGGATGGACAGCTCCGGGGGCGGGATACCCGACTGGAGACAGGCCTTGACGAGGTGATACCGTAGGGTCTGCCATTCACGCCGTTGCTCTACAAACATCGAAATGGGGGTTGAATAGGGAGGGCGCGAGGAGAAGGGAATGACGCACCTGGGTTCGGCCAGAACATCATAAGATGCTCCGTGCGTCGCGCGAAGCTCTTCGACGCCTCCAGCGCGATAATCAGCGTCTTGTCCGTCCGCCACAGTACGAGCGCTCTGGAAGAGGGGAGCTGAGGTTAGGGGGACGCGCCTCTGAAAAGACAGCGAAGACAAACTTGACGATGTGCGACATGAACCAGTAGATGAGCAGCGGTTTGCGGTAGTCCATCGCGGGCGACGGCTGGCCCTCGACGAGGCTGCACCAGACGCGCTCCGCGGCCTCCATGCGGTGGCGCACTGCATCCAGCATCGTCAGCGTCTAGTCGGAAGGGAGAAACAAGGAGACGTACACCAGCTTTCAGCCTTGTCACGGTAGAATAGCTTGCTGCCATTACTGTGGATGTACGTCAGTGAGCTGGACGCCACTTCTTACGCGAACGGTGGGGCCACTTACGTGGTAACTTGCGGGATATACCGCTGGAACTCGTGCGACACGCACATCCGCGACCTGCACGCCACACATCAGCCGCCCTTCCAATCCAGCAGACAACGGTCCAAAGAGGTGCACTCACCCGAAGAGCATCTCGCGCGCCTGGAAGCCGAACGAGCGCTCGAGCCCGCAGGAGTGCTGGTCGAGCGCGAGCTCGAGCGCGTCGATCTCGAGCCACGCGCGCATCGCGAACTGCGCGCGCTCCGCCTCGCACATGCGCGTGTCCGTGCGCGCGTCCACGCACGCGTGCAGCAGCATCATCGCGCGCAGGTACAGCGTCCACACGTTGTTCGCCGGCACGGGCGTCCCCGCGCGCGCGAGCGACTCCCCCGGGAACAGCAGCGCGAACTGCGGGTGCGGGGTGGGATGTGAGTATGGAGAATGTAAGGGGTGGGGGATGGGGACTTACGTTGCTGGGGTTTGCGATGCAGAGGTTCGTGCGTTCGCACTCGTCCGTGACGGAGCTGTAGGAGTTGAGGCTCGCAGTGAGCATCACGCTCGACCACACCAGTCGCCGGCACTCTTCCTTCCGGAACTCGCCCTCCGAGAGCCCCGTTGGCCACATGAGGGTGCCCGCCCACCCCGGCGCGAGGCCCTGCACGGACGGCCAGTGGTGGCCGATCGCGAGCTTCATACAGTCGCACCCGCCCGCGGAGGGTGTCGTCGACGGTCCGAGGTGGATGTGGTCGGGAACAATGGGCGGTTCGCTGATAGGTTGGGGCGGAGGGACGAAGGCGGGGTTCGGTGGTGAGGGGATGCCTGCGCCGGGGAGTGAGAAGGCAGGCGGCGGAGCGAATGGGCTGTCGAGGTTGAAGTTGGGAACCGCCGAGGGTAGGTCCGCAAATTCGGCAAGGGGGTCGGGCACGACACTAGGCACACCGGCGAATCCGTTGATAGCGGGAATGCTCTGTGCTCGTTTCGCGGTGTGTGCTCGGACGAGATCAGCGTCCAGAGTCGTCATGTTGAATACGCGGAAAAGGGAGTCCAGAAGGATCAATGCCGAGCGGCCGCGGTCCTCGGAGTGGAGTGGATGTGACTGCATCTCGAAGTATGCGATCAGCTAGGGTGGCCAACGCGTCAGTACGTGCCGATACGCGACCAAGTTCGCTCAATAGCGTACCCAGGTAGCCTGTATCAGGCTGACGTCGACCCAGCCGGACGCAAGACTTGCCTGCACAGCGCCGTCAGCTAGCGCAAGCAGCTTCAGCGCCCGCTCCCGACCCGGCGCGCCCCGCTCCGCCTCAGAGCTTTGCGCGAGGATGCCCGCGGCAAGCGCGCTCAAGAGGAGGCCCGGCTGCATTGTCGCGCGCCGTGTGGGGTTCAGCACGCACTCGAAGAAGCGCGGGAGGTGGATGAAGCTCGCCCAGTACAGGGACGAGTGGAAGAGCGCGCGCAGGTCCGCGACGATGTTGCGCATCGCCGAGCCGCGCTGCTCGGGCGTGAGTGCGATGGCCTCGCCGCAGGGCGCCCCGCTGTCCGCATAGAAGGTGAGGAGGGCGTCCCACCACGTCTCGCGCGTGAATTGGAGGCTGGGGCGCGCAGGGATGGACTCCACCTCCTCATCCGCAGCCTCGGCGCCAGTCGCCGTCCTGACGATCGGCAGGGTCACGACGGCGTCAAGGTCGACCGTCGCAAAAGGGTCGTACTCCGAGCCCGATTCCTGCGCAAGGCACGTCAGCGTGGGCGTCAGCACGATGTGAGCGGTGCATACATCAGAAGAAGAAGTCCCATCGACGTTATTCTGGAGGTCTCGGAGCTGCGGAGACGTGGACTGCGCGCCCGGGGCGGATCCCGAGCTGCCGCTGCTGTCCGAGCCGCTCTGGCAGGATTCGCCTTGGGAAGTCCGCCTGCGCTTGGAGGATTTCTGGGCGCGGGTTCCTGGTGTCTTGTCTTGGCCGCGGCGTTTCGGTTGTTGCTCATAGCTGCATTGCTCCCCATTCTCAGGAGGGCGCTTGCAGCAGTGGAAGCAGATCGGCTTCGCCCCGTCGCAGCGCGTTTTGCGAGTGCGGCTGAATCATGAAGGTCGTTAGTAATGGCATTCTCAGTGACAGTCGGTCATTGGGGCGAGAGCACATCCCGGCGCAAACCGAGGCACCGTTCCAGGAATGCCAACCTATATCAGGAGTCGGCCACAAGATGGTAGGGGGTAGCACGGACTACCCCCACTGCAATTTCACCCTACATGCCACTCCGGTGGGGCAGATCTGTAAGCCGCAGGCGTACAGGGCAGTTCGAACAATCCGCGGGTAGCCTGCCAAGGGTAGGGAGTATGCCGAGGTTACCCCAGACTACCGGTACCCCAACGCGTCCGGGGTATACGTGTCCCCATAGATGAGCTAGCCGTACCCCTACGTAGAAGTTCTGCCTCCGGGAGTCACACCCAAAGTACTAGAGATCGGACGTATGTCTGTCCGAGAGGCGTAGCTCTGCAATGGCATACCTCAAACGACTCCGGAGACACCCGGAACGCGGACCGAAAGAAAGTGCTGTGCAGGGAGGAACCAAGACTTACCATTGGTTGCATGCGACGTACACTCGCGCGCGCGGCTTGCCCTGGGCAGTCAATGGTTGGTTAGGGGCGAGTGCGATCTTCGGTCGAATACGCCGACGAGGCTGGTTGGTGGGGGTCGTAGACGATCCTTGGCGACTTGGACCGGCTTCGCCGGGGCTGCTCGACGAGACCGAGCTGCCGAGGTTGGGCGCTTGAGGCGCAGGACTGGTCGAGGAAGTCTGCATGGGTGAGAGGCTGCTGTACGTGGAGCTGCTCCGGGCTGAGAGCGCGGCACTGCCCATGCCCGGGCCGTGTTTGAAGGCCGGCGGGGGGCTGCTCAGTACTGCCGAGTGCGACATGGATGAGTAGTTCGTCCGGAGAGGGACAGTCCGCAGGGAGTCGGGGCGTAAGCGATGAGTCGGAGGTGGCGGTCGAGGAAAGAGGAGCAATTTCGTCAGCCGAGGGGCGCCCTACCAGTGAATTCGCCTGCGCAGCGCCAGCTTGAAATGGCAAAGGAAGGCGGTGTTGTTGGACGCGCAAATGCGAAGATGTTGGCGTCTCCGGGCGCAGTGGGGGGCTTTCGTAAGAGGAGTAGCGCGCTCGGCGCGATGCCGAGAACAAGCGCTCGTGCAAATGTTCTCAGTACTTTGGTGGCGGTGCCTACGCAAATCCCTTCTCAGGAAACCGTCGCGGACATGGGCGAGGATTACAAGAAAAATTTGGTATGCACTCCGAGGAGCTGGTGCCAGCGTACGGAACGAAACGGAGAGATACGCCAGGGTTTTGCGATTCCCTCCATGCGCTTGGTAAGTCAAACAGCGGTCTTAATTGGAGCAGATCTAAAGTATATACTACAACAAATCGACAGCCTTAGAGCATATCGATGCCAAGTCTAGCTTCTGTTTCACGGACATCAATATCAGGAAAGTGCGCCGGCACCGGCGAAATGAACTAAAGGAGAGAAAATAGACTACGCATCCACGCCGCCCCGGGGGAAGACCGCACAGGGAGCCGCTTTGGTGCACCATGCCCGAGGTGCGTTTTCAGGGGCACACAGCCCAGATTTCGGGGGCGGGGGAGGGAGCGCGGAGGTAGGAGGCGCAACGCCAGCTTTGAGGCAGGCGTCCACGAGCGTATAGCGCAACCTCTGCCATGTTTCCCGTTGCCCTGTGACGAGCACGCGCATGTCAGCGCAAGACCTACCAAGGAGGCACACTATGTGGAGCGACGTACGGGGGCATGGCCATAGTTTCATGAGATACTCGAGAGGGAGGATGAACACCTTCGCAGCGTCGAGCGCGAGCGTCATGCATCGGTCGTTCTCCCACAGCACCAGCGCTCTGCGCGGCAGGTTCGTCAGGCACGCTTGATTTTGGAAGAAAGCTGCAAGAGGCGCACCGTCTAACATGGCCCATGAGCCAATACACGACGAAGGAGCGCGTTCCGAGCTCGTTCGCAGGGTTCGTGTGCAGGCAGTCCCAGAGGTGGTTGACGACAGCCATCTGTCCACGTACTGGCCAAGCGCAGCAGCCGGCATGAGCAACGCGGGCATGCAGGCACCAACAGATGCACTTACGCCACGTTTCGCACTTCTCGCGATACAGCAAGCTGCTTCTATCCCTGTCGATGGCGCGGCACATTCAGCGAACGCGCGATCCGCAGTCTATCAGAAGCACGCACGACGAGACATGTGGCAGATATCGCTGGAAGTCGAACGAGATGCACATTCTCGCACTGGCACGACGCATACAATCAGCCTCCGCGACCTCCCGACCGTTACTGAGGCGCCAGACATGACGTACTTGAAGACAAACTCGCGCGCCTGGTACGCGAGGCGGCTCTCGAGGTTGCACGTGTGCAGGTTCAGTGCATCCTCAATCGCGTCCGCCTCCAACCACACGTCGATCGCGAACTGCGCGCGCTGGAGGTCCACCATCGCGCGATCTGACTGCATGCGCTGGGCCGTGTGCCACAGCAGCATCGCGCGGAGGTACAGGGCCCAGATGTCGTTCCGCGACACGGGGAGTCCCGAGCGGGCGAGCGCCTCTCCAGGGAGGAGCAGCGTGAACTGTATCCCCACGCGAGGCCGGTCAGGGTGGGAACGCTATGAATACGACGGCGGGATGACGTACGTTGTCGTAGTGCTTGATGGATAGATCGCCGTGGTCGGCCTCCGCGCTCGCGGCCGTGTACGAGTTCGCACCGGTGGCGAGCATGACGCTCGACCACACCAGGCGGCGGCTTTCCTCCCGCCGGATCTCGCCCTCGGTCGCGTTCGCGGGCCACATCGCGGTGGCCTCCCACAGGGGTGCCACCTCGACCACGGCCGGCCATTGCTGTTTCAGGGTGAACTGTGCGCAGCTGCACCCGGCACTCGCCGCCCCCAGAGGCGCCGATCCAGCAGGGTGCAATGGCGGGTCGGGGGCATAGGTAGCGTAGGTTTGGGCCGACGCCAACCCTGCCCCACTTGGATCATGATGGAAGTGCGCCGTTTGTGCCGAGGGGCCAGTGTGCATCGCGAACAGGGAGAACTGAGCGTCCGGCAGGTCGGCGTCCAGCGTCGTCAGGGAGAACAGGCGAATCAACGAGTCGAGCAAGAGGAACGCCGACCGGTTGCGCTCCACGGATTGCGCCGGGTGCGCCTGCATCTCGAAGAACGCGAGGACCTGCGTCCAGGTGAGATGTTAGCCTGTACTCGTGTTCGAACCGGGCCGTGCTCACCCATGCCGCCTGGACGAGCCCCATGTCGACCCAGTGAGCACTGAGGCTCGCTTGGATGGCGGCGTGCGCCTGGTCGACGAACTTCAGAGCCCGAGCCCGACCTCGGTCCCCCCGGCGCAGCTCTGAGCTCTGCACGAATGTGCCCATGGCGAGAATGCTCAAGATGAGGCCCGGCTGGATGGACGAGCGGCGAGTCGGGTCCATGAGAGTCTCGAAAAACCGGGGGAGATGGACGAAGCTTCCCCAGTAGATGGTCGTCCGGAAGAGGGAGCGGACGTCGGCGAGGATGCGAAGAGTCGAGGCGGTGCGTTGTTCAGAGGTGATGGACGCGACCTGGAGGCTGCTGCGATCGTCCTCGACGGCGTAGAGCGTAAGCAGGCTGTCCCACCACGTCTCGCGGGTGAACTGCAGGCCCGGCTCAGCAAGGAGAGCGTCGGTCGTGTCCTCTTCGGACCCCTGCTCCGGAGCATCTCCGGCGGGTTGGAATATGGCGTTTACATCCACTTCACTGGGGTCGAAGGACGCCGGGTCGAAACATGCGACGATGTCCTAACAAAACGGTCAATATCCCCCACGTTGTCCCCACACAGGCGTATGCTCACCTGCGGTTCAGAGTCTTGCGTGTTCAAGTTGTCGCTAGCTTGTTCGGACTGCGGCTCTGAGCCACTTGCGCCGACGCTATGACCCGACGACTGCTTCCGTGAAGGTCTGGGTTTGCGGCCAGTGCCAGCGGCGGATCGAATCCGAGAGCCGAGTACTTTGTCCTGTCCGCGACGTATGGGTGCCTCATCATAGTGGCATGCCGTGATGGTCGGGTCGCGTTGCTGGCAGTTGTAGCACACGGGCTTCGCGCCATCGCAACGAACTTTGCGATTTCGACTAGGCGACGGTGGTTAGTATAAGCGCATCTCCTTCGATCTAGAATAGTAAGAACAGACGCTCACCATCCCTGGCACGCGACGTAAACGCGGGCGCGAGGCTTGCCGTCTGCAGTCAAGGGTTGGTCGGGAGCTAGGTCTATTCGTGACTTCTTTCCCTTGCTGGCTGTGGTTGCCTCTTCGCCAGGCGACGTTCTGGTCGACCAGGAGGGGGAGCCAGGGGTTCCCCCCTGAAGCAGATCCGGGTCCGCTGACGGACGGGTGTCGCTCGTGGAAGGGGTCGTGCTTCCCTCACCCGAAGTGCAGGCTCTGCTGTCAGAACCCATGCTGGTATGCGTCAATGACGTCGACGATACAGAGGTGCTTAGCCTTTAGATGGACGAGTGGGCGGGAGTCACGATGCTGCCGCCGGAGGAGGATCAACAAGAAGTACTGTCTCAGGCCTCAGGGGTCAGGGGCATATAAAGGCGTTCGTAGATACTTACGCTCATGCCTCATGCTGGCCAAGTGCATACCGGCAGTGGCAGATATTCGGTAGAAATCAGATCTAGCATGAGGCTTTGCCGGAAGATCGACGTTGCATCTGCGCGTCGGCGGCTGTGCCAGGCCCGCCAACATCTTCAAGAAGCACAAGGCGTCCGGCTATCCATCAAGCCGACTCCCTTCCGACCACCGCGATGGGGCACATCAATTAATGGGGGTTGCTCGAATCTGGTCGGACGCTGGCCCTGAACAACTCTAAGTTGCGGCCGTCGTCCAAAACAATTTCGCGGGCTCGGTGGAGGAGGCGAACCCCGCCGAAGTCGTGCTATGACGTAACTCAAACAAGAACTCTCCGCCAAGCTCGTCTGTTGTGGGTGCGTTGAGGCGTGCAGGCCTGTCGAGGCAGGTCCAAAACCAGAATGAGGGGCCCCTGGATTGCTAAAAGCAGTCACTGGCCGCGGCTAGCCTTTCCCCCCTATTCTTCAACAGTTTCAGGCCGGATTAGTTGTGAGGGCAGGGGCGATATTGTGACTGGTACGGGTTGCTACTGGAAGGTCTACGGTCCTCCAGGCCGCCATGTTCAACCGACGTTGCGCACCTCCTCGCTTATCTCCACATCCTGTTCATCAACGCCAAGGCACTCCTCGAAAGCTGTCTACGATTAGCGTCAGGCCAGAATCGGGCACCCCTAATGTAATCTTGAAGTGTTTCGTCCTGACAGACCGCCGGGTCGGGGGGCTATACGTTTTTCAAAGCTACAAAACCCATCATGAACAAACACCACTCGTTGAATATGCCTATGAATACACGCCAAGCCTCTTCGGCGGTCTCAGGTTCGTCTTCATCCATCAGCTACGGAGAACCAGAAGCAGTGCTCGAATACCCATGGACGCCGTGTTCTTGCCGTCCGCCTATTCTGAGAAGTATACGGCATCCCGCCGCCTTGAAGGTTCACGCCGTCATTTGTCTACACCTCCGCGGCGCGGCGTGCAAAGATCTGAGATGCGCTAACTCTAACATCCTGGTGGCTCGTCCGAGCTGTGTGCAGTCATTCAGATATAGTAAGATACTCGCTCCACGATACAGAAACTCACAAGATCATTCAGGACACCAATCCTGAGTCCGAAAGGGCCGGCGCAAGGCCACCTATCCCGACTGAACGTAGAGACGTGCGGGATCGAGCAGCAATCGCACTTCCTGTAAACGTCCGTGGACCTCGGCCGCATGCTCGAGCCACGCCACCTTCAACCGTGCCTCCCGCGCGGAATTACCACGGCAGCGAAACATCGCCGCCCCCGCTCTCTTGTTGCGACGCCGGGTAGCTGATCACATCCTCCTCCTTCACCCATCCCGCCCCTCGCTTCATCGCAAACTCCGCCGCCTCCCGCTCAAAGTGCGCGCTCTCCGGAGTCCCTGAACGGCGTCACGCGTGCACGAGCGTAGGTGCCGCTTCGGTCCATGCGTGTCCGGCCCCCGCGCGTGCTGCGCCGCGTCGCGCGGGCCCGGCGTGTCCTCGTCGGGCTCAACACCGGGCCGTGCAGCAGCCAGCCCGCTTATGACGCGCCGCTTCCAGTTGCCGCGCCCGTGTACGTCGGGTGCGCGGCGCATGCATGAGTCCGGCGCAGGACAAGAACAGATGGAATACGGATCGAGTAAGTATGAGGCGAACGCATACGGGCAGGGGCATGAGGCGTGAAGGGGGTCCGGTAACCCAGAGTAACCGCACCGAACGACGAGGCGGGCACGCTCGCGCCAGGTGCCGACGCAGAGGGCCCGGCGGGAGACTTGAACTGCTCACCGATGTCATTGGTCCAGGTAGGCACAGAACATAGAGGGTGCCGGAGTGCTGTACCCTATCGGGGGTCCGTTCTCGGAGGGACGCAACCCCGACTGCCGAAGCCGGGGAGGGAGTGCGGGAGTAGGAGGTGCGACGCCGGCTTTGAGACACGTCTCAACGAGCGTGTACCG
Source organism: Trametes villosa (assembly GCA_002964805.2). Lineage (NCBI taxonomy): Eukaryota > Fungi > Basidiomycota > Agaricomycetes > Polyporales > Polyporaceae > Trametes > Trametes villosa. The sequence goes on along the minus strand of PUDQ02000049.1, from coordinate 243,237 downwards.
CATTCTCTGCCATGTCTGTTGTTGCGCTATGAGCAGGACGCGCATGTCAGTTCAGAGTCCGTCAAAGGAACTGGACAAGGGACATACTGGGGGATGGCCAGATCTCCATAAGACATTCGAGGGGGAGTACAAAAGCCTTCGCAGCTTCTAGCGCGAGAGTCATGCTCCGGTCGTTCTCCCACAGCACCAAAGCTCTGCGGTGGAAGCTCGTCAGACATCCGTGAGGTCAACTGAGGGTTGCGTGAAGCTCACCGTGTAACATGGCCCATCAGCCAAAACACGACGATAGAGCGCGTTCCTAGCTCGCTGGCAGGGTCCGTACGCAGGCAGTTCCAGAGGTAGTTTGTGATGACCACCTGACCGCGCACTGTTCAAGCGCCCCAGCGGCTGTGAGCAGGCGCACAGACAACTGTGGATGCACTTACACCACGACTCGCACTTCTCGCGATACAGCAAGCTGCTTCCATCCCTATCAGTAGCGCATGTGAGGGTCATTGACGATCTGCAGACAATCAGAATCACGCACGAAGAGACGTGCGGCAGGTATCGCTGAAAGTCGAGCGAGATGCACATCCGCGCACTGGCACAACGCATATTATCAGCCTCCCGCGTTCCGACTAGACGCCGGACATGACATACTTGAAGATGAACTCGCGCGCCTGGCACGCGAGACGGCCCTCGAGGTTGCACATATGCATACTTAGCGCGTCCTCGATCGCGTCCGCCTCCAGCCAAACATCGATCGCGAACTGCGCGTGCGTAAGGTTAGGCATGGCGTGCCCAGACCGCATGCGCAGGCCCGTGTGCCAGAGCAGCATCGCCCGGAGGTACAGCGCCCAGATGTCGTTCCGCGACACGGGCACTCCCGAGCGCGCGAGCGCTTCCCCAGGGAGGAGTAGTGCAAACTGTATGTCCGCCCGAGGCTGGTTAGACTGGGGGCGTGATTGACACGGCGAGACCGCGACGTACGTTGTCGTAGTGCTTGATGAGCAGGTCCACGTGCTCGCCCTCTGCGCTCGCGGACGTATACGAGCTTGCGCCGGCGGCGAGCATGACGCTCGACCACACCAGGCGACGGCACTCCTCCCGCCGGAGCTCGCCCTCCGTCGCGTGCATGGGCCACATGGTGGTGGCATCCCACATGGGCGCGACCTCGACCACGCCCGGCCACTGCTGTTTGAGCGTGAACTGCGCGCAGCTGCAGCCCGCGGATGCCGATGCGGCCGGGTCAGTGGCGAACGCAGCGTAGATGTGGTCCGATGTCAGCCGTGTCGGATTTGGTTCATGATGGACGTCCGCTGCGGGTGCCTCGGCGCCGGTGTGCATCGCGAACAGGGAGTACTGAGCGCCCGGGAGGTCCGCATCCAGGCTGGTTAGGGAGGCCAGGCGGATAAGTGAATCGAGCAGGAAGAAGGCGGATCGGTTGCGCTCTGCACATTGCACTGGGTGCGCCTGCATCTCGAAGAATGCAAGAAGCTGAGTGAAGAGTAAGGTTTATGCTCATCATCGAAGTACGCTGTACTCACCCATGCTGCCTGAATCAACCCCAAGTCAATCCAGTGGGCGCTCAAGCTCGCTTGAATGGCGGCATGCGCCTGGTCGATGAGCTTCAGAGCACGAGACCGCCCTATCGCACCCCGGCCCAGCTCTGAGCTCTGTACGAATGTGCCTATGGCCAGCATCCCCAAGACAAGTCCCGGCTGGATCGATGACCGGCGAGTCGGATTGAGGAGAGTCTCGAAGAAACGAGGGACGTGGATGAAGCTTCCCCAATAGGCGGCGGACCGGAAGTGGGAGCGGACGTCCGCAAGTATCCTCAGGGTGGAGGTGGAACGTTGCTCGGACGTGAGGGAAGTAACTTGGGAGACTCTGCCATCGGCTTCGACGGCGTAGAACACGAGCAGGCTGTCCCACCACGTCTCGCGGGTGAACTGCATGCTGGGTTCGGAAACGAGAGACCCGGCTGTGTCCTCGTCAGTCTCTTGCTCTGGAGGATCTCTGGAAGGCTGAGGAAAGGCAGACACCTCCGCCTGACTACGTGTGGTTCTGAAGGACATCGGGTCGAAGAATGAAACCATGATCTAACACGAGTGGTCAATATCCATGGTACCGTCGACGGGTCCTTTGAACATATAGGTGCATACCTGTGGCCGAGTGTCGTGAATCGTGATGTTGTGATGCTCTGGTGAACCGCTCTGGCTGATCCCAAGGCTTTCCGGCTCCTTCAGGGAAGTCCTGGCCTTGCGTGTGCCCTTGGATGATCGGATGCGGGAACCGAACACTTTGTCCTGTCCGCGACGTATGGGTGTTTCATCGTAATGACATGCGGTGATGGTCGAGTCGCGTTGCTGGCAGTTGTAACAGACAGGCTTCGCACCATCGCAGCGAACTTTGCGGATTCGGCTGGGTAACAGTAGTCGTAAGTTCGGTCTCCTGGGTCTGCCAAGGTCAATAGTGCATGGAAAGGTTACTCACCATCCCTGACAAGCTATGTATACGCGGGCGCGAGGCTTTCCGTCTACAGTTAAAGGCTGGTCGGGCGCGAGATCTATGCGCGTTGTTCTACCAGCGAACGGTTCTTTGCTGGAAGGAGGGCCGGGCAACGAGTTGGATGAGGAACGTCCAAGGCAGTCCTCGCCTTGAAGATGCGCATTGCTCGCTGGATTACTTGTGTCCCGCCCAACCAGAGGACGTATCGTGCTTCCGGAGGCCATGATGAGATCGTCGAGTTCAGCTGCCCGTACTTGCGCCGAAGCGTCCTTGTCGAAGTTTAGGTACCCAGATCAAACCCAGACGGACAAGCGAAGATGTAGGTCACATAAGAAGTAGCCCCTGCGTAAAGGTGAGCATATATAGGCCGTCGTGGGTTTGCTCATGTCCGGCAGCTTGATAGCGCTCCGTTCGCTGCGGGAGTCCGGAAACCAGAACATGGGCGTAAGATGGTGGCGGCTGTGTTCTCAGGAATCTTGGTCAGGGCCCGGGCGCTAAAGAGCGCTAACCCTCGCGGCTCGCCAACCTTCCTGCAGTGCAGCTTGCCTCTCTCCTCCCGTGAAGAGATCGCTACTGTCCTGAGAATGCCTTGTAGCTAATTCGCTCCGGTGAAAAAGTTCTGGTACTCCAGCTTCATTCTACTCCTTGAAGAGGTGGACTAGTACCACCAGGACACGACAAACTAGTCCTCCGTTGCAGTCTTAGTCGACGTCGCGTTTCTCCTGTACATCTGTCCTGCGCAATACTCAAGTACGGCATCCCCACTCGAAGACTGGAAACTAGGATGCCATGATGCCGCACACGTTGGCCTCGGCCGGGTTACGTTCTTCAGGCTATTCGCAAATCCCTTGTTCGGCACCAGCCCGAACTTGTGTTCGCCTCTCGCGATTGCGAACAGGCTGACCGCCATGTCAGCCCGTCAGCCCCACGGACATACATAGTCACGACAAACGAGAGCAGTCCCAGCACCTCTCTTTCCTCATCCCCACCACCGAGCTACCCCCACCTCCCCAACTCCCCTCGTGCCCAACCACCGCCTCAGCCGCACATCACCACTATGCAGCTTCCTTACTTCCAGATCCTCGCCCTCACCCTCTTCCGCTGCGCTATCACCGCGCGCGCGGCGCCTTCGGGCTCGGGGGTCCTCGCACCCGTGAACGGCCCAGGGACCTTGGTCGCCGGCGCCGCAGTCAACCTCCCGAAGGATCTCCCTACCACGCCTACGGACGGCTTGAAGCGCCTCTCGGCCCGAGTGAGTTCTAGCTCGGTTTCTTCGCATGTGCGACGCGCATTGACGTTTCATTGTTGCTCAGCAGGGCATCCCCGGCGTGAACATCATGCACCAGAACGCGGATGACTCGCGCCCCGTGGTCCCTGTCGATAACTACAAGACGGACGCGGCGCGGCTGGTGGGCGGGCAGTAATGAGGGGGACTCGGAGCGAGGCGGGCAGCGGGGCCTTCCTGGACCGCGCCGTAGAGGAGAGCACGTTCTATCATGTCTATTCTGGAGGCTCGTGGATCTAGAGTGTGAGGAATACAGGTCGTGATCATCTATAGTGGTCATCTATGCGTGAATCCGGACGTGGCGTGAAGTATATAAAGAGACAGAAGATGCAGTGAGAGAGCGAACATGACTGGACGATGAGTAGCGTAGGTGTTTATGAGTGCGAGATGCCGCGTTCCTTGAGCTCCCACTTCTGTCGCCACGCGCCGCCCTTCCACCACACGAGGAGAATGAGCAGCTCGGAGAGGATCATGAGACCCGTCCATAACGAATACAGGCCTCCGTCTCCGATCGCGTCCTGGGTTGTCATCAGTATCGGCATGAGCGCACGAGTCGCGGGTGGTACACACCTGTAATGGTACTGCGACTTCAGACGCGATGAATGCGGAGAGGCCGCGGAACGCGCTGTTGGTCGCTACTGCTGAGGACGATCGGCCGGTGTTGGCGTCTACGATGTATGCGAGTGTACTAGAGTAGATGCAACTGGTGTGGTGTCAATATATGCGCAACAGGGGATGAAGTGGTGTCGAAACCTACATCGAGAAGAAGCCCGAGAGGAAGAGCATGACGCATATAGCCGCAACGTGGACATGGCGCTCACATACCCAGCCGTATGCGATGACAGACGGAGGGAGGAGGAGCATAGGGATCATGGTGCTCTCTAAACGCATCTGGGTGGATATATGCGTCAGTCTTGAGCTCGGAGTACACGGGAAATCTATTCACCTCGGCCTCACTCGCGCCGCCGTTGCGCGCCTTCAGCTTCCTGAAGACATAGTCGGAGTAGCGTCCGCCGAGGACGCTGCCGAACAGCGAGCCTAGAGCGGGTGACTTAGAACTCTATGGGGTTTGCGAAAGCGTATGTTGGAACACCTACCTACGCCAAAGGCGAGGAGGACGAGGCCGATTTGTAGCGCGTTGTAGCCGTACTCGTTCGCAAGGGTCCTCGAACATGTGTAGGCGATGGAGTAGCTGAAGGCGAAAATCAAGCCTACAATAGATGTGCAAGATACCGTCAGTCGATGAAAAGTTAAGGTCCATTTGCCTGGACTTACCTGACGCCGTGAGGATAGTGAGGTTGTTCATGCGCCGCAGTACATGCACAATTGGCTTCAGGGGGTTCACGTCTGCGAGCGAGAGCTTGATCTCGTTCACGGGTGCCAGCGCGTCCGCGTCGAGCCGCGCAGTCTGCTGCGCTTGCTTCTCAAGATCGACATCGCGACCGAGGGCGTCGATAGCGTCCTTCGCCTCGCCTGGCGCCACCTCCGCGGCAGGTACGATGCGCGAGACGGCGGTGACCTGCGAGAGGCTGGACGCCTCGGAGCCCTTCGCGGACTCGAGCGCGAGGCGGCGCTTGAGCGCGGCCTGGTACACGAGGCTGCGCTCGCGCCGGAAGGTGTCCTTGAAGGGGATGAAGAGCAGGAAGCAGACGCCAACGAAGATCGCGAGGAACCAGAACGTCGCGCGCCAGTTGAAGCCCTGCGTGAGCACGCCGCCGAGGATGGGGCCGAGGGAGGGGCCGAGGAGGGGTGCGCTGTGGGTGGAGGGTCAGTGGCTGCAGTGTATTGGAAGGAGATGTGGGTGGGCAGACCTGTAGTAAATGCCCATCATGGTGCCCCGTTGACTTGGTTCGTAGATGTCTGCTAGTGTTGCGGCGCCGAGGGAGATGACGGCACTCGACCTTGTGGAGGTGAGTATTGTTACACTAACCTTAGCGTGGACACCATAGAGCTTACCCAACAGCCTGGATACACCGCATCCCGATGAGCACCCCAATGGTCTTCGACAACGCAGCCACTATGCAGCCGACTGTACATAGCGCGGTAGAGATCAAGTACACTTTCTGTGAACGTAGACATTAGGAAACTCTTCGCTGGTTATGGGATTTCAAGCCAACGCACCTTCCTCCCCCAGAACTCGCTCAATGCACTCCATAGAAACAAGGGAACGCCTCCCTGAATGAGGATGAACAGCGACAGGCTCAGGCTGATTGACCCGCTCGATGCATGTAACTGCTCCTCGATTTGTGAGATCGCGGCTGTGGGTAGCGGAGGTGAATTCCACGAGCTACGATTGGCCCGGCGGGGCCCTGGTATTCTGCTTACGATTGTATATGTTTCCGCCCAAACCGGCGATCATACTCGCCGCCGAAACGGTCGCGACTACAACGAGCTGCCGCGAAGGTACTAAACGTCAGCATATGCCACAACGGGATATCCTGGAAAGACTCCTTGACTACTTCCACGTACCTTCCGAGCCTTCGACCACTCCCTGGGGTCGTCTACGACGACCGCATGCTCGATATCGAGCACCACGGCCGGTTTTGGCAGCGAGTGAGCGTCTTGGCGGACGTCGTGCGTATCGGTGGACATGGTGAGACGCAGATGTGGACGTGGGTGTGTTTTCACTGGCCGAGGAAACCCCTGCGAGTCATGGAGAGGTTATATGGACCGGCTGTGCGCGGGTATTATCGCGGGCGCATGATGTGTGGGCCCAGGGCCTGGCACGTAAAGCACCGTGCGGGTTTCTTGCCCGCGGCCGACACGCCGGCACGACGCCTTCGAACGCAGAAGACGGGGAGCCGTTATGTTTTCGTGATCGGCTCTCGGGAGGCTCGGCCGAAATGCAGCACGTATCGTGCGCAGTCCGGTCCGCTAGCGATGACGATATATCGCTGCTCTACAAGTCATAGCAAACTCCTCTACGGCGACGACCCTTCGGAGTCGCATGGCGGCAACATAGCGGCCTCGGACTGATAGGCTTAACATCATGCTGAATCAACCTAGGGGGTCTGGGTCATGGCAGAGGACACACACAGTTGATACGACGGTACCTGTCTTTGGCGATATCTTCGCCACGATAAACCCCGGGGCCGCCGTCACCGTGCACCCCGAGCATCTCGAATGCAGCACTGCAAGCATGACGGTTGTCGAGACTAAGTACCTTTTGACTTCGCTATGTAACGCTAGCGTCTAAGAGGTGGTACAATTCAAGTATGACGCCGCTACAAGTTTTGGGCCAAGTAAGGCCCGCACGGTAAGCGCCCACCGCCCCGAGCTCCGCTTCCGCGGTAATGACGGCGTGCACATCTTGGACCTGCTCCTCCACCACCTCCTCATGTCAGAAGACCGGCCACCTCCTGAACAGCCCACATCCTCAAGCTCAAGCACCTCTTCATACGTCTACCCGGTCCGATCTCTACTCAGTAGAATCCAGCCGGCAGGAGGGTCTCGGAATCATGGCATGTTGGCGCCTCAGTATGTCCCTCTTTTCCTAACCTTCTGCTAGACGGGGCCAACCAAGCGAGCAATGCGTCGGCTACGCCTGCATCGGAGGCCGTGACCGCCTTCCATCGATCAAGCAGCTCGAGCAACCTAGCGAGCATGTCCGACTCCGCGCAACCGCGACGAGATGCGCGCCCTCGTCGCGGGGCCGACTCGGAAGCCGCATCTGTCCCTCCGATTCGCCGCCGCCATAGTCAAAAGAGCAGAAAACAGTTCGTGCCCAACTACCGCGACTTCCCCCCGAACGAGTCCCCTTTCTCGCCGCGAACATTCTCTTCGGCTCTCCCAAGCACTTCGCCCTCCGACTCCGAGGTCTCTACCGGCGCGGGGGCCCTCTTCACTCCGGCGGATAGCGACGAAGCAGCGATGTACCTTCCCAACGCCGGCCCAAGATATACAGCTCTTGCCCTGAGCGACCTCGACGACCCTCGCCATCCGCCCCCTCTTCCGGAGGTAGTGGCAGATGCGTTCGCGCACTTCTCCACCCGCAACCTGCTCTTTCCTGGCACCACGTCCCCCGGCTCGCCTTTGGAGAGCCCTCCCGCGGTGGTCCCTGGCGACTTCCTCTCGTTAGGAAGCCCCGGGGAGCCGATCGTTGAGAGTCCGTCTCCCGAGCCTATGCCACCACTTGCGACCCACTCGGCGAACTACTCGCAATCGGGTATCGTCCATCTCGCGCCGGTCGAGGACAAGACTGTATCTCGGTCGAGCTCAGGAGGCCCGGCATCCGGTCGGCAAGGCAGTCCGGCGGACGCAGGTTCAGGGCGGCGCGGCAGCCCAGTCAACGCGGGCTCAGGTAATGGCTCTGCCGGCTCTTCGCGGCACCCTGTACTGTCCAGGTATAGCGGTTCCGGCTCGCGTGGACAGTCCACTGACATCTCGCGGTCGATGTCCGACCCCTCGTCTCTCTTAACGTCAGGTTCCGCGAGCGTCGTGAGCGGCTCGTCTGGGTCATCACGGCCGCACATGACGTTACGATACCAACATGTCGAAGACGAGAACGGGCATCATCTTATCGTCGGGAGGGAGGGTAAGCTGGCGAAGTGTGAGGACGAGGTAAGTCTGACATGATTCCGCCCGCATCGAGACGCTGACGATCTCTATGACGTCTGTGCGCAGCCAATACGAGCGCCAGGTGCTGTGCAAGGTTTCGGCATTCTCATTGCTGTGGAAGAGGACGTCGAAACGGGAAACCTGATAGTCAGGCAGGTCTCTGAGGTACGTCCTGGTATCCCAACGCGGCAAGCAGCGTGCTCACGCTCGACGTGCAGAATTCGACAGAACTTCTAGGGCTGTCACCGTCCTATCTCTTCGGCCTCGAGTGCTTTTCCCAGACATTCCCGGAGCAGCAGGCGGATGTGCTCTTCGATAACATCCAGTACCTGAGCGACACCGCTTTGACGGCGGAGGAACAGGCCGAGAACCTGCACGTGTTCATGGTGAGTGGTTGGGGCGAGCCAGGGTCTGCGCTGCTCGAGGAGCCACCAGGCGATGTTCATAACAGACGGTCATGGACATGCTGGTGCGCTGCTCACAGACCCCATTTGGCAACCCCCGGAAGCGTTCCCGCAGGACAAGATGGACTCGACACCGCGTACGAGAACCTCATCATCCTGGAGTTCGAGCTCGAGCGGGACTCCTTCAACCCACTGTATCCTCCACCGCCGATCTTGGAAGACGACTCGACACGCTCTGGTGTATCGTCTCCGTCTGACGCCTCTGCTTCGGCATCAAGTACCTCTGGGCGGACACTTGTCTCAAGTTCTGACGAGAGCGTGGCACTGGACACTCCCCCCGAACCAGCAGAGTCGCCGGCCGCCATCAGCGAAGAGCCCTCTTATTCAGGCAGTACACCATCGATATCCGCGCTCTCTCCAGCGCCCTCCTCCTTGCTGCCAGCGTACAACGTCCCGGGCGACGAGGACTGGCTACCTAGTCCGGAAGACATCCTCGAGAGCACGACTAGTCGCTCGAAGCCGCTCTTGGCGCTCGAGCGTCTCCGACGTACGAAACGCCCCATCGACGACACGCCCTCACCCGACCCTGGCAGCAACGCCCGAGCTCGGGCCAGCTACCGTCGAAAGCGTGGTGCCGGTGCAGTGGGTATGATGGATGTATTCGCGGTCATGGCCCAGATCAACGAACAACTCGGCGCTGCCCCCGACCTGGATACGTTCCTCAAGGTGACGGCTGGGATCGTGAAGGACCTGACCCAGTTCCACCGGGTACTGGTGTACCAGTTCGACGAGGCTTGGAACGGCCAGGTCGTATCGGAGCTCGTGGACTGGAACCAGACGCACGACCTGTACCGCGGCCTGCACTTTCCGGCGTCGGACATCCCTGCGCAGGTACGCTGTACCCCGTTACCTTAGACGGACGATGCTAACAGGCTATAGGCGCGTGAGCTCTATGCTCTAAGTGAGTTGTCAGCAGCGTAAGTGCGTCCAGTTCTCATGGATAGGTTTGTAGATAAGGTGCGCCTGCTGTATGACCGTGGGCAGCCCACCGCCCGCCTGGTCGTTAGAAGCAAGGAAGATCTGGAGAAGCCTCTTGTATGTCGTACTCCTGTGGCGGCATGCGTTAGTAGGGCTTACACGGCGGATTTCCTAGGATATGACGCATTGTTATCTGCGCGCCATGAGCCCGATCCATATCAAGTGTATGTCGGACCTACCCTTCCGGCCGATTGTCTATATTTACAACGCACGCAATTCTTGCAGATTTGGAGAACATGGGCGTCCGCGCATCAATGTCCGTGGTGAGTCCGCCATGCCGCCTGCCGTGTTCCGAATTCGCGCTCACGGCTTGGGTGACCGGGAACTTGGCGCGTGCCTGACCCCGGCTATTGGATCGTATAGTCTATCATCGCGTTCGGGACGCTTTGGGGGCTCGTCGCGTGCCATTCCTATGGCCCGCAGGGGATGCGAGTCTCGTTCCCCGTGCGGCAGATGTTGCGGCTGCTTAGCCAGTCCATCTCGCGCAACATCGAGCGGTTGAGCTATGCCCAGCGTCTGCACACACGCAAGCTGGTAACGTACCACGTTTGTTTCATTGCGGAGTATTTGTTGATTTGCGCCTCGTGGGGGTGTAGATCAACACGATGCCTACGGACCAGCATCCGGGAGGGTATATCGTGTCGAACGCGGACGACCTACTCGGGCTGTTCGATGCCGACTACGGCGTGCTGGTCATTGGTGAGGGCGCGAAGATCCTGGGGCCGAACCAGCATGGCCAGGAGATCCTCATCGTGGCCGAGTACCTGCGTCTCAAGCAGTTCACGTGCGTACTCCGACGTTATGCTTCGTCCTATGCAAACGGCATACTGAGATTGGGGTATGCTGCAGGACGCTACAAGTCTCGCAGGCCGTCACCGTCGACTACCCAGACCTCCAGCTCACCACTGGGCTAGAGGTCATCGCAGGCCTTCTGTACGTTCCACTATCGGCCGGCGGGCGCGACTTCATCGCGTTCCTGCGCAAGGGCCAGCCGCGGCAGGTAAACTGGGCCGGGCGCCCGCACAAGTCGAGCGAGCGCAACGTGCTCGAGCCGCGGCGCTCGTTCAAGACGTGGTCGGAGACCGTCGCGGGGCGGTGTCGCGCGTGGACGGACGAGCACCTCGAGACCGCGGGCGTGTTGGCGCTCGTGTACGGAAAGGTGCGTCAATGCGGGTGGTCGTGGTGATGTAGGCGGGGGTACTGATTGTTGGGTGGGTTGCGTTGGTAGTTCATTGAGGTGTGGAGGCAGAAGGAGAGCGCGCTGCAGACGACGAAGTTGACGAACATCTTGCTGTCGAATGCAAGTCACGAAGGTATGTCTTATGTTCTGCTTGGAATTAGGGTGTGGCATTGGTAACGTCCTGGGATAGTGCGCACACCACTGAACCACATCATCAAGTAAGTCTATATGGCATCCTGCGAAATGCGCACATGCTAACAGTTGCGCAGCTACTTGGAGTTGGCGATGAACGGCCCCCTGGACACGGAGACACGAGAGAACCTCAGTCATTCGCATGCCGCCTCGAAGAGCCTGTTGTTCACGATCAACGACCTGCTTGTACGTCAAAGATCCGCCCAGCCGCAGGACCACATACTCAACGATCGTCTTTCAGGACCTCACACGCCTCGAGAGTGGCAACGAGACATCCTTCAACGAGCCTTTCGATCTGCATCAAGCGATCGACGACGCCACGCAGCTCTATCGGAACGAAGCCCGCCGGCGCGGGCTCGACTTCATCCTCGACCTGCGCCGCTGTCCACGGCAAGTCGTCGGCGACTCGCGGAAGATCCGGACCGTGGTGGCCAACCTCACGGCGAATGCCTGTAAGGAAACCCCTTCGCCTCGCAGCGTGAGGCGCAAGCTGACTGTTTGGGCAGTGAAATACACGAGTCGGGGGACCATCTCCGTGCAGTGTGAGGCGTTCGAGGAGCCGACGGGCTTGAGGGACTCGGGCGATCTTGCGGTGGAGATCGTGGTCGCGGATACGGGCTGTGGTATCCCCAGCGATAGGCTGGAGAGCATCTTCCGGGAGTTTGAGCAGGTCGAGACTGCGCCGCGGACACACTCGCCTGGGCTTGGTACGCTGCCCTACCCACTCGCATGCAAGATTCTCTAACCATGATTCAGGTCTCGGATTGGCCGTTGTTGCGCGGATTGTGGAACAACTCGGCGGTCAGCTGCGGGTTGACTCAGTCTTGGGCAAAGGCAGCCGCTTCTCGTTCCTGCTGCCCCTCACCACCGACGTCCCTAGCAACAGCCTATCGTGGTCGTCCGGGTCTTCGCGCTCGTCTCTCGTGCTGACGCAACAAGGCAGCCAACGAGGGTCCGAACTGCACGACCTCGTCGACGCGTTGGCCGCCAACCACATGGGCGACTCGCCGCCTCTACCCAGGCCGAACAACGATCGCTCCTCTACGGGGAACTCGTCCACCGGGTCGGCTAATGGGCAGGTGGGGATCTCGGGCTCTGGCACGCCCCTGCGCGCGGTGCGGATGGACGAGTTCGACCTCGACCGTCCCGCGCCGTCGCCTGTGAGCGCCGTCACGACGCAGGCTCGCAGGAGTATGAGCTCGCCCGCGAAGCGCTCGCCGAACAGCCGCTCGCAGTCGGAGACGGCTCCCAAGTTGCGGATCTTGATCGTCGAGGTAGGTCGTCCTGGAGGTTGGATTGTATTAGACACTCACCTGCATGCAGGACAACGACATCAACCGCATGATCCTCGCGAAGAGGCTGTCTCTCGACGGACACACCGTCGTCAATACGACGAATGGGCAGGAGGGCATCGAGATGGTGCAGTCCGACCGACACTTTGACTGCGTCCTCATGGACATCCAGTAAGTCCGGTCAATAGCTTGTTCTACAGGCGTACTGACGTTGCTGCAGGATGCCTCTGATCAACGGCTACGAGGCAACCGAACGCATCCGCGTCATGGAGCGGGAGCTCGAGCTCCTCGACCGCATATCGCACCAGCTGAACGGCCGTATACCCATCTTCGCCGTGTCAGCATCCCTGTTCGAGCACCAGCGCGACGAGCTGTACAGGCTCGGCATGGACGGCTGGATTCTCAAGCCGATAGACTTCAAGCGCCTCCGCACGATCCTCCGCGGGGTTGTCGACCCGGCGCAGCGCGAGAAGGACATCTACCGGCCCGGCATCAACTGGGAGGTCGGCGGGTGGTTCTCGCGCCCCACGGACAAAACGCCATGAACATTTTTCTCCGCCATGGATAAGACACCCATCGGCGGCACGTCGCACGTACTCATTATTCGCATTCGCACCCGCACCTGCACCCGCACTTGTCCACCACCTCATCATCATCTTGTTATCGATCGGCCGCAGCAGCATTTACCATACCAGACCCGGCACGACCGTACTCATACTGTAGCACACCCCGGCGGACAGAGCACACACACGAACGTTCTGCGCCCGTTTTCGCACACGCATACGCATACGCATACCATAACCTGCTTTGATTGTACTTAAGACTGCTCTCCGTGGTCCGTCCCGTGTTGTATCACTCAGGTCTCTCTTCTCTTCCTGTCTCTCTCTCCCTCTCGAGCGCTCCCGTCCATACCTCGCGTTTCCTTTCTTGTAGCCATACTCTCAGTACATACACGCGCGCTGTGGTTTGGCTGCGACTGTCATTGCTGTATTATAGCACTCACCGTCGGGAATATTTGCAGGCTCGTGGTTTCGCATCCATGGGGGATTGGCTGGATGTGCTCGCGTGATACTTCATGCAAGATCGCGGTGAGCTCTCTGGTAGCCCACCGGCGCTCCACTTTCGCGAGACAGCACAGCCGCAGACGCGCAGACCTCTCGATCTTCTGGACCGCCATCATCTCAAGCACTGTTTTCCGCACATCTGCATCGGCCCGCGGAGCATTTTTCGTTGATATCAGCACGAAACCCTGCAGTAACGCATCAACCCAGGTTGAGGGGAATACACTCCCATCAATGGGGAACTTGCATTGAGCAGTGTGTGGCCTCTCCGACGCGAGGATTTTCCTCCTCCTCGCCTGGTTGCGCGAACAGCTCAACGGCGGTCGAAATACAACGGTATCGGAGAGGGAGGAAGTCGCACAATACTCAAGCTCCCGACTGGCTAACATTTGCGGTCGGTTGCCCTTACACCTGCGTCTACGTAGCTGGTAAGTGAGTCTTTTTTCGTACGTTAGCACCCTTGGCTGACCAGGAAAACTCAACAGATAGGCACCGTCACTTATGGGAAGCCGCAAATCTCGTTGCGGTGGTGCGAAGCCCCGCTTACTACAAACAGCCTCTCTCCAGTAGTACTGCTCGCAGCGGACCCACCGTCTTAGCGTATTCAATGAAGCAGTTCAACGACGTCCAACTTGCCGCAGTATCGGCCCCTCCATGCGGTGCGGCTTCTACCCCTATCTCTGTCCCACGGATTCTGACGGCCGTTGACGCTGCACGATGCGTAGTGAGTTCGATGGACGTTGGGCACGTTGTTCACGTCGACCTGAAACACTGGGGTCGCAGCTAGCGCTCCCAGGCCCCGATGTCGAACTACCCAAGTGGACCAGCTAGGCAGCACATGCCAACGCCCTGGTCAAAAGTCTAGACACGGAGGATGCACGCCCCCGAACCGAAGCTTGACGTACTCATCACTGCTAACAGATGCGTTCAGACAATACCCGTTGACTCCCAAGCTTCGTCGGGCGCCGCCTGGTAGGCTCCGTGCGACGGCATCGATGTGAGTAGCAATTCCGTATCCAGCGAACCATCTGAAGGGCTCCGTCTCTAGCTCGATGGCTGCGATCTGCTTGTCGAGGCGGCGGTTTCTGGTGTCCTTTGTTCGCTCCGGGTCTGCCCTCCTTTGGATCGTGCCTGCCGTTTAAGCAGTGGGATTCCTGCTATAGGGAATCAGACCGCCTTGTGACCCAACACCTGCGCCGCATCTCGGATCTTCCGACCTGCCTTCTGTCGGCTTCGATTGCGATGCGCTTCAAGGCTCTGGCAGATGTGGCGGTTTGGCAGCAAGGACCGGCGGCTAACAGACGTCAACGGCGAACGCTTTCACGCCCGCCTGCGAGTATCTGACGAGTTGCCCCTCCTCCCCTCCCTCCCCTGGTACTGGTATTCAGCTCGACGTCCGCAGGACCGCCGCTCGCCCCTTGACCATTCTTCGCCTTCACAAGATGCCGGAGTGTAGAGAGCGTGTATGCTTCTGGCTTTCCCTGGTAGCACTCCTCTTCCTGGTTGCTCCTACGTCAGCGGGCCACACGACATGCGCAAGCGGTCAACTGGACTGGTACACCAGTGTCGTGGGAGAGACACCATGTACGCGCTCTGAACGCCTGCGTGCAACGCTCGAGACCCTCGCTGACGGCCCACGGATTGTGCGCAGGCATGACGTATCAAAGGCTTCGTCAGATATGTAACAACGACTGTGAGTTGCGGTCCGTCCTTCGCGAGGGCTCTTGCACATCTCCATCCCGCAACATGCGATTCTGATATAATATACCTACAGACCAGGTACCAACCTTCAGGTCTACGACTCCTGGGGACAACTGCGACGATCAAGTCTGTGAGTGTGTTCTGTTCCCCGGATGGAAAGTTTCTGATTGGCTCGTAGCGGCATGTTGCTGCAACACCGTCGCATTCCAGCTGAGCATGTTGTGTATGAAGTACGTTGATGCTCCTGCCGCTCATTGACACATAACTCACTTAATTCCGCTAGCTGTCAAGAGGACAAACTCTCCGGCAACCAGGCTGGCTTCGACGCCGGTATATGCATCGGAAATCCGGTATTGACGTATATGACTTACTACTGCCTATGCAGTTCCCGGCACATATACCCGTTATCGTGGGACTTGTGGCGCTGGAACGAACCATTCGTGAGTTACTTGACTTCAGGTATTCACCATGGCACTGACTGCCCGAGGATAGATTGACTTCGGATATCCAAAGATCCGTTTGCAACGAGCACATCAGACTGGATGATTTCTTGTACGGCGGATGGGCAGACGGCTCATGGTACGCTTGTTACCGAGTCCGATCTTTGCGAGGTAACTGATTATTACTCGTGATAGGTTCTAGTACGTTCACATCGAGTCTTGGTTGCGACTGGGGGAACTGACCAGTGGTAACCTGGCAGTGTCTGGATGAAAGAGAACGCGGAACGTACCCACGCGGCGAACAACAACAATACCTTCACCCATTGCGCGGACCAGATCTCGCCAGCCGCAACGCGTCCATCTACAACTACTACTATCACCAGCACTGCTACGACCACTAGCATTTCTACCCCACCGACTACATCTCCCGCGACGACGCTAAGCAATCCAGCGGACACGACGACTAGCCCCCCGCTAGGCCCCACGTCCAGTAATACCCTTGCAACGCCCTCCCTTAATACTACTCCGGGTGTGCCCGACGCGCAATCTGACGCATCCCTTGCGACTCCGGTAAGTCCCTCCGGCTATGCACATTCGGTGGCGAGGTTGACTATACAGCAGGAATCCTTTACGACCACATCTTCTACTCTGAGCGCCCCTACCGCCTCCTCTACGGATGACGCTCGTAACGGGCAAACATCATCCTCATCCCACCTTCCCGTGATCATCGGTGGGGCGGTGGGCGGAGTTGTGGCTGTTGCGGGTATCGTTGCCCTACTGGCGTGGCTTTGGCGATGCCAGGCTCGACGACGCTCCGAAGCCACACTCAAGCTCATGGAGTCTCCGCCAGACGATGACTTCCCCCGGAGAGACATGTTGACAGTCCGTTTCGGCACAGGCTGTGAGTGGAAACGCCCCAGCATCGTCCGGAGTGACCATACTTACCGCTCCGGCCCACGGGCACTCAGACGGCGGACAACGAACATCAGCGTGGCTCGATGGCCTAGCTCCACCCTCCGACGTCGCTCGAGCAGGGTATACGTTGGACGACTACTCTCGGGCTAGCGCCTTTTGGCGCAGTACTGTTCCTTCCGACCAGAGCCTCTCCGCGCGTCACACCGACGCGGGTGTTGTGATCCCGCTCTCTCGCTCGGGTTCTGGCAGGCTACCACCTGCATATCGATCATGGGAAAACGGCTCGAACGTAGGGTCAGAGGGTTCCGAGTACGCGTCCAACTCCGGCGGCGGGAATACTACGGGCGAGGAGTCGGAGGCCGAGACCAGTCCGCGTTTTCCCCTCATACCCCAGCGCCCCGAGGAGAAGCACCTTGGCCCGATGTCTTGAGCACTGGAGGGTATGGCGCTCTTTGCTGGAGCCGTAGTCGTGCTGTTACATACAGCCTTTGTTCTTGCACGAGAGCCTATTCTATTGCTCGTTGGTTTGCGTCGATAAGTAACTGTTGTGCTTGGCCGGCCTTCGGACTTACGGTGGGTCCAGTTCAGTGCTAGTCTCTATCTCACGGTTTACTTGACGTTTTTCTGATGTGACCACCCTTGACCACCTGGCTCCATCGATGTTCCTGGTGCCGCAGGCAGCACGACACAGCATCAATTCCTGGATAAGGCGAGGCCGATCGCATTAATCCAAGAAGCACGGCCACCTTGTACGCGTCGGCTATCTTTTCTTACCCAAAACCTACACATATCCGGGGTCGACTCTCCAAATCGTCTACCATGGCACACGATATACTCTCCAACGCTCGCCGAAGAGGCTCGAATGGGCTGAGCTCGAAGAAATGAAGCGTCGTATATGTTGTACGTATCCCGCCGGCACCGACAGCGCCCGCCATCGCGTAGCGTACGCTAACGCATCAAACGTGTGCTTGGCAATGTTCTTCCCGCCCGAATCGGAGGCCTCGCCAACTCATGAAGTTCCCGATACATCGGTTATGGCTTAGGAGGGATGTCCTCAGCCGTGCGGCGTCGCCGCAGCCCTCAGCTTGGTCACCTTCTTTCCTCCCAACCACTCCCTCCCGCCGGCTTCCCGCTGTGGCGGCGTCGCTCGCACTATCTGTTCTGCCGCTTGTCCTGCTACGGGTTCTGGAGGATGGTCTGGTCGGGAGCTAGGGCTCTCCATTTGCTTGGGGCTTCTACCGTACTGCTTGCGGGGACTGCATGGGCGGGTAACACAACGTGCGCCAGCGGGCAGCTGGATTGGTATTCGAACGTGGTTGGGGAATCACCATGTAAGTTCCTTTGTCGTCTCCGCTCCCGCAACGTAGGCACTGACGAGATCCGCAGGCGTAACTTACCAGAGGCTGCGCCAGATCTGCAATAATGACTGTTAGTACCATCTCTTCATCCGTTTACTGTGGTTCTGACTGCGCCTATGCGGATCGTCCATGAATAGACCAAGTGCCGGACTTCAGGCCATTGACCCCAGGCGATCAGTGCGATGACCAAGTTTGTGAGTACTTGTCTGCTCGTACGCGCGTGTGCCTGGTACTGACGCGCCCCAGCGGCGTGCTGCTGCAACACTGTTGCGTTCCAGCTGAGCATGCTCTGCATGAAGTAAGCCGCGATTTGTCGTGCGATCATCGATCAGCTTCTCACACATACGTCTGGTACATTTGTAGCTGCCAGCAAGACCAAATTGCGGGCAACGAGATCGGTATTGACGCAGGCGTTGGGGCCTACGGCCTTTATCGCGGTACATGCGGTGCCGGAACCAACCATTCGTAAGTATCAATGCCTCGATAATCGATGCGACACGGACGCTGATGGCGAGTGCAGATTGCCCAAGGATATCCAGCAGGGCGTTTGCAACCTCAACATCAAGTTGGACAACTTCCTCTATGGTGGTTGGGACGACGGTTCATGGTGAGCTTCGTTATGATATCAGTGCGACGCGGCTTATACTAACATCTGCTTAGGTTTTAGTGAGTTATTTCCTTGCCGCTGTACTCGGCGAACCGGCGAATTCCCGTTCTAACGCGCCTACGATGAAAGCGTATTCACGAAGGAGAACGCCGTTCGGGACCATGCGGTGAACAACAACAACACATTCACCCACTGCGCGAACCAGATATCTCCGTCAGCGACCGCCACGCAGTCCAGCAGCGGCACTGCTTCCGCCTCACAATCTGCCATCACTGTGAGTTTTGTACAGTGCTTTCTATATCTTGCTAACTAACATCGCCCTACGATTAGTCTGATACGGCGAAGACGACGAACCCAGCCGGTCCTACCGGGACAAGCGCAGACTCGGGCGGTGCCGAGAAAAGCTCGTCGTCGTCGCCCGCGGGCGCCATAGCTGGCGGCGTGGTGGGCGGTTTGGTAGCCATCACGGCCGCCCTCGTCGCGCTCTTCTGCTGGAGACGACGCTCTCGGGGACACGGTGGCATCACCCGTGGCATACAGGATCCGCCGCACAGCTACGACATTGACGGCCCCTCGGCCGTCTCCTCACCAAACATGTCTACGCCGTTCATCGGGATGGTTAGCAACAACGGCGGAGGTACGTGTGCTCTCGTCTGCGTGAGCGTTTTTCTTACGCCGTGGTACGCAGCTCCGCCACCGCAGTCGGCCTACTCGACCTCCCAGATCTTGTCTCCTCAACACGGTCATGGCCCGTCCTCCTGGAGCGACTACTCCAGCCCTGTTCCCCAGAGCGCCGGCCTAAGCTCGGACAGCGACCTGCGCCACACCGACGCGGGTGTCGTCGTCCCGCTCGCCCGGTCCGCGTCCGGCAGGCTTCCTCCTGCGTACCGTTCGTGGGAGGACGACTCGAATGTGGGCTCGGAGGTTGCGACGAGCCACCAAGGAAGCGGGAGCGGGAGCGCGCCGAGCGCGCCCGCGTCTGAGGTAGCGACCAACCCGCATATGCCGCTCGTGCCCATGCGGCTGGATGAGAAGGCGGGTTACTCCGGGCACTCTGCGTAGTACGCATACCTCGCCTTCCCTGGAAACCCTTTCTTTTCAACCGGTTCTAAGTCCATTATTGTGTTCTATAGTTTCTGTTTCTTCTGCTCCGGGACTCTTAGTAGTACTGTGATTCGCGCGAGTCACTGTAGTATATAAGTAGCATGCGCAGTTATCCTCGTGATTTCGTCTGGTTCTTGTGGTTCCTCTGGTGGTTTTTAAGGCCTGTCAGTCTCTAAGAGTCCAAAAGCTTGGTTGGCCCAGTGTGTGATTCCGACGTGCGTCGTCGACGAAGGTCGACCATCCTTTTCAAATCATATTGGCAGACGGTAATTGCCGGTTGGGCGTCTGTCGACTCGTTGTTCGTCCGCTTCGACCTCCACTGGTTCTACCTGTTCATCTTTCTCTCACATTCTGTATCCCGCTGTTTAACGTTGACCTGTGGCATGCCTGGAGCTCACAAGAATGTAGCCAGCAACCGTCACCGAATGCTGTGTGGGCAAGCAAGCGTCCCATTTTCCCGTCTCTGATCAAACCTGTCAGGAGGGAAGATCTACGCAGTGATCATCAAGCTCAGCTGGCTGAGACAACCATGTGCTGCTCCCAGGTTCCGGCATGGCATGCGGCAACTAAATATCTCGAAGCCGGCTTGAGAGATCAGTAAGTATTCGTGGCGCGCCGCTCAAACCGCTTTTAGGCGAACATGTCGAAGGCGGAGTGATGGACCACGGTGGTAGTACATCCTGCACCGCATCCCCGGCAGTCCTGGGCAGCCGATTGTCAGCTTTAATCCCCTCTTTCCTGTGTTCCATCTCGCGCTCGCCGCTCTTGTTCCTTCCTGTGTCTTTGGAATTGGCGAGGTGTCGGGAGCCTGATTACTAGCCGTTCCTTACAACAAGCACGCCTGGACATGCGCAGCCTTGCGACGGGTATCCACCGCTCCGGTGGTTGCTATGCGCGTTTCCTCCTTCTCTTGTGGCTTTTGGGTCCCATAATCCCCGTGTTCGTATCGGCGGCAGATCATACCCAGTGCGCTAGCGGGCAGCTAGACTGGTATACTAGCGTCGTTGGCGAAACACCTTGTAAGTCCCTCCTGCGAAATTAAGGTCGGCCACTTACTTACGGATCTCGCAGGTAGGACGTATGAGAGACTACGTCAGGTCTGCAATAATGACTGTGCGTAATACGTCGTTGCTCTGTACTTCGAATGCCAGGCAACTGATTACGAGTGGCTCTCAGACCAGGTGCCCCGGTTCACAACGACGCTCCCGGGCGATACATGCAATGATCAAGTCTGTAAGTCTGTGCGTCGTATGGCATGGGGATTCGAGTGTTAACGCGTGCCGGTGCAGCCGATTGTTGCTGCAACACAGTGGCATTTGCGCTCAGTATGCTCTGTATGAAGTACGTGAACTGTCACTCTTCGTTCACGCCTGCCTTTCGCGATGTTGAATGCCCTTCTCTAGCTGCCAACAAGACAAATTGGGTGGAGAACAGACTGGGATTGATGCGCGTGAGTGCTCTGGGGCATCTGTACTACAGCGCTTGACCACCAGCGGCGTACAGCCCCTAAAACATACGATACTTACCGGGGATCGTGTGGAGCCGGGACTTCCCACTCGTATGTGTCTTTTCTCACCTTGTTTTCCCGGATACTAACCATCTAGTAGACTGGGTCCCGACATTCAGAATGCGGTATGCAATGAGAACATCAAGCTCGACGACTTTCTATACGGCGGCTGGGACGATGGTGCTTGGTAAGCTCCGTAGCTCGTCAAACGCTGCATAGCGGGAATGCTGACGATTTTCTCCAGGTTCTAGTCAGTGTCCGTGTACCGTGTTCTGACTAGATGCTGACGGCGCTCCTGAATTAGCGTATGGACGAAGGAGAACGCGCAGGTCAAGCACGCGGCGAGCGGTAACCAGACCTTCACGCATTGCTCGAACCAAGGTTCTTCCGAGTCCCTAACGGCGACTTCTCCGCTCTCAACACTCTATTCGGCGAGCGCCTCGTCAGCCACCCTCCCTCTGTCGAGTTCTGAATCCGTACGTGTCTCCGATCCTCCCCGCCCTCTCCTTTTCGCACTTACGCCCGCAACAGAGTCCAACACCTTCTGGCAATGCTACGGGCAGCCTCGCTAGCAACGACCATGGCGGCTCCGGACTGTCCCCTGGTGCGAGCGCTGCTATAGGCGGAGTGATCGGCGTACTTGGCGTTCTCGGGGTCGCCGCGGCCGGCTTCTTCCTCTGGCGAAGACACAAGAGGGCGAAGCACGCGTACACCGCTCCTAGCAACGTCGCCCGGCGGTTGAGCTACAACCCCTTCGTGGACAGGCCGCTCACCACGCCCACTGCGGTCGCGCCGTATCTCATTCCTACGGACACACGCGGTAGGTTCTCGTTCGCATGCTCGCGCAGTTAGCACCCGTACTCATACCGCCCGCGCCGTGTGCAGGGCAGCTGGATGGGGACCTCAAACCTAATCGTTACCTCAGCTGACACCTTACAGCTTTATTTACTACTTTGATCGCGCGTTCGGTCAAATGGCATTACGCTCCTTTCATTGATGTCTACTGCTCTGGGTTACAGTAATGTCCCAGGTAATTGCGCTGCGCCGGCCTTCCAAGTTGCTTCCGCCCTTGCAGCAGGCGCGATCGCGACATCTCCCACGCCGAGTTGCGCGCTCGATTTTGTTCCTTCCACCTCGTATCTATCCGCTCGTGCGCGCTCACGTCGGAAAGGCTTCTTCGCTGCTGATTGCATCCGTCCATCTTACATGCTAGATGACAGCGCGCGATATCACCCCGGATGCTGTCCGTAAATAGGCGGCTCGCCCCTGCGTTCCAAACCTAGACTACGGACGGCCTGTGGGTTTGACGAGACCTTAGCCCTGGCGGGCCTGGGTATAGGTCAGTGTCTACGCGCTCGCGCCTCTATTGCGTGTTGAGCTAACGAACTTGCTCTATATACAGCGCTACAGCCCAAACTACCAACACGGTGGATAGCGAGCTGTGCTTCATCACGAGGCGGTGCGCCGCCCATCGTGCGGTGTATGCGATGTCCATCGCACAGTCACGCACCTTCTGCGGACCGAACTTAATCCTGACGCCATGGAGTGCGGCATGGAAGCGAAGATGTCCAGCGGAGAGCTGTGCGCGCGATGGCGATAAACGCGTCCCTCGTTCCGCGCGGCGGCGCTGACCTTCTGGCGACCTACCTCCACGACATCCCTCTCTCTCGGGCTTGCTAGCAGGCGCAACGCTCGACTATGGCAATGCGGCTACCTTATGTGTCTCTTATGTTGCCGCTAGGCCTCGTACTTTTCGGTGTAGCCACCGGTGCCCTTGTGCCGAAGGAAGATATGACGTGCCAAAGTGGCCATGTGCACTGGTACTCAAATTGCTTCGAGGAGAGCCCGTGTAAGCTCTATACACTGAACACGTACGTCTTGGATGAAAACGGGGCTGAACGATGCTTTGGGTACAGGTACCACTTACACGAAGCTACGGAAGGCGTGTAACCCAGACTGTGAGTTTTCTCACTATTCTCGGGATCTTCAACGACGAAAAACTAAGCAAGAGGACCGGCTCTCCGAATACACGCTCCGCTCTGTCAGACACACTACCTCAACTCTCGTCAACAGGTGTCAGTGACACTCCCTGCTCTCCTGAGGAAGGTACGTTGCCACAGTGAATCACGGCATAGTCGAATCACTGATCGTGGACACCGGTGCAGCGCTATGTTGCTGCAATTCCGCGGCCTTCCAGCTGTACATGCTATGTGTGAAGTAATTAGCGCCTTCCTGCACCCTAATCTGTCGCTAACCTTTTCTATAGCTGTCAACAGAGTAACAACTCTAGTTCCTCTGGGAAACGTTACCAGGGTATCTCCGGCGGTGCGTCGGTCTCGGGGGCTCCCAACCGGCAGCGGGCCTCACACCCAACGGGTATCACTATAGGTGCGACGGTGTATACCGCATACCTCCAACAATGCCCGGGTATCAACAGTGTACCGGATGGCATTCCACCGTAAGAATCTAATCTGCTATGATCCTCGACGTTGTGTCTGATCGTTGAGCAAGGACCAATCCTGACAAGGATGTCATCCAGGCCCTCGGTATCGAGGACATGGGCTTTCTCTTCGAAAAACTCTCCCTCAATAGTGATGGCTGGTGCGTGATCTCTGAAAACTCGCCCTTGAAAGCGCCTAATACGATGTGTGGAACTTAGGTCCTAGTGAGCTATTCCTGGGGCTCAAGCTGCACGGCTGTCTGATAAACCTAAAGCTCCGATGTGAAGAAGGTGTATTATGCAGAGGAGCAACAGAACAAATCCATATGCCACCCTTTGAAAACGAACTCTTCGTATCACGCGAGTTCACCATCATCGTTGACAACTGAGATTCAGGCGCCTGCAACATCCGCGGCAGTGATTGTGAGACTGGTCTCGCGTCTCTCTCGACCTGCTCTGACTTGAAGTTCCCTTATTCAGACTTCAGCGACGGTCACCAGCACCGGATCAGACGCAGGCACCGACTCGGGAGATGGCAGTAGCTCGGTTCGTACAGCAAAGGTCCGGCCCGTACCTACGGGGACCATCGTCGGCATAGTGGTCGCGGTAGTGTCGGTAACAGGGATCCTGTTGGCGGCCCTGTGGTACACGCGAAGACAGAAGCGCAAGACCATGCCCTATCCCACTGGCCAAGGGACTCCTGGAGCGCCTATTGCGGAGGACAAGGAGCTGCCTAGATCCGTTGCGGCTCGGAAAGCAGGTCAGTCGTGAACCAGCCTCTCTGACGTTCGCGAGCTAAAGCCGCTGACGCGACTTCTATGCTTTGCAGGAGCATATCGCTCCATGTCATTTATGCCTCTGCTTAGCCGCCGCGCGGCGTCTCCCGCGGGTAGCATCGGCTTTTCTCCAAACGCCATGGTGAGGCAAGCCGACCGCGGAAACGACGACCCGCGTCCCTACTCTGAGGGGTACTCCGAGACGCTTCCTGGGTATACGGGGTGGGACGTGAAATCGATAGGGGAGAAATCGGAGGCGAGCGGACCCACGGACTTACATATCTAGTAGGGTACGGCATCAGCAAAAGTGCAAGCGCCCGCCAAAGGATTGCAAGGATTGCAAGTTCGGCGGGGACCTGCAAGCGCTCGCACTCGCTCGGGAGAGATTGCGAGGAGGGGGCGGGCCCTCGCGAGCGATGGCAAGGCGGCGCCGCGCAGGAGGATATCGCATGTAATCGTATAGTATCATAATATATGCATTGTGCGAGCCAAAATAAATGACCGACCGCGGCACGCGCACGCTCGCCGAGGCCGCCAGGTGCTACTACTATCACTACGACATGAAGCCGAGCGCGCTCACGGCGGCGCGAACCCTAGATACTCGTCGCCATCCTCCTGGGGGTCCGGCAGGTCCTCCTCGTCGTCCGAGCGCACGTACCCGTAGTCGAGCTCCTCCTCGTCGGGGTCGTCTGCCTCGCCAGTGCCCACTGGGACGTCCTCGTCCTCGTCGTCCGACGCCGGTGCAGCCGGGAGCTCCTCTGGGGGAGCCTCCGGGTCGTCCATGTCGGCGTCTTCGTCCGGAGGTGGCTCATCCATGCCGGCACCGCGGAGTGTGTCGAGGTGGGGGATCGTGCTGCCGACGCCGCCGGTTTGACGGTGTCCTACACCGCCGCCGAGGTATCGCATGAACATGTCTCTGTCGACGAATCTAGAGTAGGTTAGTAGGAGCAGCACAGGATAGGATAGTGTATACGTACATCCCAATATAATAGCGTCTGTAGTCTTCGTCGTCTTCCGAGTCGTGGCGCGCGATGCTATGGCCTGGGAGCGCGACGTCGGATCGACCGTGGGCGAACGCCGGGATAATGTGCGAGGCGCGGAGAACTTGATCTGGCGAGAGGAACCCGAAGGGCTCGTCGTCGAGATGGGCGAAGGTGACACGAGGGAGGGTGGCCGAGTGAAGCCCCCAGTCGGCGGGGCTGTCGAGCTGGTACCACCGAACCCAGAGCACCTGGAGAGCAGTCGGTTTGCTGGCCTCGTCGTTGGCAAGATAAGCGTTGACGTGGAAGATCCCCAGCACGCGGGCGTAGAGATACGGGTGGGGCGAGCCAGGCGGGGCCAGGAGCATGATGTCTGCCTGTGAGCTCGGGTTGATCGAGTCTTGCTCGCGGCGCATGTCGTACGTCGTAAAGTTCACCTGCATCCGCTTGTGGATGTACATGCGATCGTGGCGAAAGCGTACAGATGCGAGTTCTTCGCGGGTGGGTTCGTAGTCGTCCTCGGGCTCGTTGTTGCCCGCTCGCAGACGCGAATGGACGTGGCGGCGCAGGTCGGGAATGAACGACTGCAAACATATCAGTACTAATGTGTCTCGCAGTTGTACTAGCTGGCCCGGCGTACCTGTACCGCTGGATCACCGTCGTTATCGTGCACAAAACCCAAGATATCCTCCGGGCTACGCTGCTCGAGGGAGATCTTGGTGTGCTCCTCAGGCAACATGACGCCGATGGATTCGCGGTCGTGAGCCCTGTCGCCTAGCGGCCCCGACGACTCCTGGGTGAGCAATCGCCGCCGCTTGTCTGCACGCTTCGCGACGGGCGGCGCACGCTTCTGCGCGTCGTTCGCGAAGCGCTCACGGCGTTCGTGACGTGCGATCTGCAACGCGAATGTCGCGTTCTTGTTAGTGTGTGCGTAGAAGCGTTTGCATCGACGATGCTCGGTCTCGCTCTGAAAAATTGTAAGGTTAGTCACCACATGGCACGAACCGCGCGAGGACGTACCGTTTGAGTTGATACTCCTTCGAGAGTACCGATGAGACGGACCGCTCGCGGCCCATCGCCGCTACGGTGGAACTTGTAAGTCGACAAGTTGAACTCCTTCGTCGCGCGATCGGCATTGCCAGATGCTGGCGCGCGCGCTGCGGTCGCCGCGGACTTGCCCTTGGTGTCCTTCTTCGCCTTCCGGCGCTGTCGTGCCTCGACCTCCTTATCCAGCTCGCGGGTGTCGTACTCCGAGCAGACTCGCGACATGAACTCCCTCATAACTTGACCTAGGTTCGTGACAGCGCCCTCGAATACCTCGAGCGTGGACTCCGAGTGTAGACGAAGTTTGGCAAGGGCGTGCCACATCGCGAGGCGGAAGAGCATCCGCCGGACAATGCGGTCGTGGATTGCCGGCAGGAGACCTTCGAATACGGGTATAGCACACTAGAAGGCACAACTTTGTCAGCTCGACAGGCCCGTGAAGATTACCGACTCCTGACAGGGTGTACCTGGATCAGGTCTTCAAAGTCGCGCGCTGCAAGCTTCTTGAGGCCTGCCACGTTGTTGCCGAACTTGCGGATGGTTGTACGGCCGAATGTGGGAACCTGCGCGAACCTATGGCATCATTAGATGACGCAGAGAGTTCACGGGCATATGTACTACTCACCGTGCATTGAACTCGATGACAGCCGAGTTCCCGATGGCCGTGAGAATGTGGACGAGGTGTGTGAGCGTCGACTTCCACACGCCGAGTTCGAACTCGTGCATGATATCGGGCACGAGCGCCCGATATATGTCGAATCCGAACGCCCCCAGGCGTCTAGAAAACGCGCTCTACGAATTACTGTTAGTAATGGCCCTGGGCGTGGGGATAGAGAGGGATGGCGTACCTGGTTTGCCGACGTCGAAGTCTTACCGAGGACGTTCTCGACGGCCTTGCCCTCGGGACCCAGACCACGCCCGAAGATCCACCCGCGCACGCGCGCGAGAGTCGCGCGGAGCCACGGGGTGTCCTCTCGCGGCTTCTTGACCCGTGTCGCCAAGTCGTTCTTCGTGCCCATAAGATGTATACGGGACTTCTCTACAAGACAGTCCGGACACGGGCACTTGCCCAGGAACTTGATGCAGGCAATTAGACATCTGTACAGTACATCGTTAGCACAAGTAAGACGAAGAGGGCGAAGATGAGACTCTTACTTCTCCGGGTAGTCGGCACAGTAGACCAGGATCCGAGGGAAGAGTCGACGGAGGATGCCGTCGCCACACTGGACGAGGAACCCGTGCTCGTAGGCGTTGACGAATTCGTCGTCAAGGAGAAGCTCCCAGATCTGCTGCATTAGCTCCTTCTTGCAGTACCGAAGGACGGCGGCGGTAGGGGCGGCACCATACGCGTCCTCGTACACCTGCTGTATGATGTCGGGCAACTAGAATGACAAATCAGTAAACAGCATAAGAAATAACACGAGAGGATGCAGCTTACCGAGGGGATGTACGCTAAGTGGTGAGCGGAGAACGACGTCGGCATCCCGCGGATGTACTTCGTGAGCCCAAGCAGGTAGAAGTAGATTGGCCAAAGAGACGCGGTGCCGAAGTTCGTGAGGTGGGTCGAGTCGGAAGATACCATGATGGGGACCGCCGCATATGGCGTCTTCGGGTCGTCGCCTGGCTCGCGGTCATGCTTGGCCTTCTCTTGGACAACGCGGTCGAGCTCGATGTGCGTGTCCGAGTTGTACACCTCGGAGTACAGGCGTTCGGGGGTGGGCTGAGGTTGTGCATCGTCGTCTGTGGGCGACGACGGTGGATGGTCGTGGATGGGGGATGTGGACAGAGAGGGAGAATCGTCGTGGGAGGAAGCAGGAGGGGATGGAGACGTGGCTGTTGTCGGCTGCCGTGAGAAGAGCTTGAAGGGGTTGTAGTGTAAGCGTGCAGTGGTCATGTCTTCACAGGCGGCCTTGATCGCCGCAAGGAACGGGCGATAAAAGATGTTCTTAACCTCTAGAGACGGCGCGTCGGCTTCAGACTGATGCCGTGCCTTCACCTTGGGGAGAGCGATCTTGATCGTCCCTGTCTTCCAGCCGTCTGCAGCCGGGAACTCCTCAGTTCCCTGAGTGTGCTTGTCCATGCGCGTGAGTTCCGTCTTCGCGCTGAAACCGTCTAGATCTTCGACATTGAAGTCAGGTGCGAGGAGGACGTCGTGGACGAGGCGGTCCAGCTCCGCGGCGGATTTGACCGCCGAGCCCGAGTAGAACCACGCCATCAGTCGGAAGACCGTGGCGTTCAGGAACGGCGTGAAATACTCGGCGGTTGCGGCGGCAATGGCGCGCACGCTACCGAACGGGCGGGTCGGATCTGCAAGGTCTTGCTGCGGTCGCAGAGCCTCGGTGTGGGAGGGGATGTCCGTAAAGGCGTCGACTGTGAGCCCCTCTTCCGGGTCGTGTGGGGGTACCTCCGTATAGCGGCGGAACACACCAAACGAGTTGTCGGCAGTCTCGATGGGAGGTGGCTCCATGTGCTGAGGAGGCTGAGGGTTAGCCGGCTCCTCATCGGGGACCTCCTCAACCGTGGGCGCAGGAGGACGGGGAGGCGGTGGCGGCGGTGGCCGAGGGATATGCTCGGGCAGTCCGGCCAGCGACGTCGGGACCATGTCGCCCTGACGAAGCCAGACGGGCGCGCATCGCGCCCGTCCGGCGCGACTGAAAGTCGGGATCTCGATGGGACGCGCCGCCTAAGTTTGCTATGTCAGTGCGTGGATCGAAGTGACTATATGCGGTCCGCTGACCTCCTCGCGCGCGCGTTCCTCTTCGGAAAGCCGAGCTCGCTCCGCATCTGCAGCAGCCTTCGCCGCAGCAGCAGCATTCCTATCCTCTCTCAGTTTCCGGGCCTTGACCCGACGCGCGGTTTCATCTTCTTGAACGCGCCGCTTGAGGCCACCGCCGGCAAGATTGTGGTAGCGTGTGCAGCGAAGCTGGTGCTGGTTGATCCGGTCGAATGATTTCTTGCAGCCTAAGCACAGAGTACTCATGAGGTAGATCGTTGCCAAGAATATAAGGAAGCCGAGGACCGGGTGTACCCTCATAGCAGAGGTGGTGGGCAGAGCGCAAAGAAAAGATCGCGAAGTGCGGAGCGCCTGGATTTGCGCGCACACGTGACTTCAGCTTCTCGACGCGACCGCGTCGCGTCAGCCGGATTTGGCAGGTATCGCTCCATATAAGGCATTGATCACCTCCGGATTCAAAGCCCGCGCCGTCTTCGAATACACTCCACGCTGCCGGCTCTCAAAAACTCTTGCTCCTGCCTCCTGCCTCCTCCCACCTCCCACCTCTGCACCATGGCCCACCGAGGACGGTAAGAATGCTCGAATATTCCATTTATCATTGACTATATGTGTATTTATCCAGACGCACGGCCGCCGTACGAGGGCGCGCTCAGACGCAGCCGCGCACACAGACGCAGCCACACGTCAACACCCCGGCACATGCCCAGACGCAACCGACGGCGGACCGACGCTCGCGAAGTCCTCGCCGACGGGAACCAACGTCAAGCTCGCACCGGGATCACAGCCACGCGCCTTCCCAGCAACCCGAAGGGCGCCGCGCAGCCTCTCGCGACCGGTTTGAGCCGCCCCCGCGCGTACCCAGCCTTGGTCCAGAAGAACAAGATGAAGAGGACCTGGATCCGTTTGCCGACGAAGATGACCCCGCGCCGGTGAGCGCGGCGGTGCGCGAGCAGTTTGAAGAACTCCTCGCGCACCTGGCAGAATCTCAAGATGCAGGGTGGAAGATCGACCAGTGAGTGATCGCACTTACATCACTCGCGTGTTTGCCTACTAACATTGTCAGGCTCCCATCGAACTCGCCACTTTGCCATCTTGGCAAAGTGGCGCGCTTTGCTATGCGGGACAACGGCCCGTACTTAGCGATCGGGCAGCATATAGTCATGGGGCTGACTATATGCGCAGCCCCGACCATCGAAGAGGCCGCCAAGCGTAGCGCTTCGCTGCGCGAATGGTGCGTAGTCTCCTGACCATCAGTCAGCAGGTCTCACACGGCATTGCAGCCTCCAGCCCGAACGGGAGCGCTTCATGAAGATCGGAGAGTGGCTCTTGGAACGCGCGCCGTTCCTGGAGCCTATGCTCCCGTTATTCGAAGAGCGTCCTCTCGACTTGACGCTCCTGGGAACTTTCGTAGGACCTATTGTTCTTCTGTATGCAGCTCAGTCACTGACGTACTTCGTAGATTGACTACCACGGACGCCAGGCACGGACTGCCGACATCTCGAGCCTCAAGCAGCACCTCCATAAATGGATTCCTGAGGTGGAACTCCGGAGGCCGGGCAGCGGGAATCCGCTCGTGATCAGCCCGCGCATCAAGGGGATCTTCGCTAGCAAGCGCTCTGAATGGGGCTGGAACAGCCTGTGGACCGCGCGGCTGCTTGTATGGCGCAAACATCGGGACGACTTCGACAAGGATCCCGATGCGTAAGCCGGCGTTCTAGCCCTTGTCTATCTTCTGATCACGACCCTCTGCAGGCTCCTGGAACGTATTCGCAACGGCGAGCTCAAGATGAACCACTCAGGGTTCCCGTCCTTCACGTATAACGAAACCTCTCGCGCTGGTGAGCTCGCCACGGGCCTCTTCATGGGAGACCTGCTGAAGCAGGTACGGCCGCTGTAGCCCCTCGATCATGCCAAATACTGATGGACTTCCGGGCTGCACAGGGCTATCGTTGTGTTTGGACAAGCCCGGAGTCATCCACCAATGAGCCGGGAGTTGAGGGATCGGGGCGGCCATCGATCTCGCGTGCGAATGGAATCGACACCGTCCGGCCGGAGAACATCGCGTACATCGCGTGCCTGGTAGGCCGGTACACCCGCGCTGCGAACTCTTGCTGACCGTGTACACAGATGCGACACATCCTGTCATCGGAGGCGTCGTGGAGCATTCAAGACAAGAAAGCCTTCAACGGTGCCCTGTTCTACGACAAGATCGTACGCGCCTTCGAGCAGGAGGCTCTCCGCAAGCCGGTGCTTGAGTTCTACCAGTAGTATGTCTCGAAACGTTGTACAGGACACGACTAATTGTTATTTATAGCGAGGTATACGGCGGCTTCCCCGACGCGAACGTCTCCGATGATGAGGAGGACGACTTCGCAGCCCTCGCGCGGGAACTCTCAGGCGGTGCTAGCAGCAACAGCGCGTCTGGATCCGGCTCCTCGAACTAGTCTCTGGCCTCGCATCGCGCGTCCTCGCGCTTCTTGTCCCCGCCGCTCTCGCTCTCGTGCCCGTCCCGTCCCGGTCCTCTGATACTGGCTTCCGTGCTCGTGCCCACGCGCTCTCGCTCCCCTACGGTCTCGCACTGCCCGCGCGCGCATCGTCAAGGCTTGCTCCCTCGCGCATGCGTCCTCCGCGCCCTCTGTCCCTCGCGCGCGCCTTCCAGGCTCCGCGTCCCCGCGCGCGCATTCTCCGGGCTCCGCGCGCTCTCGCTCACGCCCGTCCTCCCGTTCTCGTGCTCTCGCGCCTCGGCGCCCGTGCCCGTAGTGCTCCCCTGCTGTATGTTAGTGTGTATAATATAATGACTTTTCGCATTCTTTTCGGGCTGTGCCAGAACGAGCACCGGGGCTGCCGGGAATCCATGCTATGGAACCGGCAGCCCAAATTATATTTTATAAATTTTCGTGCATACACTTATGACTTTATAGGATGTCCTCAATCGCATGTAAGGACCTGGTCTGCGCGAGACGATCCCGAGTGACCGAGGCGATTGTAAGCGTAGCCGAGAGAGGGGGGAACGCTATATAAGCCCCGTCCCTATAGGCCGGGACATTGTAAGCGATTTCGGCCATTGCAAGCCCTTGCGAGCGCTCGCAAGGGCTTGCGAGCCTTTTGCTCTTTTGCTGATGGGGCGACCCATCGACGCCGTGGCTAGTGCGCTTAGACGTGAAGGGCGATGTATGAGTATACTATAGGATATTTATGGACTCGGGGCGTTGCGCTGGGCGGATCCATTGTGGACGCGGACATATGTGTCGCCGTAGAACAGGACGGTACTACCAACGCCGGGATGAGAGAGACTGAACGGGCGCTTAACTCTCATCCTGTCCGAGCGCTCATCTTGTCTCTTGCGCTTAACCGTCACGGTCGACGTCCATCGAAACCGACCGAGCGTCGCTCTCGGATCACCTGGTCTTATATGATCTGCGCTTGTCCTTTTGTCGAATCCAGGACTTACTCTATCATCCTCATCTCGCCGTTAGTATTCCTCGCGCGCGCGCAGAGTCCCGAATATCCACCGTCTGTCTCTGATGGCCAACGCGCGGATGACCTCGAGTCTCCTCGAGTACTAGGCGTAATTTTGCGCTAGTGAATTTGAGTACGTCCGCCGACCTCTTACGAAAGGTGTGCTTGAGGCGTCTTGCTGGTTACGGACCTACAGGAGGCCCCGAAGGCTTCTACTGGGCCTACTTCGAGTCCTCCCTAGGACGTCAACTTGGTTCTCCGCCGCACACTTGACACTGCCGAAAAGATGTTCTCGGCGTTTCGGAACGGGCTCTCGCACATATCTGGGGTCGTATCAGTCACGGATTAGGTGGCGTGCGTCATGGGAGCGGGCGCGAAGCGAACGCATGAAGAACCCACCTCGCTGGCAGTTCGTCTTCACCTTTTGGCGCGCTGCATAGATGATCAACGGCCGCAGGCCGGAGGGGCGCACTTCGTTTCAGATGACATCTGTCCAACCCACTTGCTAGATGGTGAAGCGCCTCATTGCCTCGACAACCGCCCGTGAATAGGGACTCCAGCCGCTCCGTTGGACAACTCGCCTGCGGAGCGGTCTCCTTCGACCTGGCCGTATCTCTGCGTTACCAAAGGCGCGTCATATCTCTCGGAATCGTGTTCTGTATCTTGGCACTGACAGTTCGCGAGCAGTGCCGCGGAGCGCTGCTGCCGTGCGTACGGGCTAGGCTGGGGTAGCTTGTATGCTCTGTGCGCCGTATATCGTATAACCCCCATGATGTTCCTGCACCGAAGCCCTCTTCGACACGCCAAACTCAATCTTAGCTCCGCAGGGCGTGGCATAGCAGCGAAGCTTCGTAAACGCCTGTGCGCGCGACGGTGATGACCGCGCCGGCGACCTTTATCTAGTATGCTTGCGTAGGACATTGAGAGGGACACCAGCACCACCTACATCTCCACTTTGTCTTGTTTCCCTGCTAATCGGACGTAGACCCAAGCCAGGCCAACGATGTTGCGGCCATCTCGTGCCTTTGTCGTATCTACCCTGGCGTACATATACCTGCTTCTGGGTGCAGTATTTGCGCAGGGTCAAGGAATATGTTTAGACGGTCAATCAGACTGGTACTTGGAGAAGTTCGGCGAGACCGCTTGTGAGTCCTCCTTTATGGATGTTGAAGTATATAGCGGCTCTATTGATGATCGTAGGCGACACGTACGTCGCCCTCCGACAGTCTAGCAACTCGAGCTGTAAGTGCACCACTAGGCATCTGGTATCTTGATAGCCGCACAGGACAAGCGTAGTATTGAATCGGACGCTTCCCAGATAAGCAACCCGAGCCTCAGTTCTCACTGCAGCCGTCGTTGAACGACTTTTGCCCTTCGGCTTTAGGTACGCCACCATCCGTGACTTCATATGGTCGCTATCACTAATGCTAGACACGTGAAACAGCGCAGTGTTGCTGCAATACTGCCGCTTTCCAGCTTCTCATGTTGTGCATCAAGTGAGGACCGCCTGAGGGATCGGTTATGCCGCCAATCCCTGATTTGCACTACTATAGCTGCCCGCAGAAGCGACCAGGGGTACCGCAACCCGACGACCCCAACACGGTTGGGTCTGTCAGTGAGTTTTTTCTCAGTTAATGGCACATTGTTACTGCATCGAGCTTATGTGCGATGCTCGCAGACTCTTCGGTATTTTCCGCCTACTTCAGCCAATGCCCCAACCAAACTCCACCGCCGTCGAATCTCTCGTGAGTGCTGAACCCATCATCATGGGCATCCGCCATGTCGACTGCATACGCAATGACTTCCTCAGATCATGCCCAGCTGGAAACTTCATAGAAGCTATCCGTCCCGAAAACAAGGCTTTCCTGTTTCTGCCCCTCAACGGTACCGAATGGTGCGTGAAGCGTTGTAGCATGGGGGAAAGCCGCACTTACCAGTCTTTTATTGGCACCAATAGGAGCTAGTGAGCTATATCCGGCTCCTGCGTACCTGGATTTCTCTACTCACCAGAGACATCACGCATTTGTAGCACCGAAGCCCATCAGGCGTTTTCTAACCGATTCGTACCAGATTACCAGACTCTATGTCCACTTGATAAGCTGGGTGGATCCTCCAATGATAGCACGACCTCGGCTCTGGCAGTGACCAGTACTCAGCAATATGCAACAGCGCCGCCGAGCGCATCAATGGTTAGGGCTGTAGTATCTCTGTGACATTTTCTGTTTGGATAACCCCTCTTTCCAACAGTCAATTTCAACCACTGCTAACCCGGGTGGCAAAGCGAGCTCAGGCGACGGTGATGGCGAATCTCGCTCTGGAAGAGGTCGCCGGGTAGTCCCCCTCGACGCCGTCATCGGGATAGTAGTCGCAGCGGTGGCGGTCATTGGAACCCTTGCGGCGGCTCTGTGGTGCACATGCAGACGGAAACGCGGCACGGTGGCTCATAGTACCCCCCGCGATGTTCATAAAGCTACTACCTCTGGAGGGGAGGAGGCGCGCAATTCCCCGATATTTCGGGAAACAGGTCAGCCGTAGCGGAGTTTCTCTTCGCAGGTACACGGAATGCTCACATCCGTGTACTTCAGAAGGGTATCTTTCCCTATCATTCACCCCTCTTCTCGGTCGTCGCGCAGGTTCTCCCTCAGGAGGTAGCGCGACCCCTCCCTCGATCGCCTTCAATCCCGAGGCCATGGTGCGGCCGGAGGGCAGCCGACGAGGGTCGCTTCGTCCGAGCTCAGCGGCATCCGAGACGCTGGCAGGATATACGGGATGGGATGCGAAGTCAGTAGGAGAGAAATCGGCGGCGAGCCGGGGCACAGACTCGCGCGTCCAAGAGTTGATCGATTGTTTGCCCGATCCTTTCTTGCCCCTCCAGCCTTCTCGGCCAGACCCGAAGGAGTAGATGTCTGCGCTTTCTTGCGTATTTATTGATGGACCTGCCATTGGGCGAGACAATTGTAACACCGTAGAAAGAAAACACTCTTGGTAGAAAGAGCAGAGTGTGTGCTTCGAAGCCCGGCCGGTATGATTTCGAGCCGCTTCCTCCACGTACTTTAGCTAGACGCCTGCCAAACAATGCGAGCAAACAAACGCGACGCGTCGGCGCGCAGACTTGTCAGGACTTGTCTGAGCTCTATATTTCCGGCCACCGGGTGTTCTCGTAGTTGGTCTTCCTCTACTGTACTTGCTGCTGCTTCGGAGCGCTGGCGTAGTGTCCTGACACTGGCCTGGCATAGACTAGTATCAAACCACCTTTCTGAGCTCGACAAGCCCACCGACGACGCCGCAGATTCAACCGTCACGCTACGAACACGGCGCGAACTGTCTACGGGCTATGCATCAACATCTTGCTAAACAGCCTCGTGCCTGAGGATATCGGTGTTCGCGGCCTCAGCCCTCAGCAGTCATGTTGTGGAAGGACAGCTTCTAGATGGAAGAGCGAGCTCCCAAAGCATCGTGGGTGGGCGCGGTGTCGACTGCGGCGTGAGGTGTACTCATTGAAGTCCACGAGGATGGTACAGAGCGACAATCGCCTCCGAGCTGGCCAGTAGGGTGAGATTCAGCATTGCGCAGTAATAAATCCGACATTTTTATTCACGAAAAGTGCGCTGTAGTAGCAGCTTGGCAGGGCAACTTCGAGACGGAGATCTTGGACTTCTCAGCTTCAATCGTCGCGGCGCCTGCGCGATGGTTGACACCATCTAGCCCTCAAGTTCGATCTATCAGCTGAGGCTGCGACGCCTCTGCACGTCTTACCTGAGACCGCGCCGGAGCCAGGCTGGGCGGCACACACACCTCGGCAGCAGGCACACAGGGCCGAGCACATAGAGATGAACCCATTTCAGCAATCCGCCCCCCTCTTCTCGCGTGCCGCACTGGGAAACGATCAACGTCTGTGCGCTACAGGAATATATCTCATCCCAAATACTATCTGTCCGATTTGCTTACTAGATGGGAGGGCGTCATATCGCCTCGACAGCTGTTCGCTACCTCCGTTGCACACCCCGAACTACGAGCAGTGGCCTCTCCAAACTTGACCGTATCCAGGCCCTGTCAGGATAAGTATATCGTGAGCAGCCCCTTTCTCTCGGAAGCTCACTGCGTATCCTGATACTGCTCCTTCTTGCGCAGTGTCGCAGCCCGAGCGCGCTGCCATCCTCCCTACAACCTTTGGGGCAGTACGCACGCTCGAAGTTATGCTTTACGCCGTATGGTCCCTATGATGTTCATCTCCCGGGAGAACCCTTCCCGCGGGGTGAACTCGATTTGTACTCCCGAACACGCCCGTCGGCGAAGCTTCGTGAAGGCCTGCGCGCGCGATGGTTACGACCATGTCCTATATCTAGCCAATCCGGGCGGCTCACTTCAAGAAGTGCTACCCCCTCGACCGACAGCCTCTTCCGAGTCGTGTATCCTAGTCTCTCTGCCTACCGGACGCAATACTGGGTCAGGCTAGTGATGTGGAGACTTTCGTGCGCCTCCCTCGTATCAACGCTGTCATACGCATACCTGTTTCTGGGCGTGGTGTTTGCGGAGGATAAAGGAACGTGCCCAAGCGGTCACCCAGACTGGTACTTGGCGGCGTTCCACGAGACACCTTGTGAGTGCCCTCTTGCGCAATGGTGATCTGTTGTTTATAGTCCCTACACACATCGATAGGCCACACCTACGTTTCCCTACAACAAACTTGCAACCAAAGCTGCACGTACTCTACTTCGCTGGTGTTCTCGTGCCGCGAAGGCGGACTGGTACTGAAGATACTTTTCAGATGCCCTACCCACCCTTCTGTCGACGCCTCCATCGGCCGCTGACTCTTGCCCTCCGAACTCAGGTATCATCCCATGCTTTGGAATGTGACGATGCGCACCTCTTAATTTGTTTTAAAGGCGCCTGTTGCTGCAATTCTGCTGCTTTTCAGCTTTACATGCTGTGCCTCAAGTCAGTTTCCCCTCTTTCAGCGATAATTTGCCATTTACTGATACTGCACCAGTTGCCAACATACAGGACAGGGCGGACATCGCCGGGACGGTTTTCAGGGGATATCCTCCAGTGAGTTCCCTGAACTTGATCACACATCGTCCCCGCGTATAACTGAAGAGCGATGGTCGAAGCTCCTTCGGCATACTCCGCTTACCTTCAGTGGTGTGCAAACCAAAACCAACCGCCGCTGAACTCGCCGTGAGTACCCGAGCGCCGTGCTTGCTCTGTAGCTGACGGCGCTGACAGGGCAGCATGCCCAACCTCGGACGAGGCTATACAAGCCGCCCAACTACTACGCAAGGGCTTCCTGTTCGCGCCCCTAGTTAATGGCACCATATGGTATGTGGCGCGTGCGACAGTACTTGGGAGTGCCGTTCTGACTGCTGTGCCACTATATATAGGACATAGTGAGTCGTGCCCTCGACTTGCACACGATCGCGCACACAAGGTATCTAATATAATCGTAGCGACGCAGCCAAGCAAGCATTCTCGGACACAACAGCCCATTTCCAAACGCTATGTACTTCTCGGCCATCCAGTACATCATCCGGCGGCAGCCCGGTTTCGCTTTCCGCAGTCCCTCCTGCCCAGATTCCATCAGCATCCCCCATGGGTGCGGTAAGTGCGCTGTACTCGGTATGGAGCACTTCTAAATATGTTGAACTTCCTCGCGTAGGCCCCGCCCGCTATCTCCACTCTCGAAGCCCCCTCGGGCAGCGGCAGGGGGGTAAATTCGGCTGGGGCCCCAGCGATTTCGCCTCCGAGTACGACCTCTCCCAAGAATTCCACCATGACCCCCGTTAAGATGACCGCCACCGAGAAAGCGCCCTCTGGGACAGACCTCACTGTCGAAACCATGGTACGACGAATATTAGTTCTTGTTGGTATCAGGAATTTCCGTTCAATGACAATCTCCACTGTTGCATAGGCGAACAGAGCGACCTCTAGTGCGGGTCCGACACATCCCAGCTCTCGCACTGGTGATAGTCAATCTCGTGCAGGAAAAGGCCGCTCAGTACCCCTCGGCACGGTCATCGGGATAGTGGTCGCCGCGGCGGCTCTCATCGGGATACTGCTGGCAGCC
This sequence comes from Trametes villosa, assembly GCA_002964805.2. Taxonomy (NCBI): domain Eukaryota; kingdom Fungi; phylum Basidiomycota; class Agaricomycetes; order Polyporales; family Polyporaceae; genus Trametes; species Trametes villosa. The sequence continues at coordinate 204,609 of PUDQ02000049.1, read as the reverse complement.
CTGTGGTACACGCGAAGACAGAGACGCAAAGGGTTGACCAATGCTATCGCCCGCGACGCTCTTCGTGGAGCTTCTGGAGTAGACAAGGAGCCGCCCAGGTCTGCGGCGGCTCGGCAAGCAGGTTAGGAGTAGCATGCTCTCCCTAAAAGAGCGCCGAATCCTGACTATCCTCCCTCCAGGAGCGTATCTATCAATGTCGTTCGCCCCTCTCCTCGGCCGTCGCGCAGGTTCTCCCGCAGATGGTAGCCCAGCCATCTTCAACCCTGAGGCCATGGTCCGACAGGGAAACTGCTCACGCGTGCCGCGGCGCGCATATTCGACGGAGTATTCGGAAACGCTTCCCGGGTATACGGGATGGGACGCAAAGTCTACAGGAGAGAAATCGGTAGCAAGCCAGCACACCGCGACGGACTCGCGCATTCATGAGTTGATGCCCGATTGCTCACTCGACCCCTCCGCGCCCCTTCAGCCTTTGCGACTGGACTCGGCGGAGTAGGCCTCGTGAATCTTGTGTATTTATTGACTGTGGTTTTGGCGAAAGTGACGCTGTCGTCGTTGAGAACATGAGTAGAGAAAACGTCCTGGCGGTCGTGTAACTTTCAAGCTCTACAGGCGCCTGCTTGAACTTCCAGTGCGCCTCACGCGCGTCTCCCTTATTTTCCACCGACCACCACCTAGCCCTGGTATTGACCCCTACGAGCGCATATTTGTCTGACGACTGAGCGACATGAAGATGAAGCTTGAACATTGACATGGACATCCCGGGTCCCGTCATATCTCCTGCGCGAGAAGATAAGCATGTACGGCCTCGACCTGCATCTCGTGCCGTCACCGCCAGGAGGAAGCGTGTGCTCGTGATGTACTAACATCGGCTATTCGTCCCGTTTATACCGGGCACGGCCGGCGAGCCTGCACCCTCAAGATCTCGAGAGGTAGGAGACAACCACAAGCTTAAAAGCGACCGCGACGCCGGCGTGCACACTTCCCAACTTGCATCCAGCCATCCCTCCAAGTACGTGAGCATGATCAATGCTCACCCTTGTCTACGCCGCTCACAGAACTCTGAAGAGTTCACAACCTCACTGATGGCTGACAGCGATGGCTCCGAGACGAGTAGATCCACGCCGATCAAGGACCAGTTTGCAGCTGTCATCAAGTCATTCGAGGAGCAAGCTGTGAATGGGGCGATCAGGTAGGCAGTTACACAAGCCGCAGTGTGCATGTCCAGAAGCTTACACATACTCCCGTCGTCTCAAGCAATGCCGAGGTAAGTATTCCTTGCCAACTTGTACCGCAGATGCCCACAGAGGACCTGACCACTCGATGACCACAGGTGGACAGTATCCACGATCTGCTCAAGTCGTGCACCTCGTTTGTGCTCAGATATACCAACTCTCGACGCTCTGTCAACCGCCTTCCACCTGAGATCCTCCGTGTCGTCTTTCTGGACTATGTTCAGCTCGCAGACTTCGCCGACCTCCTGTCAGGCAAGGTCAAGGACGTGGGATGGCCGCACACGTTCACACGGATCCGCGATGCCTTGTCGCTTTCGCACGTCTGCCGACGCTGGCGAGAGCTCGCGCACGACTTCCCTGCCCTGTGGACCTCGATCCGAGATGCTCACGCCGAGGAGACGAGGGAGTTCCTCAGCCGCACAAAGGGCCTCCCGTTGAAGGTTCTCATTGCCGCGGACACCCGAACGGATTGGTTCTGGGACATCTGCATGGAGCACGGAGATTCCATCGAAGAGCTGCACTGGGTGTCAGGAAAGAACAACGGCGGCGAACTCATCTCCATTCCTGCGCTGGACAACCAGGCGCCGAATGTCCAACGCCTGTCGCTCAGTCGATCCGCGGGAGACCAGACCAGGTACCGCAACATATCTATCCTTCGAGGGGCTACGGAGAACGTGACGATTCTGTCCCTTAACGACATCAATTGGGTCCCCACCAACATCTTTCCGGCTCTAACTCACCTCGTGTTCTCGGGCTCCGTCACCTTGACCGAGTTCCTCGCCTTCCTGACCCGTTGCCCTAACCTCCGCACTCTTATCCTGCGGAATGGAGTCACCCTGACGAGTCCCGACGCGCCACCCAGCCTTGGCCCTGTGCAGCTGCCGCGTCTCCAGAAACTCTCCGTAGACTTGAACCCTTGCGAACCTCTCCGGCCCTTCTTAACCTGCCTGGAATTCAACCGCCGTTTGTCAGCTGTGGAGATTGGCATGAGCGTGCTCAGGACCTCTCCGACGAGCCCCATCGGTAGGCTGGAAATCCCCGATGGACTCTACGGGCCCATTTTCACCCCATCCGACTACATCAACGCGCCGCTCACCCGCGTGTACTGCAAGCAGGCCTCCGTCCCGCACGGCGCGAGCTCCATCATGGTCCTGGGCGAGACCTGCGCGGTCCGCTTCGCGAGCCCCCTCCCGCTCGCGTTCGAGCACTCCTCCCTCCTCAGCGCCAAGATCGCGCTCCACCTCGTTACGGAGCTCTGGCTCGAGGGCATCGACCACGCGTCCTTCGAGCTCTTCGTCGCCTTCCGCGGCAACATGCCCGCACTCCAGACGGTGAGCGTCGTGCACCCCGAGCGCGTCGCGCGCGCGCCCATGGCGCTGTCGATGTTCGTGCAGTCGCTGCGCATGCCGCGCAGGTACCAGCCGCCCGTCGTGGGCCCGCCGACGATGCCGACGCTGCGCGTAGTGTTCGGGAGCGCGCCGCGCGTGCGGGCGGTCGGGCACCACATCTGGAACCCGGACGACGACGATGGCGTCGACCGGGTCATCCGCGACCTGGGCGGATTCGGCGGGAGGATGCCATTGGGGGAGAGGAAGAACCGCCTGATTGTGCGCGCGCCCGAGTTCCCGGCGGAGTACTACGACACGGTCCTGCCGGCGCTGATCGAGAACTGGGAGTCGGTGGAGACGGAGGTGAACGCTAGTGGGTGCGAGATACCGCCCGTGACGCAGGAGGAGGCTGGATTCCCGGCTTGGAAGGCGTGGTGATGACCTCGTGTACCCAGACGGTGGGATGGTGAAACAAAGCTCTGTACTTTTAGCGTTTTCCATATCGATGTCTCTTGGATTCCATGCTGCTCAGGAATTCCCGAAGGCATTCGACGCTGTGGAGGACGGCGAGACTGATCGGCGCGTACGAGTGTATGTATACCAGATCTGTGGGAGTGGGACTCGGGACGAAGCTCCGACTCCCACTAAGATTAGGCGATCTTAGTGGGAGTCATTGCTATGCGCGTACAGGCCACAGTTGCGTAGGGCGCTGCCAATGTGCAGCGCGTTAGTCTACAAATATTCAACCGTGCGAGTCACTGTCGCGGTGATTGGTCACTGTCGCTTCTGACTCGTAGCAGCCACACACTCAGGCGGCACAGTGGCTGCCGGAGCGTGTGGTTACCCGGGTCAGCGAGCTCTTCCAGCCAACCTGCGGATATTCATGAGCTTGCCGTAAGCCAACCACAGCGACTAGCACGACAGAGTTCTACTCGAGCTGATCTTCGCAGGAGACGCATACACTGTGCGTGGTGCGTATGTAGGATGTCAGCTAGTAGACGTCGACCGCGAATTGCGTCCATGCATGGTGGCCGAAATGAAGGAATGAGAAACACTGCAGGCGCCTACGTGCTTGTGGCCACGCGATGGCCACGCGATGACGTCTTCACACTTCCATTCTTGAACTACAAAGGTTTTCCTCGCTCTCCTCCATTCCTCCTCCATCTCCTCCTTCCTCACTTCGTCCTCTCTCCTCTTTCCTCCTCCACCACCTCCTTCTCAACCACGCCAACCACAGCCGTGTGCACGCCACATTAATCACCGGGGATTCAGCGTCCATCTTCAGCGGACGAAACACATCGCAGCACAGCTGTTAGCAGGTCAGTGTATGCGCCCGTGGCCTTCCCAGTCGGACACTGTATGCCGACCTTCCTCTTCCTCATCGTCTCACTCAACTTGTCCCGGACGCTTAGGCTCTACGTTGTCAAATCCGCTGCGCCCCTCCCCGTGAGCCACACGTCGCCTCTGTGTCCCTGAAAGGCTTGCGTCCTGTGGCGCACTGTGGCGTTTCAAGACACGCCTCAGTTCTCCTCGTAAGTGTGCTGTTATCGCCGTTCATTGTACCCGCTCACACAGTGACGTGGCACCAGTGCCTCGTACTGGCTTTAGGGACTTCCGGACGACGTTTGTTCACCGGTTATGGCTTGCTTGTCGGGCATGGTGTACTCCCAACCCCCTTCAACCAAGGCTACCCCCATCCGCTCTAGTCCTATTGCAGTCCCCAGACGCAAGTCAAATCACACAGCACCATGTTCTCCGCCTGGAGACCAGAACTCTCCGGAGTTTGTGTTCAACTTTGACTTCTCGGTCTCGCCCGATGCTCCGGCCAGGATGTCCTCGTTCATGCAAAACCAGACTACGACCTCGCAACTCTTCCCTCTCCGGCAGAAGGCAGCGGGGTTCCTCCCATTGTCTGCGCTTGGGAATGGACAAGGCGTCATCACTCATCCCTACGCCAGCGAGCCTTTCCTCTATTCGGTGCCCAAGGCACCCTTGCGGGACTCTCAAAACACGTTCCGACCATCTCATGCGGACTTCGCCGATGATGATTTTGCGCTTACAGGTGCATTCCGAGCACCGATGGTCTCATCGTCCATTCTCAGTTCCTCATCGTCTTGGAGCGACTACGCTCCCGCTTCTGCATCTTCGGTCTATCCCACTGCGGCTCCGTCTCCTCCCCGCCCCCAGAGTCCCCGACGAGTGTACTCTGAGTCTCGCCCTCGACAGTTGCTGTTCACGCGATCAAAGGTGTCCCAGCGCACGACGGCCGCAGCCCCCGTTGTCTCGCTCAATGTCGCCGAAGCGGAACGTCCGCTCTTCAGCTCCAGCAGGCACTACCCGTACCCCAGTAATCCGGAATCTCGAGCGAGGCGTCGCTCAATCTCGACTGCTAGCAGCGGTCGGAGCGCGGAGAAGCCCCGGGAACGAAGTCGTCGCATGAGCACCGTCGTTGGCCGCGGCGCTGGCCGGGTGGTGACGCGTTGCGCGAGCAACATGTCCCTCGTCAGCGATGAAGACATCGAGCGCTCCTTGGAGAAGGATGATACGGAGGTCGATGCGCGTCCGCGCGGAAGGAACTCTAGCTGGCGTCAGAGGGACAACTCGCTCGAGCATCTGGCGGAGAAGGACGACGGGCGGGAACCCGAACCCGAAAGAGGACGAGCACGCAGTCGGGTCCCTCTGCGTGCCCCGGCTGGCGACGGTGCGCTACCTGTCCGGCAGTGAGATCGCCCGCGATGCGTATGGTGAGTTCCCTTTGTTATCCTGCTGCACGCCACTGAATACGAACATTTCAGCTTCGAGCCCGGGACGCGCACCCGGTTTCAAAATCCTAGACTATTGTCCACTCGCCTACCAAATTAGAGGTAGGCTTGGCCGCGTACAACCCAGCTTCCGCGCACGTGTCTCCCCTTCGGACATAGTGGACACGGACCATCTCTCCCAACATCCACTTCCTCTACACGAACCTACCTATGTACTCATTTCGCACTACATCACAACTCATAGACTCTTCCCGCATCGACATCCGCATCAGCATCCGGACTATCAACGCATACCATAGATTCCCCGTATATCCCCTCCCCTCTCCCTCCATGCATCAGACTCTACGAAGCGTATCTCACCCCTAATCATAGCATTGACACCCCACCCGTATACCAAGTACTCGACGTACGTAGTACATCCTCCCCGCACCGCTGATCTCCGTGCATCCTTAGACATTACCTCTCGCAACCATCGTCTTGCGACACACCTCGTCGTCTTGTTCTTCCTCGTCTGCCACCTTCTCGCCGGTGTGCCCTACGATCCTCTACAGTCCTAGACGAGATCTGACGTATCTTCGGCCTTCTTGCCTCGTTACCTGGCGTGACTCGAATAGATCACCTCGCAGCTTGACTGTCATAGTTTGATGTTGTGCCGCCGAGGTCGCTCAGCCTACCTCACTACGGGTGAGACTCCCGTCAAATAAGCATCAAAGTATGTTGGTCGCTGCCGGATGCCCGACGGGATGACACGAAACAATCGGTCGGCTGGGAGCAAAGATGCGCGCACATCCCTCTTTCATGGATAGGTCAGGTGGCGGCCGGGCCGTCGCGGCTTGGTGTCCGTGAACAAGCTCACCGGGTTTATAGCTTGCGGTTATCTGACCGCCTTTCCCTTGCGCCGACCAGATACGCTACGTCTCGGGCATTCAGGGCCCGCAGCGCACAGTAACAGCCGTCTCGCACCTATGTCGCTTGAAAACAACCGTACGCTCGCCATTCTGCGTAAAGCCGAGGCAGAAGGATATGGCATCCTTGCTCAGACATGGTGTGTAGTATGATTCGCTTATCCAGGATTTCTCTCCGAGACACATACGACACGCTAACACTCCGACTCAATGCACAGCTACGACGCGAACTGCGTGATCGGCCTGGTACGCGCGGCCGAACGGGCGCGCAGCCCAGCGATCCTCCAGATGTTCCCCGTCACGCTTGCGTTCGGGAAGGGTCCCTGGCTCCAGTTCTGCTTGAACGCGTACGTCTTGAGAGTGCATGGCATCTATCTATCTGCGCTTGCTGACTCGCCCTACCAGTGCTCATCAAGCCTCCGTGCCGATCGCAGTGAATCTGGATCACGCAACAGATCCCGAGCACCTCGAGCTTGCACTGTCCCTCGCGGAGCAGGGCATCGCTTTCGACAGCATCATGGTCGATGCGAGCCATGCTGAGGTATGTACTGAGCTGCGTCCGTGCTTTATCGAGGCTGACGTGCTATATACAGACCGACGAGGAAAACATTGCGCTCGCGCGGCCTTATGTCGAGAGAGCAGCCAAGTGTGGTATCGCTGTCGAGGTCGAGCTTGGCCGTCTCGAAGGCGGCGAGGCTGGACTTCGCGTAATCTCGGACGCGAAGCTGACCAGGCCCGAGAAGGCCTTGGAGTTCATGAACGGGTACGTACTCATCCCTCCGTATATGCGTTCACTAACTTTGCCGCCCGTTCGACGACACATAGGACCGGCGCGACGGTGCTGGCGCCCAGCATTGGGAACCTGCACGGGAAATACCTGAGTCCTCCGGACTTCAAGCAGGACATGTGGGTCGCTCATAGCCACTGAGTCGGCGTTCGATGAGGCTAAGCACGCTGCCGTAGCCTGAAGGACCTGCAGAAGACGTTCGAGGGAAGGATCCCGCTCTGTCTTCACGGTACCGATCAGCTCCCCGACGAGCTGTTCAAGGAATGTATTAAGAACGGGATATCGAAGGTAATTGCTCCGTGTGCCAATCGGTCGAGGACTTGCTGAAGAGCCTCTGCGCGCTGTGCAGATCAACATCAACGGCTGGGGCCGCGACCCGTATGCGAAGAAATTGGCTGCAGGTCTGCAGAGCAAGCCGTTCCCCGACGCGGTCGAGGACGCTACGAAGGTGTTCGAGGAGGTGTGCGAGCGTTTCTTCACCCTGTTCGGCTCGGCGGGGAAGGCCTGAAAGGAAGTAAGGAGGTAAGTATCTGAGTGGCTTGCTCCTCGGCGTGCTAGCGGTGACGCTATCCACTGCTCGTGCAGGATTTGCAGCCGCGTGTAACGATAGGCTGTCTGTACTAGTAGGATATCTCGTCGCCCAAGGCGCGTCAAATGTCGGGCGCCAGGAGCGTGTCACATTTTGGCTACGTATGAAGATGCGGAAGCATTATCTGGCATGTAGCGAAGGACGAGCCCTCCACGGACGTTGCATCACCGGGGGTTTCCTTTCCGCGGACTGTCATGCCGGCTCGCCCGTATGGCCGCGGTACGTAAGTTCTCCATGCATAGCTGGATGTTCGTCTGAGCATCCGTTCCCTGAGCTCATTTGGGCGATAGTCGCCGCCCGAGCCCAACGTCTTGTCCCTCCTCACGCGACGACACTCAAGTTGTCGGTCCCGAGCGGCAGCGAGGCGCGGATGGAGACTCTTTGGGCGCTTGCGCTGCTGTCAATGAGATTGATCGCCAGCACCGCCACTCTCCCATGTGGTCCCGCTTCCCCGGTGCCGCCCTTGCAGTGACTCCCTGCCCGCATTCTACGAAGTTTTGTTCGGTGCAACAGCTCAGCGCTCAGCATCGGCACCCGGCGCGCTGTACGCCTTTTCAACATTTCAAACGGCATATTCTCCCAGAAACATCTTTGACGTCGGAGGCATTCGACCATGGGTTATGATGCATGAACCCCGACTGGGGTCAGGATGATCGCGATCTCTCGTAGTGATCGGGGCCCCAACACATTTGCCGACATGCTCGCAGGGGAGGCGGCCGCGACTCGGCCTCGGTGCAAAAAAGGTAGGTGCCCGTCGACCACGCGGAAAAATGCGACCCGACGACCATTCCGCGCCGAGGCTGCCAACAACTCGTCTGTAACCTCCCATCACGTCCTGCCTCGGTCTCTCCTTCCGCCACCCATACTTTAGCACTCGTCTGCCACCCTTTCCGAGGGTGAGTGCGCGACTTGACACGTCCTCGTTGCCAAGACTACACGATAACCAACCACGGTACAGCCTCCAAGCACCCTGGGGGGCAGCCTCAACGCGCCAGAGCTTCTACTACTCGCCGACTCTCTCGCGTGGTCCATTACTTCCCTCAGATCGACCTCTGCCTGCCTGGAGCCTGGTTCGAGCGTCCATGATCCGGCTATCCAGCCTCTTCGCCCATTCCCTTCTCGGGTCTTCTCTCTGGTTAGCTGCGGCCGGTGTCAGAAGCCCGGGGAACACGACGTGCGCAAGCACACAGCTGGACTGGTACACGAACGTAGTGGGAGAGACGCCCTGTGAGTACTCGCTTAGCTTTATTTCGCGACACACCACCTCACGCAGGGCGGTGTCTGCGCCTAGGTGCTACCTACCAGCGGCTGAGGCAGATATGCAATCCCGACTGTGAGTGTCACATGAGTACCCGGCCGCACGGACTGGCGATTGCTTAGCCTTGTTGCCTATTCTCAAGATAAGGTGCCCCAGTTCGACACCAACACGCCTGGCGACACCTGTGACGACCAACTTTGTGAGCCGTTCTGCGCTCTGTTGACCTCATGACCCGTAATGACGCTTTGACAGCCACATGTTGCTGTAATTCCGTATCTTGGGCGCTGAGCATGCTATGCTACAAGTACGTCTTCGCCACACCGCACTCTGCTCCTCGAGGTCTGGCGCTGACGCTGGCCCGCTAGCTGTCAGTTCGACACGTCGGGTGGAGATATAGGCCTCGATGCCGGTTCGTGGCTCTATCTGACTATATGATCCCTCCGTCTAAAATTCCTTCATAGGATCTGGCGCATACCGCATGTACACGTCGACATGCCACAGTGTGGTGCTCAATCGCACGTGCGTCCTCGCTCCTACATGTCATATGAACGTCACCTAACGCCGACTGCAGGCTTCCGAATGACATCCAGACTGCGGTTTGCAATCGGGAGATCAAGGTCGACCGGAACCTCTACTCATTATTCTGGGGAGACGGATCCTGGTGAGTGCATGTCGGTTCTCATCTCGCGACAAGTGGCTCACGATCATGGCAGGTATTAGTGAGTGCTCTTCCATCAGGGACGCGGCCGTCCTTGACCTTTGCTGCAGCGAGTACACGAAGCAAACGATGTCGAAGGACTTTGCCGTAACGAACAACAACACATTCACGCACTGCAACTCGACGCTCAGGTCGTCGGCATCCCTCAGCAGCGCGTCCGCGTCCCAAACAGCGCTGTCCCCGTCCGCTTCATCCACATCGGACAAGCCTTCCTCATCCTCTATTGCGCCTATCATCGGAGGCGTCGTTGGCGGCGTCCTCGGCGCCGTTGGCTTGGCCGCGCTCGGCTTCGTCATCTACCGTATCACTCGACGACGACGAGGGCCCACGCCCCTCGACCTCAGCAACGAGTACGGTGGCTCCGACAACCAGTCGACGGCCGTCATCACCCCTTTCTCTGGTGTCTCGATTCAGAGCAGTACGTTCACCTCGTATTGCTGTGTCCGATTCTCGCCGGCAGCGCTGACAACCCCGCAGATTCCGGGTACGGAGGAGGGAAGCCGGCTTCGGAAGAGTTCGCGCTCCTTCCACGCGGGCACGTCAGCCCCGGGGAGAAGCTCGCCGGGCCCTGGGACAGCTCGCACTCGCTCGATGACGAGGGCTCGCGACACGAGGACGCGGGGCCGGTGCCCGCCCTCCAGCGCTCGCAGTCGGGCAGGCTGCCGCCCGCATACCGCCAGTCGTGGGACGCGTCGCAGACGTCTTCGCCCGTCGACACGCCGGCGTACGAGATCCCTCCGCCGACGGAGGGCGGGAGCGGCGGCACGGTCACCTCGGGGGCGACCAATGTGACCGAGCGGCCGTCGGTGCTGGCGCTGGCGCCGCGAGGACGGGACGTGAAGAGGCCGCCGCCGCCCTCGTCATAGCCGCTTTGGACTGGATATATGGACCCATCTACCCCGCTATCGTATACTGTGCTCCTTGGTGCCATTTGTCACATTCACTCGTTTGGGTCGCTCACGCCTGTCATATTAGTACTTGGTAATCGTAGTGCACGCACGCCGCCGACCGACACTGGCGCAGCCATGCGCGCGTCATGGTCATATACCAGCCGGCAATCTAAACACGGCTGTCCACGGGCAGCGCGATAGTATACTGTATTGCCCTCTACAGGAACCACCGTTTGAATCCAGGGAGTCTATCTCGCGCCCTCGCACATCTCATAGAGGTATGTGAACATCGTGATAGTACAGAGGCTTACACTACACCCAACTAGAACTGCACATCTACCGGCTCGCGTCTAATGACCATGTCCCGACCCACCATGACGCACTGATTCTTCGGGATCAGCTCCCAGTCCTCCTCCCTGAACGTCGTCGGCTCGCTCGCGATGATGACATGGTCCCCATGCTCCTCCTCCGCCTTCAAGTTCGCCGCGCCGTTGTCCGCGCCCTCGACGTCCGGGTGGCCGGGGAACTTCGTGTTCAGCGCGATGCCCGCGCGGGTGGAGAGGTACAACGACGGCGGGTGCTCCGTCGCGTGGTTCCGGAAGCGGATCGCGAGCAGCTGCTCCCCATCCGTGATCGCGATGTTCAAGCTCGACGCCTCCGGTGTCTTCCCCGTGCCCGCGAGCGCCTCGCGCTGCAGCTGGAACACGGTGGTGAGCGCGCGCTCGAGGCAGTGCTTGAGCTCCTCGAGCGGGTGCGCGTCCTCCCACGCGCACGCGCCGCGGCGGCCCTCGAGGTACGTGAAGAAGAGCGCGGCGAGGAGCTCCGAGTCCGTCGTGCCCTTCACGAGGTCGTGCGCGCCGCCGGAGAGCGCGAGCGCGAGCGCGCGCTTGATGTCCGCGAAGTGCGCGACGACGCCGTTGTGCATGAACGCGTGCCGGCCGAAGGTGAAGGGGTGGTTGTTGTACGTCGTGATCGCGGTCGCGCCGGACGCGGCGCGGATGTGCGCGAAGACGGCGTGCGCGGCGGTCCCCGCACAGAGCGACTGGAAGATGGGGTCTGTTTGGGGTTGGCGGAGGATCTTGTAGGAGACGGGGCGCGGGCCTGCGCAGGCGCGGAAGTCGGCGCGTGCGTTGGTGTACCTAGGTGCGGCAGGGGTTGTAAGTGAGGTTCACAGGATGGCGCGCGCGTGCGATGCTCACCAGACGACGCCGAGGCCGTCGAGGTTGTACGGGCTGTTGCGGAGGCTCATCTCCTTCTTGGTGGACTTGTGGTCCGCATCGGGCTCGAAGTGAAAGAGGTAGGGGAGGAAGCGGTCGTGCACCTGTTTCGCGATCGCGTGATCGGGCAGGATGAGGACGTCCTCGAGCAGGCACGGCTCGGTCGTCGAGAGGTACGCGAACCACCTGCACATGTCGGCTTGGCTGTCGTGGGCGGTGGTGGCGAGCTATGGGGGTGCGATGGCGAGGGCTGGGGTGTGGGGTCGTGCTTCGTTGCTGGTAGCCACTACTACCTACCGCTGGTGACGTCTGTCTGGATTATGAGCCTGGGCTGCGCCGGTGCACCCACCTCGTGTACGAGCTCCACACTCACGGTGTATAGCACGATACCCGCTGGGTAAGTGCTATTCTCCTTGCCATCTGCGCTCAGGGAGTCAGGCACAGCGACGGGGCTTCACCCCGAAGGTCACCGGTTCAGATCACATTGAGGAAGGTTCATCGCGCGCGCAGACTCGCTGTACGTCTGCAAGGATGAGCACGATACAGATGCGTATCACTTCGTCTATAAATAGCCCACACAGTCGTCGTCGTAGTCAAGGATAGCTCGCGTGACCGAAGAGTTTCAAGGTCGTGAGTCGCAATGATGAACTGCATACCGGAAAGGACTGGTCCGGGGACATGGGTATTCCGATAAATATGATGAACTCTTGGTCCCGACGACGACAATGTCCCACCATCCAGAGGCTCTACCAAGAAGTAAGCAGGAAAGAATGAGGTCTACTCCGACGACTCCAGTCGTATAGGCTCGAGGGGCACGAAGGGGTCGGGTGAGCAATCTAGCATCGACTCCTGAACGCGCGAGTCCGTCACGGTGAGCTGGCTCGCCACCGATTTCTCCCCTATGGACTTCGTGTCCCAACCCGTGTACCCCGGAAGCGTGTCCGAGTACGTCGTGGAATGTGCGCGCGGCGACACGCGCGCGCTATCTCCTTGCCGGACCATAGCCTCGGGGTTGAAGGCGGTCGAGCTACACTCGGCGGGAGAATTTGCGCGACGGCCGAGGAGAGGGGAGAAAGACGCGGAGAAAGACGCTCCTGGGACACACGAGAATCAGAATCCCGCGCTCTTGTAAAGAACCGCTACTGACCTGCTTGCCGAGCCACCGCGGAACGAGGCCGTTTCATGTCTTCTGCGGTAGTCGATCCAAGAGTGCTCAGGGCGGCTGCGCTGCGTCTTTGTCTCCGCGAACACCACAGAACCGTCAGCAGGATTCCGATGATTGTCGCTGATGCGACCGCTATCCCAATGACCGTGTTGAGGGGCACCGAGCGGGCTCTTCCTAGGCGAGGCTCTTCCTCGTCCCCGCCCCGGTCGCCGGGCCTGGCATTGGCACTTGAGCCAGCTGTTTCTGTTTGTGTCTAAACGAGGAAGAGCGCATTGAACAAGCGTGTCAGATGTCGACCCCAATCCTTCTCCTACTTACTGTAGTTGTCATCGACGATGTTGAGGATGAGAAGCTAGAAGTACTGTCCATGGATGAGGCGATTGAGGGACTTGGCGTGATGTTGCTTGAGCTGGAGCTCGCGCTGGGGATTTGGCTACCATTTGACGGCGCCGTCTGTGCAGAGAAGTTCGTCAATCGAGGAATGCTTGAGACTAATGACATTCATCCCTACCATAGCTGAGCTCGGCGCTGTTGTCGACAACTGGGTGGTGGTCGCTGTAGCCGGCGAGGCCGTACGGTCGCTTGGGGGTGCAGTTGATGCCGTAGGAGGACATTGGGTCTGTAAATCTGTTGAAGAACTCGAGAATGCTCGCTCAGCTCCGTCACTACGGTTGTGTTTAATTCCATAAGGTTGGTATCTTGCGAGATTTGAGGAAATAGCTCACTATGTCCTGTTTTTGGCGCGAAATCGGGGATGAGTGATATTTGCAGGTACTGTCTCACGACCACGCACCATTTATTTCCGTTGTCATTGAATAGGGGTGCAAATAAAAAGCTCTTGTTTCGGAGTTGGGCAGTTTGTATGGCGTCGTCTGAGGTAGGGCACACAATCCTAATAGTGTCGTGGATTATGATATAAAGCCAGCACACTTTGCTCGCTGCTGAGTACTCACGGGGGATTCAGTTGCGGCTGGGAGCCTTGGCTCGTGCAATTTTGGAGGTAGACGGAGTATGTCGTAGAGTCTTCAAGCGCGCAGGGTCAGCTCTGCGCAGGCATGATGATATATGAAGGAGTGCAAGAAACGTACCGGCAGATATCTCTTGAAATTCGCCGCGGCGCTGTCCGCCAGGTGCCGGTGGTTCACAACTATAGCAGTGTCAGGAAGCGCCACTACCACCGGATGAGCCGACCCTCACTTGAGGCACAGCATGTACAGCTGAAAAGCGGCAGAATTGCAGCAACAAGACGCTGCAGCACATATCAGCGGTGCCTAGTGCTCACATCTAAGCCCCTTACGACGCGCACCTGAAAGAAGAGGGCAAGAATCATTCTCCGATGGCGGAATCGATAGCGTGTTGGGTGGCCTGTCTTCAAACGAGGATGTTCAATACCAGCTTGCCTCTCGGTGGTCACAAGAATACCACAACCGAAGTTGCGTACGTACAGCTCGAATTGCAGACGTGCCGGAGGGTGAGATATGTATCGCCTATCATCCCAAGGAGTGGTTGCTCGAAACAAACACAGTATCGTAGCAGACTCGAAGCACTCACAAGGTGTTTCGCCGAACGCCCGCAGGTACCATTCCGGGTGGCCGCTCGCACACTTTCCTGCTTCTTGTGCGAAAGCAGTACCTCGAAGCAGGTATATGTATGGCAGAGTCGATATGAGGAAGGCGTGAAGAAGCCTCGACATCGCTGGCCTGGTCCAAGGGTACCTCCAGCTGGTGGACATCTGAGAGAACTTAGCGACTCGGTTGTCAGTGGTAGTGGGAGTGCTCCGAGTGTGCCACCCATCGGACGAGCTAGATATGGGACGAGCTCATTACCCTCGCGCGCGCACACCTTCACAACGCTGCGCCGTCATGCCGCGTTCCGAGGTGGAGATCGAGCTCAGCCCGCGGTAGGGGCGCTCTCGTGAGACAAAGATCGTAGGGACCACACGGCATACATCGTAATTGGCTTGCGCGCTTCCCTCGAGGTTGTGCGAAAGGCCGTGGCGCACTGCGGGACTGCGCAAGAAAGGTCAGTATCAGGAGACACAACAGACATCCAAAAGATAAGATCCACTCGCAAGGGATTCTGACAGTGCTCGGATACGGCCAGGTCTGGAGAGACTGCTCCGCCAGTCATGTTGTGCAACGCAGGAGTCGGGATCTTGATTTTGGGCAGCGCATCGTGATTATACAGAACTTCGCCATCTAACAAGTGGAATAGACAGATGATTTCTGCTGAGGGAGGTGGATCCCTCTGGGGTGCGGGGGTTCAGTCAAACTTTACCGTCTCCTAGACAGCGCTCGTGCCGATCACGCGAACAAGGGTTAGCTAGAACGATGTATGAGGAGGGGCCTCAGGCTGGAGCCTCAGCTGGCCCTAGCTGGCTGGATGGCGGAGACGCCCCCCCGTGAGAACGGCGGAGCTCGAACGAGCAGGGGAACATCGCGAGAGGTGTGGCGGGCGTCTGCCACGTTCTCTCATGCTCTCATGGTGTTACTCTGGCTTGCGAGATGGTTGCAGTAAACTGCGGGTACATTTCAGGTCTCCACCAATTCTTCCAAAAGTTTTAGGACCCTAAATTGTGCAAACACGCGAGGGCGGAGTGGACTGGAGTGAAGGGTCAAACTCCGCTCACGAACAGGTACAGCGACGGCCGGTGCTCCCTCGCATGGTTCCGGAAGCGGATCATGAGCAGCTGCTCTCCGTACGTATCCGTGATGTTAACTTCAGCCTCGTCGACGCCCCCGGCGCATGCAGTGCGCCGCGAACGCGATGTGCTGCATAGGCGTCCGACACATTGTCGATATCGCGCACTCTCGTGCGCTCGAGGCAGTGCTTGAGCTCCTCGAGCGGATGCACGTACTCCCATGCGCCCGCGCCACGGCCCGAGAGGTACGTGAAGAAGAGCTTAGCCATTGTACGCGCGTACTTGTCGCTCGTTCATGAGACGAGTCATGACCTCGGACGACACGATTATTTGCGGAGAATGGGAATCATTATGGGACTTACGAACAGGATGGTCAATTGTGTTCGCCACATGCGGACTCCACGGTGGCAGGGGAAACTTCACTCTATTCAATCCGAGAATGGCGGGGGCGGGAGTGAGCGTACTGTATCGCATGCGCGTCCACTGCCTGCAGTAGCCGTTAACTCCTCTCCTATGGTATGTACCCCGGCAGCGTCCCAGAAGATACCGTAGAATACGGCGGCGGCGAGTCGGACCCGCGTTCGCTGTCTTCTTGTTGAGACATTTTCTCAGAGTCGAAGGCGAGCGAGGGAGTCGTCGGGCTGCCTACTGCGAGAGAGCTCGATTCTACGCGACGGTCGTCCAGGGGATCAAGCGACAGGGAGAGCCGATGCCCTTTCAAGGACGCGGATGTCAGAGCCTCGCGCTTCTGAAGAGGGACGTTGGCAACGCTGACCTGTTTCCCTCGGCGGAGCCGCCTGAGCGGGAATTGGTGACGTCCTGGTGGCATCCGCTCCGGTAGCTGCTTGAGGATCGCCATGCGTGGTGGGGGCCCGGACCAGCGCACTGTTTTTCCGTCTCCGCGTGTACCATAGAGCTGTCGGCAGGATTCCGACGAGTACCACTGTCGCGGCCACTATCCCGACGACCGTTGTGAGGGGGACTGTGCGGGCTTTATTTGAGCGAATGCCGCTGTCGGAGTCGCTGCTCGTGTTCGTAGTGGTACTTGAACTAACGCGTGTCTATGCAAGGTGGACGGTGAACATGGAATACCTTATAACGGTTACAACTCGTCGTACCTTGGTTGTGATCGGCATTGTCGCATTGGGCTGCGTAGAGGCCGCCGGACGAGACAAGACTCCCGACCTCGGAGACCCGGCTTCTACCGAGCTCGACTCGTCCTCGCTCAGGTTGGTACTTGATCTAGCATCTGTCGAGCCCGTCTATGCGAAAAGGTCCAGTGAGCGGCGAATACTCGACTCCGATGGTAGTTGTTCTTACCGTGATTGGGTTAACTGTTGTAGATACTTGGGTAGGGAATAATGTGGCGATAGGGCTGTTGCTTGAGGAAGGGATGAACGTTTTGAAAGGACATAGGGTTTGGTAATCTGCTACAGTATCCGAGAATGCTTGCTCGGCTCCGTTGCTGCCAATATGTTAGATTCCTTGTTGCGTGCGATTATGCGCAAGCTGAGGGAGTGGCTCACTATGTCCTGTTCAAGACGCGGAATCGGTGAGAGTGGCACTCCCATACGGTGACCAACAGGCCACGCACCATTCGTTGCCATTGATCAAGGGCGCAAATAGGAAGCTCTTGTTTCGGAGATTGGCAGCTTGTATAGCATTGTCCGAAGTAGGGCATACCCTGGTGACATCGTTAGATATCAAGCCGTCACGTTACCCGACGTGTGTGTACTTACAGGGAGTTTAGCTGTGTCTGGCCTTCGTTCGGTGCGCATGACTGCAGGTAGGCGGCGTACGCCGTAGGGTCTTCGAGCGACACGTCATGATTAGTCCTACACAGGCACCGGCATGAGATGCTACTATATTCAGAAAACGTACCGGCAGATATCTCTTGAAAATCGCCGCGGCGCTGTCCGCCAGGTGCCGGTGGTTCACAACTATAGCAGTGTCAGGAAGCGCCACTACCACCGGATGAGCCGACCCTCACTTGAGGCACAGCATGTACAGCTGAAAAGCGGCAGAATTGCAGCAGCAAGACGCTGCAACACGTATCAGCAGCGGCTAATGATCACATACAAGTCCGTTACGACACGCACCTGAAGCGGCAGGACAAGAATCATTCTCTGAAGGCGGAATCGATAGCGTGTTGGGTAGCGTGTCTCCAAACGAAGGTGTTAATACCAGCGTGCCTCTGGGGAGTCACAACACTACCACAGCCGAAGTTGTGCACGCACAGCTCGAATTGCAGACCTGCCGGAGGTTGAGATATGTGTGGCCTATCATCGCGAGGAGAGGTTGTTGAGCATAACAATCGCCGTGGCAAAAAGGCACTCACAAGGTGTCTCGTCGAACGCCTGTAAGTACCAGTCCAGTTGACCGCTTAGACAAGCTCTTGTATTCTGCGCAATCGCGGAGTGCAGAAGCAGGCACACGTATGGCAGAGTCGACACGAGGATGGTGTGAGAAAGCCTTCGCATCGTTGCTTTGGTCCAAGTTTACGTGCGGTCGGTGAAGTAAGGACTTGAAGGAACGGGAGGATGGTCGCTCGTGCTCGTAGTAAACATCCGAGCTCGCCCGCGCAAGAGCGCACTATAAAGGGCTGGACGTGCCACCCTCGCCATCGCGCACACGCGCCTGCGCCAGGCTTCGCAGCGATGCTACATCTCGCGTTACCAAGATGAATCCTGGCCCCCGCAAGGTGCGCGGCTTCCCGAGTGACGGCAGGCCGCCTTGCATTTGCCTTCGCACTTGCGGCTTGTGTGCAAGGTTGCGGCGTATCACGACACTGCGTGCGGCGTCAGTACCGGGGTACATAACAGATATCCGAGAGAGAGGACTCGCCTTCGGCGACGCATGGATACGGTCGAGCCGAGAGAGGCAGCTACGTCGACCGATGTATACAACTTCGCCTGGGTCCACATTGATAGAGGTAAGACTCCTATTCACGGAGAGCTCGACCTATCGAGGTGAGATGGTGCGGCTACATCATCTAGGAAGGTAAGATGGACAGATGACATTCGCTGAGCGAAGTGGATTACTTCTGTGTGCGAGGGTTGATCGTTCTCTAAACCATGCGAGAAGATGTAGACGGGCTACCCCTAGATTGGGCTCTTCTCGTCTGACTTCTGTCTTCTGTGGGGCTTCAGGCTTAGACCATAGACGCAGAATGTCGTTCGCCCGGCCGCGCGATCAGACCAGGCAGACGTATGACGGTTAGGCTCAAGGTCTCCGTCGAACTACCCTGTATGCCCCGCGCCTTGCGTCAGTACGAGTACGAAAGTGAATCCACGAGATTGCGGTATGAGAGCTCACCATATGCATCGGTGCAGGCGGGATACTACGCGCCCTCGGCCAGCGTCGCGGCTGCTATTGTATCGGAAAAAGTTGTAGCTCACTTACATAGCACGCGATACCGCTCGCAGCTCTACGCGTCATTAGTACATTGTGAGACATTGGCCCATACACGTCCGAGGGAGATGACGTTTGAGCCGGACCTTTGCCGCGTCTAACGGGCTGCGGGAGCGCCAGACTCAGACATGGAACTGCACTGCATGAAGACTCTGACCAAAGACAGCAGGGATCAATTGATTACCGCCAACCCTGGACAGCGCGAGTACCAATAGGAACAGGGATCATGTCGGGGCTCACGGAGTAGACGATCCATTCTTGCTGCAACATGTTGACAATGCTGCGACTGGGGATGTGGGCTAAGTTGACCCGGAATGGGTGAGGGAGCGCGCCGCCCGAGGTGGGCGCATCGCCTGCGACACGGCTACGCGTAGGAGATGGATGAGTTCCCGCAGAATCTAGATGCTGAGTGGCAGACGGTCAGCAAATCTTACAGCGAAAGACTCACGGCCCATACGGTAGCCCGTTGGATTCGCAGACGAAGGCTCTGCCGTATGAGTTGAACAGTCACCTATGAGATATATGAACCTGGCGCACTGACGTATCTTCAGTGCACGAACCGTTAAGACTCGAGGAGCCAACACCGGTGATAGCGAAGGCGGCACCGTGGGTTCATATCAGCTTCCGTGTATGGACCGCGGATGCGCGTTGATCAAGAAGCTGGCAGGATGCTCGTGAGCTAAACATATGCCACGTCCTCGAAGGTGCGGAAGCGATTCAATGTCAGACGCCGATGCATCCTATACATTGCGGACGTTCACAGAAGAGCCAGCTATGCACCCACTGATTCAGCGAGTGGGCTAGGGCGCAACTTGTACTCGCATCGTCCCGATATACTCGCGACGTACCGGGCCTTGTGACAGGAGCACGCTTGCGGCGTGAGGCGCGGTTAACCTGTACTACAGCTCGACAGGCTGCGGTCCACGAAGTCTCGGGAGATGAATGGTACATTCCCATCCGTGCGCCAGGCCGTGAACGACTGCTGGAGGCGGAGTAGGAGCGTGTGGCCGGCGGTGGGGCAAGTACGGCGTTCGAGAAGCGATTCGCATTCCTGAGCCTCAGCACATGAGACGGCGGAAGAAGAGGGCGTGAGCATGACATTGGAAGTGCCGATGTCCGGCGACAATGAGGAAGAAGATGCAGAGGCGAGCGGCGAGCGTAGCTGCCAAGTCTCGGGTGTGGTGGATTTGAGTACACAGAAGGGCCGAGGCGGATCTGCGGGAGAGGTAGCGGGCAGGCACGGCGGGGCAGCGCCAGCGCCGGCCGGCGGGGGCGTAGCGAGCGGGCGTCTAGCGTGCTGTGCAACGCCGAAAGGGAGAGGCAGTTTCCATGGCATCAACGCCGCGAGCGTTGAAAGAAAGTGCCTCCGCCCCGTCCGTCCGCCAAAATCCGCAGCGTATGCCGTACGCGCGCCGTGGTGAATAACACGTCGCAGAGGAGACAGAACACGTCGAGAGGGGTGAATGGGGGGGCAAGAGAGGGCGTGCCAAGGACGGGAAGGCTGCTGATGATCAGGGCGGGGAGGGTGATGGGGGCCAAATAGGGCCAACGGCGGGGGCGCTGAGCAGCAACGCGGTTCGCTTCAGAATCAAAACTCCCTTCATCTCTCCTGCTCCGGTTTCGCACAAAATCCGCGAATATTCGGACAAGAACCCGGCGTGCGCGGCAATCGACCTCCGTTTCACATCCCCCTCCTCCTTCTCTCCCTCTGCCTTCCACAGCAGCCCCACGCTCCTTGCTCCCCCTCCAGGCGGACGCGCCCGCCCCGTCCCGCCGTCCACGCTCGTCAGCACAAACAACCTCAGGCCACCGTCCAGCGCACTCTTGTATCCACCATGCTTCTCGCCACCAACGTTTTCCTCGCTACTCTGCTCGCTTCCGTCCTCCAGGTCTCCCCCGTCGCCGCCACACATTCTTCGTTTACGTCTTCTCATGCCCGTCGCTCTCTCGCAACACGCCGCGATGCTCTCGCCGCTCTCCTCGACGTGCGCGATCTCGGTGATGTGCTTGGTGAGTAGTGTTTTTATGCTGTTTCGTGCGGTTCGTCGGTAGTGGCACCCTCTGCCGCTGTATGTCCACTCTGTCCTCCTGCTTGCGAGCCCCCTCCTCTCGTTCTTGCAGCTATCGGCCTCGCAAGCGATGTTCGCCAGCTGGAGAATGGAGTTGGACAGCGGTATGTTCCATCGTGCCTCGTCTTTCCGCTTTCCCCCACGCTCGCCAGCCTGAAACCCCCATCTCCATGGCCGCTCAACCTTCCGCTGCCCTTCTCGCTCTCCTCAGGCTCTGCTGCATGCCCAGAAAATCCCGCTCGATCGTCACCGTATTCTCACCGCTAGCCAAGATGCGCGCTGTCCTCTAACGCGGCTTCACGTTCCGTGTTGATCATCAGCTGTCCGCCGTTGATGAGCCCCCACCGCCCCTCGCCCGCGCCATATGCAATCTCTCGGCGTGCTGTCACACACTCGCGCATCGGCTCCTGCTCGTCGCAGGTCCGACGTCGAGTGGTGTGGTCCCGCGTGCGCCATTGAGAGAGAGCGTCGCGACAGCTCGTGTGGGGGCGGGCGCTTGTGTTGGCCGATCGCGTTGTTACCATTTTGAGCATAAATGGCATGCGAGACGTAGGCAGGGGGATGGGCGAGGTATTCACCAAAACTCCAACCCTTCATAATGCCTGGTACGCATTGAGGTGGTTGCGGTTCAGCCTGGCATGTGGCCGGGGGACCCGAACAGTTTCGCCCGAATAGCGTCAGATAATAGTCAACTCACCGCTGTTTGTCTTTCATAGGCAGCACCGGCGACTTCTTGGGCAACGTCGTAGGCGACACCGGCGACTTCTTGGGCGGCACGATCAGCAACACTGGCGACTTCCTCGGTGACACCGTCAACGACATACTCCCTGGGGATGACGACCCGACCACCACGTCGCTTGTCTCCGCCAGCTCGACGAGCATCGCGGACGCACCGACGAGCGTGCCCGCCTCGAGCTCGGATGGGTCCTCGGCCACGAGCGATAGCGCGTCGTCGACTGTTTCCGCGTCTTTGACATCGAGCGCGTCCGACTCGGCGTCTACCTCTGCGTCTGCCTCCTCAAGCGCATCCGCGTCTGACTCTGTCTCTGCGAGCGCGACGTCCTCTGCGACCTCCAGCGACAGCGCGTCGTCAACCGCGTCTGCGAGCTCAAGCGCCAGCGCCTCCTCCGCGGCCTCGTCCAGCGCATCTGCGTCTTCGACGGACTCCGCGTCCTCATCCGCCTCTCTCTCCGCGTCGGACTCTGCCTCCGCATCCGCCTCGGCCCCCACCGATACCCCGTCGAGCGCCGCGCCCTCCGCGAGCGTCTCGGCATCCACTACATCGCCCTTTGACCCCATCGGGCCGATCACGTCTATCATCGGCTCGCTCACGTCGGCGGTCGGCTCCCAGTTCTCGTCGTTCACTTCAGCACAGGAGTCGCAGGCCTCGTCGTTCACGTCCGCCCTCTCATCTCAGTTCTCGTCGTTCACTTCTGCTGTTGCGCCCCCGCCGACGAGCAGCGCGGCGCCGACGTCCGCGAGCCAGGAGCCTACGTCCGTTTCCAGCCAGGCGCCCCCAACCTCGGCGCCCAGCGGCTCGGATTCGGCTGCGCCTAGCGGCCCTACGAGCGTGAGCGCGTCCGCATCTGCGTCCGCATCCAGCGCGCCGTCGGGCGAGCCTTCGAGCGTTTCCGCATCTTCGTCTGCGCCCGCCGACCCGCTGTCGTCGTTCTTCAGCTCGCTCTTCCCGTCGTCGCTCCCGCCCCTCTTCCCGACCTCCGTCGCGTCCTCTGGATCCGCGTCCTCGTCTGCGTCTATCACGTCCGCGTCGGCTCCCTCGGGCTCCGTCTCTGGCTCTGCGCAGCCCAGCTCTGCGAGCGCGAGCTCGAGCAGCGGTGGGCTGTTCCCGACGTCGATCGACCTGACGTCGATCTTCGGTGGCTCGTCGAGCTCGTCCGTCGCGTCCATCACGGCATCCTCCGCCTCTGCGTCGATCACGGATGCACCCGGGAACTCGACCACCTCGTTCTCGGCGAGCGTCACCGGGAGCGCGAACGGCACTATCACGTCCGGCTCGGGCACCATTACCTCGGGCGCCTCCTCCATCACGTCGGTATCTGGAAATGCGACTACTACGTTTTCGAGTGGAGCGTGAGTTTGGGATACGTGCAGTTGGTGTAGTAGGATCGGGCTGACGCATATATGCTTGCAGGTCGCAGATTACCTCTGCCCCCGGGAATGGTTCGACGACGACGTTCAGCGGGAGCTCGACCATCTTGAACGCGACCATCACCGACAGCGGGAACGCTAGCTCCACTGTGTCCAGCAACGGCACTGTCATCAGCTTCCCCTCGCTCACCTCGACGATGAACTTCACCTCGCTCTCGACGTCGACTGTCCCTCTTACGTCGACCCCGTCGGTCAACTCCGAGTTCACGTTCGTCACCCAGTCGAGTTTGTTCCTTGCGACCACGAGCAGTGCGGAGCCGACCTCGTCTGTGAACCCCAGCGAGCCCATCACCACGTTCACGTTCTCGTCGCCGTCGTCCCAGGCCCCGACCGCGAAGCCCACCTCCCCTGCGCTTCCCTCGAACATCCCCGTCCAGATCTTCCCCGCCGAGGGCTCGCACCCGGGCGACCCGGATCTCACCAACTACTCGCTCATCTCGATCCTGTTCGACTCGGCGCTGAACTGGAAGTTCGTCGCGCAGAACCAGACGTCGTCCTCGCAGATCTTCGCGTGGATGTCGCCGATCCTGCAGAACTCGCTCGCGCTGTCCGCGAGCCAGGTGAAGACGTACGAGCTCAAGGTCTTCAAGCCGGACGAGTACACCGGGCCCGCGGACGTCGCGCTCCTGCAGACGACGTGGCTCGGCTGGGTGCCCTCGGGGAGCGTCGACGACCTCGCGCAGCAGCTCAAGGTGACCTCGTCCGCGTTCTACACGGGCCTGCCCTCGCCGTACCACGACCTCGCCGCGCACGTCGTGTCCTCGTTCCCCGTCACGGACGCCTCGGGCGGGACGGGCGGCGACGGGAGCAGCAGCGGGAGCGGTAGCGCCGCCTCGAGCGCGTCGTCGTCGTCGAAGACGCGCGAGGACGCGATCATCGGCGTGGTGAGCTCTCTGGGCGCGATCGCGCTCCTCATCCTCGCGTTCCTCGTGTTCCGCGCGGTGAAGCAGCGCCGCGAGCTCGCGCACCGCCGCCTCGCGGACCCACGCGAGAACGAGTTCATCGGCGCGCCGCCGGAGGACCACGAGTTCGACCGCGACAGTGTGGGCGGCCAGCGCCGCCGCTCGTTCTACTACGCCGCGGACTCGCTGAGCGCGGCGGAGCCGCAGCAGCAGGGCGCGATGCCGCAGGCGTACGTCCAGCCGCAGAGCGCGACGGGCGCGGCGTACTCGGAGGACCCGTTCAACCCGACGATGCGCCAGCGGCCGCCGATCGGCGCGCCGATCCTGCGCGACAACACGATGAACTGGTAGGCGGCGCACGGGGAGGATGAGGACCGATAGTCACGACGGCCACGCCCCCCACGCTCTGCCTGCTGGATTGGTCCCTGGACGATGTAAAAAGATACCACGGTTCTGGTTCTGGTTCTGGCTTTGGCTTTGGCTCCCCCCTTTTCTGCAGCTGATGTTGTGCTTGTCGATCTGGGACTGGTCTTTTGTGCGCGTATGGGCGCGCGGGCGGGCGTGGTTGGGGTAGGGGCGGCGCAGCGTAGCAAGGAGCCGAGCCCCCATCCTCAATCGCCGCCTGCGAACTGTATGTGCGTGTGTAGGGGGCCGGTTTCGCGTAACGTGTGCTACGACTACGACCCCTCCCGCTCCTTTTTGACGACTTCCCGTTCCCGTTCTGTTTCTGCTTCTCCTTCTCTTTCGTGGTTCTCGTCTCGCTGCCCCGCCCATACCGTATATTCTTTTTCAATATTTATGTCGCTCTGTGGCCGCCTGCCAACGCCGGCCGCGGCCGCGGAGCGGATGCTCGTTAGTAGCACGTATACGTACTACCGTCTGCTCTCTTTCGCGATGTCGCGCTGGCTGCCACAGTTGTTTTCCTTTTACTTTCTTAGTCTGTGTTTTGTGTTTGTGTTTTGTGATTGAGAGTGTCGTACGTATACGTACTTGGTGGTAGATGGAGATTGGGAATTACTTATTGCGGTCTGCGGATCGTGCTCACCGCTGCCTGTGGTCCAGGCGAGATATGCATCAAGCTGAATATGTTCAATGTTTGGTGTGAGATCCTGCGTGAGTGGATACGATGAACGCTCTTCTGAGCTACACCTGGCCAGCCTCCAGCTGCTCCTTGAATCGCCGCACGATCGGCTCCATCCCACCCTCATCCACGGCAAACCCTAAACTGAGCGCATACGCATTATCGAACCTCCCCGGCCACGACGCGACCACGCGCCGGCTCGTCTCGTCCTCCTCAAACGTTACCAGCTCGACGGCCGCGCGCCCCGCGACGCGCTCGAGCGCCGCGAGCTCCTCGCGCACCGTCGTCGTGAACCCCGGGAGGCACACGACGCGCGTGTGTGCGAGGAAGCGGGAGGCGGCGACGTGCCGCGCGTGCACGAGGTTGCGGATCGTCGTTTCGGGGCTGGCGAGCCAGAGAGCGAGGGTGGAGAGCGCGGGGGAGGTGGGCGAGGAGCCGATGGGGCAGGTCGTGGGCGTGCCTTGGAGGGGCTCGCGGATGATAGCTATTGGGCGGGTGGAGTCGGTGAGCTCGGTATAAGAGGTGAGGAGCGGGCGCAGCGTACCAGAGATGAAGGAGGAGGCAGCTGCGGACGGGGGCCCGGGGCGGACAGCGATGGTGGGGAGGCGGAGGATGCGGCCGTCGACGAAGCCGCGGCGGGTGTATTCGTTGATGAAGAGCTCGTCGACGAGCTTGGCCATGCCGTATGCGCTCTGAGGCGTTGCGATCGTGTCGTGGGTCACGACGTCGGGCTGCGGGTGTGTCAGCGCGTGCGGTGCAATGTCAACTGGTGGACGTACGAGAGGGCCTCCGTAGACGGCGAGCGAGGAGGTTAGGATGAACTTGATGAGGGTCCCGGTTCGTTCGCCTGCGTGTCGCGCTGCGTCGAGCACGGAGCGGACGGAGTCAATGTTCACCTATCATGCAGGGTGAGCATACGGCAGCACACTAGTACTGAGAGCCCCAGAGAATAGGCACCTTGATACCGAAGTCGAAGTTGTCCTCAGATCCGCGCGACATGATCCCATGGAGGCAGTACACAGTGTCGGGAACCCCGTGGGGGGTCTCGAACAACGCGGACGCTTGAGCGGGATCTGTCAAGTCTACCTGGAGGGCGAGGGCGTTCGCCCCAGGAGGAACTTTGGGCAGCACGACATCGGCGAGGATGAGCTTGACGTCTGGCGATCGTGCGTCGGAGAGGAGGGCCTTGGCGAGCTGTATGCGGGTAGGAGCGTTAGTAATCTAGCAGGTTGACAGCGACGTCTTAGATGTTTGAACGCACCAATCCGCCGAGAAAGCCTCCGGCTCCCGTGATGAGGATCACATTGCTCGACATAGTAGCTTGTAGATTGTATGCTGTGCAGTCCAGTCGTCAGCGCGGGACAGGTCGAGAACCCCAGCCGATCGGACTCCTACCTTCGTCTGCGGCTACAAGCGGAAGGAGTAAGCTAACTGATAGCGAGGGACAGCTTGTTACATGGAATATACCTGGCCTCCTGTGAATGCCCGTCAGCTGGGAGACGGGTGGCGGCCCGGCGGATGGCTATGCCACGAGCAGCCCATCTCTGAAGAACAGAGCGGCCTCGATTGGGGAAAACGGAATTTGGAGCTGTTTGGGAGCAGTATTATGATGCGATCGTATGTTGCAGTGAGAGCTGAATCGATAGTATCAGGTGCAGTGCGTTGGGCTACGATGGAGGAAGCAAGCACGCCTGAGTTTCGCGCGGAGTTCGAGGACAACCTTGGTATGGGCGCTTGGGGTTTGTTCTTGCACCGCTACTTCTACTACACCCTCTCCCTTGCTTGGCCTACTGAGTACGAGCAGCCCCTTCTCACCGGGCATGCTCAGCTGATGTCTTCTCTCCACAGACCACCCGTACCCGAGGCGCTCCTGGCATGGCTCTCGGTTGCACACGCGCGACGAAGCCTCCGTGGCCGGCCGCCGTGGCGTCCGAGCCCGAGTGCTAGTGGGAGTCGCTGACTCAATCAGGAATTACGCTTCCACTCTGTCGAGGCCTTTGACAGCATCCCGATGTCGGACTCGTGCTACCATAGGCGAGCGCCTTCGCCCACGGGACTGCCACTGCGGGCTCCATATAACAGCATCTCTCGCGGCGTTGACGCGACACCTGCCACTCTTCTTCCGCGCACGTTGAATATGGCCGCCGCTACGGAGCAGCCTTTCACCCTCGCCGTATCTGACGCCGAGCTCGAGACCCTGCACAAGAAACTCGAGCTTGTGCGCTTCCCCGATGAACTCGACGGTGCGGGGTGGGACTATGGTGTCCCGCTCGAGGACATCAAGCGGCTTGTTGCCTATTGGAAGGACAGCTTTGACTGGCGCAAAGCCGAGGCCGAGATCAACAAACTTCCCATGTTCACGCGCGACATCGAAGTTGACGGCTTCGGCACGCTCAACATCCACTACGTCCACCAGAAGAGCGAGGTCAAGAACGCCATCCCGCTCCTTTTCGTCCACGGCTGTAGGTTCCGTCCCATATGCTCTCCGTTTTCAAGCGCGTTCTAATCCCTAAGTCGTCGCCAGGGCCAGGCGACTTCTTGGAAGCCAAGAAGATCTTGCCACTCCTGACAGCGAAGGCGGATGATCATCCCAGCTTCCATGTCGTTTCTATCAGCCTCCCTGGCTTCGGTTTCTCTGAGGCACCCAAGAAGCCGGGCTTTGCGGCGCGTCAGTATACAGAGGTACGCCGCCGCCGGACGTAGCATGTATCGAGGAGCTGACTGGGAAGCTAGGTCTTCAATAAGCTCATGGTATCCTTGGGATACGATGAATACGGTAAGTACTGCGCGCGCGTTCTATCCGTATTCATGCATACTCACCATTCGCTCGCTCAGTGTACCAGGGTGGAGACTGGGGACATCTCGTAAGCGCTTCACGTGCATTCAAGTTGGTATTAATTGCCACTCATCGAATTTTACAGCTCGGCCTCCACGCTGTGACCCACTACGGTCATAAACACATCAAGGCATGGCACACGAACATGCCCATGTATGGCTCACCACTGCAGCGCTCTCTTCATCCTCCTAACATCTCCGTCCTGATACACAGGAAAGGCACTCCTTCACCGCTCTCCCACCCCCTCATCTTCCTCGGTTCCCTCTTCCTTCCCTTCAACAAGACTGCGGTAGCTAGCTTCAAGAATATGCAACAGTGGCGCACGAAGGGAATGGGGTACTTTGTCGAGCAGGCGACGAAGCCGCAGACGCTCGGATATAACCTCGCCGACTCGCCCGTCGGACTCCTTGCCTGGATCTACGAGAAGCTCGTGGGCTGGTCTGACAGCTACCCTTGGACCGAGGACGAAGGTATGCTCCGTCTACGTCCCGCCGCAGCACACTCCACGCCTACTACGTATTGATCACATCCTGCTAGTGCTCGAATGGATCTCCGTCTACTGGTTCTCGCGTGCGGGCCCCGCAGCTGCGGGCCGCATCTACTACGAGCTGACGGGCGGGAAAACGCACGACGCTACGCTGGGCGTGGAGTGGAAGTCCGTCCCCGTCGGCGTCTCCTACTTCCCCGGCGAGATCATGAGGCTCCCGAAGTCGTGCGTCTTTCCATTCTGCCGTCCGCGCTTGTGCTCACTCCGACACGCTGTGGATACTCATCTCCTCAGGTGGTCGCACATGCTTGGCAAGCTCGTGTTCGAGTCCGAGCACGACAAGGGCGGACACTTTGCCGCATTCGAGCAGCCGGAGAAGCTCGCGGGCGACTTGCGCAGGATGTATGGCAAGGGCGGGCCCGCGCACGGTGTCGTTCCCGGCAAGAATGGGTATGACTAGGTCGAGTATGCGGTTCGTTGTCTTTTAACTTTCGTTCGGAATGGGTGTCAGCGGGTGCCGTCTTGCCGAAACACCCCCGTGAGCCACCACGGGGTTCTAGTAGTGCGAGCGACATATGTACACTTCATGGTTCCCTGAAATACCCATGCGGCGCGAATTCGGGGTTTCCTTGTTCGAACCCTCCACTCACCCAACTCGAGAACAACTTACGCTTAAAAATAGGCGCCTACGCGCCTACAACCTCGCGTGCGGCTGTTATCCGAGAGCGCTGACCTCAGCCGACGCTCACGACTCCTGGTGCAAGACTTGCACGAGGCTGGTACTACCTTCCATTGGACCACCTCCATGGACCACCTTCGCCTTCTCTGCATGCCCAACGAACTGTTGGTGGAGATACTCGACAATATTGATGTCAGATCGCTCTGCAAATGCAAAGAGGTAAGCACCCGCGTTCAACCACGTCACGGTGCCGTCGAGGCACATTTTGCGACGGTCCCCTAGAGCTGATTGAATTCTTTGTACGGATGCATGGATATGCTGGAGACTTTCAATCTGATAATGAAGACTCCTCTCCTTTCCTACAAGATTGCTCTCGCCGCGTCGAAGCTGGTGGACACTTCCCCACCTGACGATTGCGGCCGCGTCCTTCTTGAACAGAGGCTTGAACGCGTTAAGCGGTACGGCCGTGCTTGGAATACCCTTCGGTTTCGATTGCGGCACTCCGGCAGGGCGGCCGCGGCGGTACATAGGCCTCCGGGCGAACTGGAACCAATCGTATTCGAACGCTTCCATCCGGGCGGCCTACTCTTCACTTCCACGCGAGACCCAGCGGACATAGACTCAGCGGATATCAAGTGTACCCAATTCGCCAGTCCACTGGGGATCGCACAACGGCGGAAGTGGACGGTGCCGCACTCGCAAGATCGTCGTGTATACCCCCTCAGGCTCGAGATCGCCGCGGATCCGGCCCAGGATCTCATAGCTGTACTATCCATCAATCGGTATGTTCTTCCAGAGTCTCGTCAGTCCTGAAGGATACTCACGAATTTAGAATCATGAACGCTTCCATGTTCCTGTCGCTGAAGTCGTTATCTAGCGGCGGGGTCCATCCTAGCGCCTCTCGCCCGTTGGTTTGCGTCTGCAAATGCGACAACATGTGCTTGATAATGGTCAAACTCCTGGTACACGGCGACAAGGCTCTCATCATAAGATACGAAACCAATGACAGGTCGACATACTTTGTTGCGCTCTGGGACTGGAAAACTGGCAAGTGTGTTGGTAAAGTGAGTGCGTCCGAGTCATTCTTGCCGAGCTCTAGGCTGTGATACCGCATGGTGGGCAATGTTCTCATCTGCGAGTAACTTGAAGCGTACACACAAGATAGGAGTCTCCTCCAGGAACGTAGCTACGTTTCTCGACCACACCCGCGTAATCCTCGTCCGCAGCAAGAAGATCGGCCTCTACGACCTCGGCGCAAGGGTGGGCCACGACGCCGGCCCCGCTAAGAAGCTCACTCTGGGCCTTCTTCCTCCGCACACCGACTGGCAACGCTGCGCAGTCTCTATCAATTCCCACACTGGTACAGCCTCTCCCAGCTCAGTATTCTGCCAGTTCGACCCTCGTCAAGAGGTCTACGTGATCAACGTGGAGAGTAGGAAGGACACTGGCAGTGATTCCCCCGAACTCGAGTGCGAGCACAAGCAGGTGCTCATCTTCGTCCCGCGAGATGTACTTCTTGCTTGCGCCGAGCTCGTCGACAAGGGCAGGCACCCTCCCCACTTTCTTTGGGAGGAATGGGCCTCGGGGCTGCAGGTCGTCGAGCGCGTGGGCTACCTCGATGGGCCTGAGCAGGGCAAGGTCGGGTCGCGGATCGTGCTTGCGCGCGAAACGGAAGAAGAGGGCGAGATGGAGCTGGAGTTCCTGGAGCACGTAATATGCGCGCCCCCAGCTGCGACCCCTGGAAATCACGCTCTGGCTCCCGTCGGGGTGGAAGAGGACGACGGTGACGCGGGGAATGCCATTCCGGGCACGATCTCGACGCGGATGAAGATCCGTACCCTACGCTTGCGTCTTGCAGCGCCTGAATCTGAAGTGCGCCGCGTGTATCTTTGGGAGTATGGCATTGTCTTCGATACGGTGAGCTCGAACTACTAGTAGTGGCCTGCCAGGGTTCGTGCTGACGCATGGTGTCCGGACCTACTGCAGGATGAAGCACCCAATTTTGTCGTATCCCTGACCAATTGATTTAAAGGTCCAGCATCTTCGACATTCCACGATGCCACTACCTATGGATCGCTCCACTGCCAGGCATTGCTGGGCCATTCGCTCTGAGGACGCGGGAACGGTTGGCGGGCTTCCCGATCCGCCGCAAGGCTGATCCGCAGTGCTATATTTTTTTACTACAGATCCACTGTTCCGGAATGGTTTTCAAGTGGCTCACGTATGATTAGCATATGTATCGTATGGACCCGCTCGCGATGAACGTGGAACACTACCATACACGAGAGTGCTACAAATATGGAATAACACACCAATCTCAACCTCCTCGTGACATCATGTACCTGTACGATCTGCGATCTAACTCCGACGGTTCACGCGCACGACTTGCGCAGGATTTACGCAGAACTTCTGGTGCCGTTCATCAGCCTGAGCTTACCCCAATGACTACGCTCTGTTTGCTTCATATGCCGAATGAACTCTTAGTGTATATACTGGACCAGATCGATACCAGATCGCTCTGCACATGTAGAGAGGTAAGAACTTGCTGTTCACGCGCAGGAGGATGTCCTTTTGAGCTTACCGACATCGGTGTGACTACACAGGTATGCCGGATACTTCTGCATGTAGTAGAGCAAACCCCTCTCCTCCACTATAAAATTGTTCTCGCCCGGTCGCATCTGATAGACGCTTCCTCGCTCGACACTCGCGCCAGCGTCCCCCTTGGAAAGAAACTTGAACACGTCCAACGGTACCGCTCGGCCTGGGATACCCTTGCCTTCGATCGACCACGGGATGCCGGCGTGATGTCTGCAAAATCGCCTCCCCGAGGAATCGAAGGGAGATTCAGACTCTTCCATCCCAGCGGTGTGCTGTTGGACGCCATGCCGTCGGGTATCGTTCAATGCACTCAATTTGCCAGTCCGCTGGGGATTGCGACACAGCGGAGCTGGGATTTTCTGCTGCAAGAAGATGCGCGCACAAGCCGCCTCGATGTCGCTGTCGACCCGGCGCAAGACCTCCTGGTTGAGGTCCTCATGAGCCGGTGCGTCTGTTCCGAGGTTTGCCACTGACACCCTTTGCTAATGAAAAGGCTCTTGAATATTTTAGAACCACGGAAGACGGACCGGACGTGTTTCTGTCGTTCAGATCTCTGTCTGACGGACAGACGCATCCTAGTGCCTCCAAGTCCTCGCTCTATATCGACACATTTCAAGGGATACGCGCACCATGGCCCAAAGAATGCAAAGTGTTGATACATGGCGACACTGCCTTCATCCTGAACCACGACCCGCGGAGTATGCTCCACTGTGTCGAGCTATGGAACTGGAAGACAGGCGTACGTGCTGGATACGTGAGTACAATTCCCATACTATGGTCGAATTACACGACAATTCCACGTATGCTCAACGGACCCTTCTGTGGCGTAGCCCTGCCTCCACAGGACGGTGGCGCCCACGAGACACGTAGCTGCGTTCCTCGAGCATAAGAGCTCAGTCTTCGTTGACGACGACGGCCTGTACATTCGCGAAGTCGGCACCCTGTTTGCGAATCTCACACTTGGCTTGCTTCTTCCGCACCCAGACTGGGAGTCCGCTGCACTTTCGATCACCCCTCGCACCTCGTCCCTAAGCGCATCGTTCTGTCCCTTTGACCCACGCAAGGAAGTCTATGTCGTCAACATGGTCGGCCGGGCCCCATCCAGCGACTCGGATACGGTCGAGCGCGACGCGCAGGTCAAGCAGATTCTCATCTTCATCCCGCGGGAAGTGCTTCTCGCCTGTGCCGAGGCCGTCGACAAGGGGGAGCATGCCCCGTTCTTCGAATGGGAGGAGTGGAGTTTGGGATTACAGGTGCTTGTCCGTGTGGGCGACCAAATCCTCGACCCCGGGTATGTCAATGAGTGTGGGATGCTCGGAACTCGGGTCATGCTTCCTCGTAACCCTGGGAATGCGCGGGAACTGGAGCTAGAGTTCCTGGAGCATGAGCTATATGCCTCCACAGATGCGGCCTCAGCGCGTCGCCCAATCGCTCCCAAGGGTGCGGAAGAGGGTACTGGCGACGCGATGGCTTTTCTGGCTACGGTTGCGACGCGGATGAAGACCCGAACCGTTCGCGTCGAGCTTCCGGTTCCGGGATCTGCAGTTGACCGCATATACCTCTGGGAGAACGGCGTGGTCATTGAAACGGTAAGCCCAGTCAATTGTAGTAGCCTCTGACTCTCAGGATTCATGCTGATGCCATACTTACCTGAAGGCCGATACGTCGGCTTTCGTCATAGCTTTGACCAGTCAGTAGTCACAGACCGCGCGCTGGTGTCTCCGACATTCCGTATGTTCGCCTAGCATACCGATGCATCGCCTCGTTGTGGTACTCTCTCTGATAACGGGGAGACGGAAGGGCAGTCGCCGGGCTCTCTCCAAGCTTGAAGTAGTGGACTGGGATCTGAGAACGATAGAGTAAGGACTTGAGCTTGAACGCGTGTCGCGACGCGTTTGTGTACGCGTTGTTTGGCGGGCGCCTATGCACTCGGTGAGAGAGGCTGCGCGGGGAGACTGAGGAGGGGTCGCCTCTTGCTCTCGACGACGACGCTCGCCACAGCCCACACATGCCTAACCGTCTCTGCTCGAACATCTACCCCCTCTGGTGCTCTCCTTATGACCCTCATCGCTCTGGGTCCTCGTCCGCGGTGGCCAAGCTCGCTCTACCGCTCGTCGACGCGTCGCCTCCAGCCAAGACTTTCCACTCTCTAACCCAGAGTGAGATCTAACCCTAAGTGCTTATAGGGTGCGCTCGCGTTCTCTCTCTGCTCTGGGACGCTGCGTTATGGGAGACATCTGTGGTCGAGCAATGCCACGTCGTGGTACAAAAACGCGTTGTAGCTAGGTGCGCTCCCTCGCGTCGTCTGAGTCCTGCGAGTGTGTCCTGTTCGCTTTGGTTGCCAACTCTAGAACTTTTCTCGCGCCGACCCTGCCGGACTTTCTCTTCATCGCTTCCTCGGCACGTGTAGCGCGTCTGGGTAGAGATAGCTCTCGTCGGGGGGCACGCGCAGGTCTCTGCTAGCGTCGCTTTGGGACCCCGCCTTTATCCTGTGCGTCCTTCAAACCGCTACGTACAAAGCACCGCGCAGCGCGTGCTTTGCGGCTGGGCGTTCAGTGACTAAGAGGGATAGCGACGCCGGCACGCACGAGATCCCTCCTCGGCCAGAGTAGTCTCCAGACAAGCACACTAGGGAAGCGTCGCGGGATACTGAGTCTGTTCCGGGAGGCGAGCGAAACCCGTACACCAGATTGGCGTGCAAACTGAGTGGGCAGCGACAGGTTGGCCACGCACAGACCTACACCGGTCTTCCTGCCTTCCATTGCTCCCTCGCATGATTCTACGAACGTTGCCTCCGAACCCTCTTCACGTCTTTCGCACCGTCTCCCACGGCGCGCGTTACCACTCTACGGAGTAGCCGAGCATACGCACAGAACACAGCGTATCCCGAGTCCCAGACTCATCCGCGGGAGGCTTCCTCGGGACCAGAGGGTCCACCACGGGGGCGTCTCTCAACCCCGGCGATGTTTGCGCCGAGTTTGGCTCGCCGCAGGAGGTACTGCACTATGCGCTGTCCCCTCTCAGGACGGCTGTAGTGCAGGACAGGTCCCTGGAAGCTCTGGTTAGCGCAGCGAAATAGGCATGGCTTCGCGACGCCGAGGCAGCGGAGAACGGAGCGAGTGACAGCTACCCGGACATCAAGAGAACGCACAGGAAGACGCCAGGGGAGGTAAGAGCTGGGTAACGAGACGCAGGGTGCACATGCGTGCAGGCCGCAGTGTCTGAGAGGCGAGAGTTGACATGGTCTGGGAGATACGCACAGGGAGGAGCGGGTGTGCGGCAGCGGGCTTCGTGCCTGCTGTACGTATAGCTCCTTCATGTCCACCCAACCGCCCCCAACTCCTGCCCTTCCACACAGGAAGGCGGGCTCTGTCACCCGTTGCGCAACTAACCCGGCTCCCATTGCGCTTTTTTGTAGCTCTGAAACCGACGTGCGGTTGCGCGCGCTGTGTAGACTCGTATCAGCACCCACCCGGACCTCTGGACCGCTAGAAGGACCTGCGGCTGTCCTTGTTATTCAAGCATGCCGGCGAAGACCTGCGTAGCGTGCGTACTCATCAGTCTTGTCTCTGTCCGTCCTGCGCTTGCTCGGCACGAGAACCCCGTTGTGTGCAGGCATGGCAATATCCCGCCTCTGTTGACCCAGTCGCCTGGTACCGCCCCTCTGTATTCTCCCCCTCGTGGCGTCCTGTGCTGGACAGCTTCCACCTCGATGTCAGACTCGGCCCTCCTTTGAGCGAAGTTGCGGCTCCCGCGGGATGCCTCAACAGAGATTCGTTCTCGATGTCGCTCAGGGAACGCGCTCACCGTCCTTGTGGCGGGGGGCGTGGGGCAGTGTAGTCGGTCGATAAGTGGTGGCTCCCAGCCAGTCATTGTCTGCGCAGGGCGCGAGCTTGCAGACCAGGGTGACGCGTAAGGCGGCTGGCGAGGAGGCGCGGTGAGCTATGCGTCAGGCGTGCAATGGGGCCGAGCAGGCGCCACATATAGGACGGCAGGGCGGGCTGGTGGGCGCGTCATGCGCGCAGCGAGCTTGGCTCTGAGCGCGGCCCTTCGCGGGCACGCGAGAGGACTCGCGTCGCAGGCCCCGACGGCGGCCATCCACGTCCGGGCGATACGTGGTCTCCGGCGCACCATGCGCGGTCTTTGGCTCCTTGCGGGTGCACGCGGACAGGGCTGCGGGGCGCGGTGGCGGAAACTCTCGCCTTGTGCGGGGGGAGTACGGGGAGCAGGGGCCGGGCGAACGGCGCGGCTGATTAGTCCCCGCGCAAGCGGGGCGGTGGCGGATGCGGGGGAACGCGGTATGGGCCGGCCGCGTTCGAGAGTGCGTGTGGGGGGACGCTGTGCGCCGGGCTTTGGTCCGGAGGACGCTCTCTGTTTGATGCAATTTTTCACACTTGTGTCGCCTTCGCGGTGACGTTGGGGGGACGTGGCGCGGCGCCTTCGTGGCGACCGCAGGTGGAAGAGAAGTGGGCGGGGAAGTCAAGGAGAAGAGGTGGACGGATAAGGAGTACGGTACATGGCGTGCGGATGTTTGGATCGCCACCCGTGTTTCCAGAATAGGCTTGCTAGTTGTTGTTTACCCGCATCGCGCTCGACATGTACTGTCACAATTATATTCGTTCGTCGCTCTGACTGCAAGCAAAAGTACTTGTGGTCAGGGGAATTTCGACCGAAGGAGAAGCTCAAAGCTGGAGCGGTCCCGCGCGTGGCGCTTAGAAGTGGTGCTCACTGCTGTCTGTGCTTTGGGCGCTTACAAACGCGTGCTGGTTGTCCACCCCCACGACCGGTCAAATAATCATTCCATCACTCACTCACTTTCTCCCACC
This sequence comes from Trametes villosa, assembly GCA_002964805.2. NCBI lineage: Eukaryota > Fungi > Basidiomycota > Agaricomycetes > Polyporales > Polyporaceae > Trametes > Trametes villosa. The sequence continues at coordinate 168,056 of PUDQ02000049.1, read as the reverse complement.
CGTATGCTATACTCATTTTAGCTGTTTTATGAGTACTGACGGTAACGTGTTTCAAGTAGCACTTTTGGAAGAGTTAGGATGACAGAGGCTGAACATCCCGACGCCGTTGGGCCTCCCATGCCCGTCAAGAATCTGTTCAGCGTCGCGTTTGAAGCCTTTCAGAAAGCGAAGGGAGCTATCAGGCAAGCTTCCTGGAATTACATTCACTAACGCGGTTGAATCTTATGGCTGGTATGATACTGTATATCTACTATAGTGACGACGAAGTGAGTGCTCTGGCATATGGATACGTCGGAGGGCGTCGTGCTCACATATGGGGATCATTAGCTTGATGCGATTCAGGAGCTGCTAACATCGTGCACTCCGAAGCTTGTCTTGAGAACGGTCAACGCTCGCCGGCCAGTCAATCGTCTCCCCCCGGAGATACTGTCCCTCATCTACCGCGAGTCCATGGAGAAGTCGGGATTGACACACTCGCACACCCGAATTCGCGACTCGCTGACACTCTCGCATGTTTGCCATTAGTGGCGCGAGATCATGCTGGTCTCTCCCCGCTTCTGGACGTCAATCGATAGCACTCAGAGCGACGAAGCCATCAGCGAATTTCTCAAGCGTGCAGACGCCCTTTCGATGCAGGCCGTCGTTTCAAACGAACACGCTGCCCGCTTCTGGCACCTTTGCGCAGGGCGTGTGTCGTCCATCCGCGAGCTGCATTGGACTCTTCCCAAGCGTGGTAGTGTCAGGTCTGCTTCTCATCAGCTCGGCTCCCTGGACACCACCAACATCCCTGGCTCTCTCGAGCAGCTCACGTTCTCCAGGAGCGCCGAAGACCCCGAACCCGAAGGCGCTGTCGACCTCGGGATCACCCTAGACACGGTCAAGTTCGCCTCCTTCAGAGCCTTTGGGTGGTGGGCTCCTCAAAAGCTCCCTGCCTTGACTCATCTGGAGATCTCGGAGTCGTTTATGCCCACTCATCTTCTCGACCTTCTCACGGAAAGTCCCAACATCGAGACTATCGTTCTTGGGTTCAGCTGGGAGGAATGGGGGCTCCTGGGAACCCCGCCTCTACGGAGTGTCGTGCGGCTGCCTTGTCTGCGTCGCCTCTCCCTGCACGTGTACCCCTCCTGGTCAGTGAACTCGCTTCTGGCACTGCTACACTTCAATCACCTCAGTGCCGCAGTCGACATCGGTTTGATCCAGCCTTACGACGAACCTGGTATCGAGAACAACCGCCTCTTCCTCCCTGGATCCTATCCGCCCACCCGCCTTCAGATCCGCCAGACTACCGCAACGGAACGTTACAGCAACTCGTTCACGGCCGTGAACGATGCATGCGGGATACGTCTCTCCACTAACACCCACCTCGACGCCACACACGTTGAACTTGTCACTGCGAACATTGCACTCGAGGGCGTGACCGAGCTCTGGATCCAGAATGCGAACTACCGCGTTATCAGCCTGGTAGAAAACCTTCAGCCCCAGATGCACGCGCTACGCGTGCTGAACGTCGTGTGCCCCACTACTGGCCCAAGTCGCGATGAGGAATTGGATGGGTGGCTCGTCTGGGTGCTTTATCGGTGCTTGCACCAGGTGGACGAAGACGAAGTCGAATGCAGACGCGACTGGGCGAAGCTGGCGCTGCGCGTCGTCTTCTCCGACGGGATGGGCGTGCAGGAGTACGATATGGTGCTATGGGACGTGTTGTCCATCCTGAGCCAATGCGCCCCCCCGCCGAAGACAGGGCGCTTGATTCTTTGTGCCTCCTCGTTCCCTCCCTGGGTTTACGAGACCACGCGCGCGAAGCTCGAGGAGAGGTGGGGAGAGGTCGAGATCGAGACGTGTCCTGGCGGGGTCAGCGGGATGGAGATGCCGCCTGTTGTCAAGGCGGATGTCAACTACCCTGCTTGGGAGGGGCTGGACGTGCCGATGATGGATATCTTCAGGTGAGCCGCCAAAACATTGTCGATTCCTTCCCCCAGCGATTGCGGTTGGAGATGTATTGACACGGCGAGAATTTAGAGACCTTCTTGACCCTTGAGTAACCCTGCACGAAATGTACTGCCACATACACGGGGAAGCTGTAGCTGCGCGCAAGTCCATATGATACACGATATGTACTCCACGCCCTGCCACAATGCACGTTCACTGCGGGTGTTGCGCCACACGCGTGCGCTGGCCAGCAGCCGCCCTCCTCGGACGCTCGCGCGCGGCCGCCGCCTTCTGGACCTCCCCACGGAGCAGCCGGACCTCCTGCGCCATCGCGGTCATGCCCTCCCGCAGAGACGCAGCGAGTTCCGCGAGCGCAGCGGTCTGCCGCACCTGTGTCTCCTGGCCGAGCGCGAGGTGCTTCTGCAGGAAGTCGTGCAGAGTGCTCGTCGAGGGCTGAGTCGAGGGAGGGGGCGGTCCTGCACAGAAAGCGTCGTCAGCTGAGAAGAGCTGAGAACCGAGAACCGAGAACGAAGAGGTTGCGTTTTGCAGACCCCATCTAAACAGAAGATGGGGTACACACCGTGCGAGATCGCTGGACCGAGCGCAATGATAGACTCCATGGGACGAAGCCCCTGGGTTTGCGGCACCTCCGGCGGCGGCGTGGTGGGGCGCGTCCCGGGCATTGTCATATCGTCGGAGTCCGTGGACATCTGGCTCGAAGGCTGTGAGACATCACAGCCATTGTCGGTCGGGAGAGTGACGGGGGAGTTGGCGCGGTAGGAGTCTGATTGTGAAGCAGGCGCTGATAAAGGGAACAGGTCGTCCAGCGAGGGGAAGCTATATCAGGCAGAGGTCAGTTGAGCAGTGCGTCGCGCAGAAGACTTGTTACCGACGGGGTAAGGGGCCGATTCAAAACGTAGTTGTATGCCTCTTGTCGTGTTCCTTGTTCCGCCGCAGACAGATCGATGTCCATTACGGACTGCGTGCGAGTGAAGGAAGGTCCGCTGACCATGAAATATGGGGGCTGCCTAGAGCCTGACGTCGATGGGGATGGGGGGAGGGAGCAGGTTAGCGTTTGGGTACGCCACACATCGCTTATACCCCTACGGAGATGGACAAAGCGGTATGCCACTCGGTGGCGGCCCTTGAACCGCATACGGTACTTTGCACCGTTTGGCTCGCAAGCCAACAATGACAGCAAAGGATGGGAACGCGAGTGCGTACCATCTCCGAGGAAGCATCGCTACACTTTCACGCAAGGGCACTCACGATTGGCGTGCGCGTAAGCGGAGGACACATAGGTTTGTCAGTAGCCCCAGAGGTGCCACCAGGACGCCCTCTTAGCGCAACCAAACACAGGTTTCTCGGACAGGCGAAGACGCATGGTATCTTTACAACGCGCTAGTACTCAATGCGTCTGTGGAAGCCATATATCAGATGCCGTACGTGTGTGAGATAACTATACGCACCGACAAGCTCTGACCTTACTCGTATCCGTCCTTTCCCGGGACGGCACCATATGCAGGCCCACCCTTTCCATACATCTTGCGCAGGTCGCCCGCAAGCTTCTCGGGCTGCTCGAATGCCGCGAAGTGCCCGCCCTTGTCGTGCTCGGACTCGAACACGAGCTTCCCGAGCATATGCGTCCACCTATTCCTCGTTGGCTGTCAACTCAGACATACACACGCCGCGAGGGGACGTACGATTTGGGCTGCTGAACGAGCTCTGCAGGAAAGTAGGACACGCCGAGCGGGATGGACTGCCATGCGGTACCCTCGATCGTGTCATGCGTGCCCCCGCCAGACATCTCGTAGTAGATCCTCCCAGCGGCAGCTGGACCAGCTCGCGAGAACCAATAGATTGAGATCCACTCGAGCACTACGACAGCAGGTGAGTGCGATGGCAGATCGCGTGATGGGTCGCCGTGGAGGGAAGGCGCTCACCTTCGTCCTCGGTCCAGGGGTAGCTGTCGGTCCAATCGACGAGCTTCTCATAGATCCACGCCAGGAGTCCGACGGGCGAATCGGCGAGGTTATACCCGAGTGTCTGGGGCTTCGTGGCTTGCTCGAGATAGTAGCCGTTTCCTTTGACGCGCCACTTGCGTGACTTCTTGAGTCGGTTCTGGGCGGAGGCATCGTACGGGATGGTGTAAGAACCGAGATAGAGCAGCGGGTTTGAGAGCAACCTCGGTTGGCGGTGGCTGGAAAGAAATGAACGTCAGGTGGAGGGAGAGTGACCAGCAGTGGAACGCAATACGAACAAGGGCATGTTGGTGTGCCAGGCCTTGATGTGTTTGTGGGCGTAGTGGGTCACCGCATGGCAGCCCAGCTGCAATGTACATCAGTATACGAACATTCACTCCAGTTCGCACGAGGAGCTTACGATGTGTCCCCAGTCCCCGCCTTGATACACTGCGGTGGTAGAAGTAGGATCAGCAGGTCAGGATTACGCTCGCGATCGCACTCACCGAACTCTTCGTATCCGAGGGACACCATCAGTTTGACAAATACCTACACTCAGCGTCAGCTGGCAGGAGGTATAAGGAGCCGCTCATGAAGTACCTCAGCGTACTGGCGCCCCGCGAAGCCAGGCTTTGTGGGAGCCTCTGAGAACCCGAAACCGGGCAAACTGAGAGCAACGACATGAAAGCTGGGATGGTCTGCCGATTTAGCCGTCAAGAGCGGTAGAACCTTCCCCGCCTCGAGGAAGTCTCCCGGCCCTGTAAAACGTGTTCGTGTTAGCGCAGGCGAAGGCGACAGCGAGGCGCTGTCGAACGTACACCCGTGGACGAATAGGAGTGGGATAGCGTTTTTGACTTCGCTCCTCTGGTGGACATAATGGATGTTGAGCGTGCCAAAACCTTCGACCTCGATGTCGCGCGTGAACATAGGCAGCTTGTTAATTGCGGCTTCGGCCTTGCGCCAGTCGAAGCTCTCCTTCCAATACGCGACGAGGCGCTTGACGTCCGCGAGGGGGACGCCGTAATCCCAGCCCGCACCGTCGAGTTCATCGGGCAGCCGAACAAGCTCGAGCTTCTTGCGCAGCGTGTCTATGTCGGCGTCGGGCACGGCAAGAGTGAAGGGTCGCTCCGTGGGGCTGGTCATCTTCGCTCAGTTGGATGGTGGTGGTGGGACTCTGAGGAGAAGAGCGGTTTATGGAGGATTCGCGCCGGAAGCGGGCTTATGTAGGCCGAAAGGGTCGCCGAGGGGGTTCCCGAAGACCATAGTACGTTGACATCAGGAGGATGTGCGTCTCACGGTGGGAACGTAACTCAAATTTGAGTCAGCTGCAAGAACCCAAGCGTCGTGAGGGCTGGTGCATTGCATATTTGCCAGTATAATCACCGGAACGTCGGAGACGAAGTGGCTTAAGGTGCAATACTGAGATGAGTAAGAAGACAGTCGGCGCGTAAATGATGGAGGAACGGGAGAGAGCGTTTGTTTACGCGTTGTTTGGTCTCGTCGAAGCAAACGCCCGGGTGCCGGATGCTCCCCTCCTCTCTTCGGTTATCCGTGTCACCTCTCTGAGCCGGGATCACTCTCTGCTATCCGTGGTGATTGCGATAGAGAACTCCGCGCTGAGACGGGTGAGAATAACGTTTGCGGCCGTTGTACCGCCGCATGTCGCCTTTCGACGAGTAACTCAAGCTCTTGATGGAGGCCTTCAGTGCGCGAGCCTGGCATGCGACGAACACCGCCCAATCGCGCACAGCTGACGTCTTCATCTGGTGGAACAAGGAGCTTATAGCATGTGAGTCTGCAGAGCTGATTATTAGCTATAGGCCGAACAGCTTTGATCAATCATCAGGCTTTAGCACGACACTCGCAGGTCCGGTCACTGTACAGACGCTGCTGCGCTGGTTCTCTTTACTCGCGGCTTGGGAAGGCGAGATGTTCATGCGTCGGGTAATCCTGCAGGACCGTAACAATCTCAGCTATACTGTCACTCCGCTGGAGCCTCTGGAATCCTCGGATGTCCTCTGGCCTGGGGACTACGGCTGTTTTTACCGGAGTACGCGTTTTTCGGTGCAGTCGGGCCCAGGAACACATTGATTTGCTGATGAACCTTTCTGTATACAGATCCTACGTTGACCATGCGAAAGAAGCCGTTTGCGGGCTTGTATAACCTCGCAGTGCTCGCACCCACCGGAAACTCCTTCGAGGACCGGGCGCCGGGTTCGCTCACTCCTCACGAACGGGTGAGAACTATAGATGCAACATAGGTTCAACGATCTGCAGTTGCACCTTCTGATGATATATCTTAGATTCACGCCTCTCCTGCTCCAGGAAACACAGAGCGCAGTGTCAGCTGTATCTTTGCAGGATCGCGGAGCGACGATGGACGCACGGATGTCGAGCTTGAGCGTTCTGTACATACCTGTCGGATAGTTCCTCCGGCCATGAAAGACAATGTGCGTGGGTGTTGCCTGTTTCTGGCCCTTTCTGTGCGGATGGTACTCAGGCGGCTTTACCAGATTGCGATGACGACGGCAACACGCTCTGTCGACTTTGGCAGCCTCGACTTCGCTTGCCCTGCGAACCTCATCGCCATGCGCAGCGACCTCTATCGCCAGTGGTGTGCGAACACGTTCAGCGTCGACGTCGACGTGAGTTATATCCTTCTTGAACGCGATTATGGCTACGTTACTGCATGCTTACAGTGTCCACAGGACGATTATCGGATACGCACTTTTGACGAGGCAGCAGTCGGCCTGGGCTTGCCCGAGCGGCTCGACGGCCTAGGCACCCGCTCCGACGTCTTTATACGCGAGCACTTCCGGTACACGCTGGCCCTGCGCACCGTCGGCGGACACCTCAACGACGAGCCTGGCGTGGACCTTGGGAAGACGATCTACCGCGCTATGTTAGTGAGGAACAGAGACATACACGCCATCGACGAGCAGTGGCAGACGGTGCTAGGGGAGGAGGCGTTGGACGGCGTGCTCGGCTTCGAGATGCGCGCGCGGGTGTTTGAGTATGGGCATCGGGATTTCGAGCCGGACGAGGAGACGTGGTAGTACTCAGGAGCGCACATTTGTAGGTTAGCTCGCAATCGCCATGCAGTCATATTGCGTGGAACACCACTGTTACGTCAGGAGAGCGAGATACACAGACGGTCAGAGCAGGGCGAGGGAGTGGGCGGCCTCAACCTAGTCATAGCCGTTTTTGCCTGTCACGACGCCGTGCGCAGGCCCACCCTTGCCGTACATCTTGCGCAAGTCGCCCGCGAGCTTCTCCGGCTGCTCGAACGCAGCGAAATGCCCGCCCTTGTCGTGCTCGGACTCGAGAACAACCTTGCCTAGCATATGCGACCATCTAGAGGCGACAGTGAGTCGACAGAAGAGAGCAAGCAGTAACGAGATGCGACGTACGACTTAGGGATCTGCGCGATCTCGCCGGGGAAGTATGAGACGCCGACGGGGACAGACTTCCACTCGACGCCCTGCGTAACGTCGTACGAGTGCCCACCCGTCATCTCGTAGTAGATTCGGCCCGCCGCGGCGGGACCCGCGCGCGAGAACCAGTAGATGGAGATCCATTCCAGTACTGTCCCCAAGTGTCAGCGAGCGCGGCTCTCGTGGCAGAGAAGTGGCGGGAAAGGGGAGAGGGTGGCGGAAGAAAGAAGCGCACCTTCGTCCTCGGTCCAGGGATAGGCGTCGGACCATCCCACGAGCTTCTCGTAGATCCATGCGAGGAGGCCGACGGGCGAGTCGGCGAGGTTGTACCCGAGCGTCTGTGGCTTGGTTGCCTGCTCGATGTAGTAGCCCATGCCCTTCACGCGCCACTGCTGCAACTTCTTGAGTTTGGCGAACGCGGGCTTGTTAAAGGGGATTAGGAGGGTGTTGAGGAAGACCAGAGGGTGGGAGAGAGGCGAGGGGGCGCCCTTACTGGATAAGGGAAGCGGATGTCAGCCGGGAGTAAGGGGAGGGGAGGGGAGAGACGTACATGGGCATATTCGTGTGCCATGCCTTGATGTTCTTGTGGCCGTAGTGCGTCACGGCGTGAAGACCGAGCTGTGAACATGATGAGAGTGGTGGCCTACTGTGCGCCTGAGAATGGAACGCGTACGAGATGACCCCAGTCGCCGCCCTGGTAGACTGAAGGGGGGCGCGTCAGTATACATGTGCAACGAGAACTCTAGGAATGCACACACCATACTCGTCGTATCCAAGGGATACCATGAGCTTGTTGAAGACCTAGCTTCCCTGTTAGCTCCCTCAGTCATGTTAGGTCGAGCGGTGGCGTACCTCCGCATACTGGCGCCCCGCGAAGCCCGGTTTCTTCGGTGCCTCAGAGAAACCGAAGCCGGGGAGGCTGATAGCGACGACATGGAAGCTAGGATGATCAGCGGACTTCGCTGTCAGGATGGGCAGTATCTTCTTGGCTTCCAGGAAATCGCCCGGCCCTGTGGAACACAGGCGTTAGCGCGGGCACATGCGGCGAAGAGCGAACCACGCCAGGAACGTACAGCCATGGACGAAGAGGAGCGGAATGGCGTTCTTGACCTCGCTCTTCTGGTGGACGTAGTGGATGTTGAGCGTGCCGAAGCCGTCCACGTCCACGTCGCGCGTGAACATGGGGACCTTGTTGATTTCGGCCTCGGCCTTGCGCCAGTCGAAGCTGTCTTTCCAGTACGCGACGAGACGCTTGATGTCCGCGAGTGGGACACCGTAGTCCCAGCCCGCGCCGTCGAGCTCATCCGGGAGGCGGGCGAGCTCGAGCTTCTTGCGGAGCGTTTCGAGGTCGGCGTCGGACACGCTGATGGTGAAGGGCTGTTCCGTGGCGCTGGCCATTTTGAATGAGGTGAAAATAGGTGATGTGGGCTGCGGGCTGCGAGGTCGCGTTCGACACTGCTAAGTAGTAGTACGAAGCGGGGTTGAGACACGAATCATGCCGGCAGCGTCGTACTGCGGGTTCTGTAGATCACGCATCCCACGGTGATCGCGTCAGAGTGCTCACGCGAAAGTTTGAGACGAGTGACGCACGAGGATGAGCAGCGGCGACGCCACGAGGGCGACTATCTGCATACTTGCGTGTGCTACAGAGAGAGCGTACTGAGGACGGCGAGAGGGCTGTCGCGTCCGAACGGCCTGAAGCTGAGACATACCCCGGGGAGAAGTCCTCGCGGTGGCCGGGTGGCCCCCAGCTTATGCACGGCAGGCCGGGCCGGGCCGGCGCCGGTGGCTGAAATTATGTACGCGTTGTTTGCTCAGATTCAAATTGCTTGCACACGGCTTTGTAGCCGCAGCTCCGACATACCCACCATCAGCCGAACGACGGATCCTCATAAACTCAGCACTGTACTCAGCTTCTATTGACGTCTTTTGAACAGTGAACGTTGAACGGTGGTGCATGAGTGAGGTCCCGCGTACATCGTACAACAGACGCAGCGCCCGGCCGCAAAGTAAACCCCAAGTGAGTCTCACGCTTTCAACCACCGAGGCAGCCGCGGCCGCCATGAACAGGCGACGACGAAGCCCGAACCCTACTAGACACCGCCCCGCGCAGAGCACGCTGCTTATACGCTCACATTCCGCCCTTGCTACTCACTCCTTACTTGGCTGCGCGATTATGTCCCCTATACTCCCCATGGAACTGGTCGAGTGGATCCTCGACTTCGTGTTGGAGGATCCCCTCTGGTTGGATACCATGAAGAGTTGTGCCCTGGTCTGCCACGCCTGGGTACCTCACTGCCAATCGATCTGCCTCAGGGAGCTGAAACTGTTTCCAATCTTCGACAATCCTGCAGAGGTGTACTATCTGTGTCGTCGGCACTTCGCATTTTCCCCACGCCTTCGCAGCTACGTTCGAAAAGTTGTCATTCACGAAGTATACAAGGCCATTCATCTGGCCTACCCCCTATTCCTCGCGATATTGGTACCATGCTTTCCATCACTGCGTACACTCAAGATGTCTTGGGGTAGTTGGATTCCGTGCGTGCCGCATCACAGGTTCTTCCGTCCCCCCGCTTTCGCCGCCCCTTCCATCACCTCGCTCGATATCCTCGACATGGAGATGCAGAATGCAAATGGTTTTTCGAGTCTCTTCGATATGCTGCCGCTCTTTCCTCGGCTTCACACCTTGATCTTGGATGGTGTCTGGTGGCCGGATCCCAAATCACGGAGCCCGGATGCTTCAGTCGAGTCGATATTGTTGGCGCCAACCCCCAGGCAGATAGCATCGCTACCACCCATTGCGCAACTTGCAGTAGCGATGGAGACGCACAAGACAATCGAGAGATTGGTATGTACGCGGATTATACTCGACCCGGGCCTCGATCTTTGACATTCAGCATGGGTCCAGGGAGTGGAGCAAGCGCGCATCGACCTCGATGGGCACAGACTCGTCTTGAGTGTGCTTGCCAGCACGCTAACATATCTCAAGATCAACCTTGGGGCGTTTAATTACTTCACTAACCCAAGTCTTCGTGAGTTTACCTGGCTGTACTCGCCGAGCAGAAGCACTTTGACCTACGTCATGCCATATACTAGACCGTGACTTGCCGTGTACCACCATCTGCGATCTGCCAAGCCTCGAGACTCTTGACATCTATCTTCGCGGCCCACGGCTTTCGGAGCCCGTAGAGCCGTACGCGGCGCTCATAGCACGGATACCCAAGTTCTTACGGGCGCTCTCTGCCCAGGAACTGCGAAACATCACGGTACACTTTAGCCAATTCGAGGTCGCGAAGTGGGAGAACCTCGACGATCTTGCGGTACTCAACCCCGAGCTAGAGGAACTGGCGAAACAACCGCATTTTCCCCACCTTGAGAAGATCAAGCTCGATATGAACAGTACCTTTGTGGACAACGACCGGGCCAACGAATGCCTTGCTCAAGTCTTCCCGAAGCTGTCGACCGCCGGCCTGATTGAGAATCTGACTATTCTTGCGGATGGGTGAGATATCCCACTCATAACGACTAGGGCGGCATAAGGATGCACTGCTGAAACCTTGCAGAGCCGATATTGGCTCATTCACAGACTATATCAGGGATGATCTCCCATCCAGGAACTTCTTTTGGCCCGAGAAAGAGTCGGAGAGCGACTCGCTAGAGGAGTGATACTTCTCTATAACCTTGAATTGTGACCGATGGCGACGCTTACGTCGTGTCATGGTAGTATGCACGCCGTTCGGTGAGTGCGTCAACCATTCACACATTAGTATTATCTAGCTAATAACCAGGAACTTATGAGTTGGACTTTCAGTCGTCGTCTACTCTGTGTCTACCCAAATTCCTCCTCATCTTTCTCAGTAAATGAATGCCCGCGAGATCGCCACGAGCCTGTCAGAAGAACAGGCGCTTCAAAGGCGCTTACCACAAGGTTGAGTGTCGCTTAGCGCGTGCTCTCTCATTCTCTTGTGGCAACAACGCCTCAGGTGAGTCGGAACTCAGAGGCTTAGTGGTCTTCTCGAGACTACTCCCATGATGCTTCCCGGCTTCTTGTGGCACCTGTGCCACTGGTGTCTAGCACACCACACAGGATCGCGCCTCAACCGTATGGCGGCGGCTAGTAATGAAGGCAAGTCTCAACTCGCCATCCATCGTGCCACACTTGCCGCCACCTTCTGCCTACTATATAATGAAATCGAATCCCTGGCTCACAGAATATCAACCCCCATGTCCCGATCATGTTCAGCCGTCGATCTGAAGATTTCGGCAATCCCTCCCAACCTGAGATCCGGCCGGCGGCCATCCTGGAGGTGTATGGCACCAACCAATGCGGTCTGCAGATGCAGTTAGCTGCAGGAGGACCTACTATTGGGCTCTCAAACAGTGCGTGCATTCTATTTCCACCCCGGCATTCTTCATTTCGCACCCGACCCCCTTCTGCTATGAGTGTGCAGCAAATCCGTGGACGACTGACTCATTGTATCACTTCTAGAGCCTGTTTTCATGCTGGCACTTACTACGAACGCCTGCAAGTGTCCTGCCGTAGTGAGGGTGCACAACTCCTACGAATTGCGTACACTTGCAGTCGCAGTTTGCCAGAGCACGTCACCAGCGGAGCTGCACAAAGTCTACAACACCAATACCCTAACAAACCTTGTTTCTATCATATGGGTATCGATCAGTTTTGCATGCATGAAAGACTTCGTCGACTCCCTGAAATATGCTGGCACTTCTGGGAGGATACGCCTGTGTTACTTCAAGATGCAGTCCGCCCGCTGGGACAATATCGAAGTCACAAATGCGGCAACCAGCTCGGCGCTCGATACGCAACGGTTCACGATAGAATCACTATCGTTACGGGAGGTCTGGATCTCGAACGACAATACAACGGTAAGCAGCACTACCAGAGCTGTAAGCCGTCTTCACATTAGATGCTCATACAGACGCAGGATTCGCGGCGGAGCGCGCACGCTACATTGTGGCTATTCCGAGAAGCGCGACAGAGCATCAGAACCCTGACTTTAGACGTTATGACTATCGAGGGGCTGATGTACGGTTCGTCGCTTGGTAAGCCATAAACCATGTCTCTCGCATAGGGCCGTCCGTAGGCTAACGTTGTAGGCTCCCTGGCGAACCCAGATGAAATGCCTATGCTGGTGAACGACCGCTTCGCGAATCTCTCTACATTCGTCCTTCGCCTCCCCGTGGACGTGGCCCCGGGCTCTATAATGTCCAGCGACATGCGGGCCGCAACCTATTTCGTTCGCAAGCTGCTGAAGTCGCACCCCAGAATCACCCTCAAGCTCACAGTGGACGTAACGGGGCGGGGAGGCGACAGCCGAGCCCCACCATGGCTAGTTGAGCTCTGTCGCAACGTCAAGCCCCTGGACTATGACCTCGCTGACCTGCTCAACACGGGGCAAGCGGACACCTTTCAACTAGAAGCCACCGTCGCCGGAACGAACTGGCGTCAGCGCGACATCAAGCGCTACGTGCAAGGCATATTTCCTCTCATATCCCGATTGGAGCACCCGAATTTCCGGATTTTCTAGGACGACACGCGCCGGCGGCGCGCATAGAAGGCACGCGACCGTCGTCGACAGGCTTGCGCAAGTAGCACCTGAGAATCCCTTCAACGCGCTCATGACTATCGACCAACCCGAACGGGTATACTCACCAACACTACCGATATCGACTTCGCTATTCGAGCGCCATGCTCTGCGGCGGCGCACGGGTGATTGCATGAGAGTAGGGGCGCACTGTGTAATCCACGACTTGTGTCTGTTACCATTACCATCACTGTCCGTATGCGTCCTGAAGTGTGATTAGCTCGTAGCGAAGCGGGCGGCGCGCACTCGCTCCGCTACAGTTCGTAAACTCGCACCCACCCTCGACGAGCTTGCCGCCCTCTCGCACCTTGAGACCTCCCCCATGTCACGCGCGAGGGTAGGCTACCCAATGCATCGGTCACTCGTCGCGGACTGAGCCTGGAGGCTTGACTACACCGTCGTCTGGCTGCGTCCGAGTGACATTGGGCGAGGACCGTGCGCGCACGAAGGCCGCTTGAACGGGGGTGCACCTGCGACTTTCCCTCGCCTGGCGAGCCGTCCTTCCGCACCTCGAGATCGCGCTCGTGCAGCGTAGAGGCTAGGAATACCGCGTACGCCGGTGCCTTACCGTGGGCTGAATCTGGACTATAAATACCAGACCCCGTCGCCGATGGAAAGGGATCGCGCCCGCGGGAGGGCCGCTTCGCTGGCTACCAGCCGCGTCTTAACTTCTAGGGGCGTGCATGAGCCACAGGATCCATAGCGAAGCGTACCCCCAGAGTGGGTTTGGGCTGGGCGGGTTGAATAATGTACTCCAAGCGAGGAAATGGCTGGAGAGGCGGGCTGAGGTGGCGTCGAGGGGCACGCGTGCAAAACAGGTGTTGATGAGTGCCTCAATGTTAGGCAACATCAGTGAGTGTGTTTTACATTCGTGTCCGCGTGCAGTACTCACCATGGACAGACTCGCAAAGAACCAGGCGACGCCTCCCCGCACTCTCCCCGTCTGCCGGCGCGCAGTCACGCCTCTCATCCGACTAGCTGATTGTCTTGTCAAGATTCGAGATCGCCCTCGTGTCGTAGACGGAGAGAGACAGCAGTGCACAGGGTGTGTATCGCGAGTGAGGTCGGGAGGCTCAACCGCGTTGTCGCCCGGTAGTATTCACCTGAAGACGGACGGGTGCCGTTCGGCTAGCTACTAGCCCAGCCTTGACGTTTAGTTGCGCACACAAGACTTAGGAAGCGCACCTATGGCTGACAGTCGGATCGGGCGATGTGGACCGTAACAGCCAGGCTCAGCGATGCGCTGCAGGTGGCGTCGGGAGAAACGCGTGCGGCATTGGCTTTCATAAAAGTCTGTATCCAGGCGGTATGTAAAAACATATCGGGCTAGCTACTGCACGCATCACTCACCGCAATACTGATGTAAAGCTGGAGGATGCTTGCGAGAAGCCGGGACCTACGAGTATCGTCCACCCGACCAGCGATTCCGAGCCACACTAGCGACTATGTAGTCCCAAGGATGTCTGAGAGCTGAGGCAGTCAAATGAGCTTTGCCGTGGGTGTATTTGCGTGAAGGTTGGTATTCCGAAGGTAGAGCGATACCTGCCATCGGAGGAAGAGAGGCATGACGAAGCGTTGAAGGCGAAAGCACTGAGCAGTGAGCCGAGAGGGATGAGACGCCCGGGGACGGCGATGTGTACGCGTTGTTTGTCCTCGGCGCTACGGTACTTGCATTCAACCTTCGTCCTGCTCAGTGTACTTCGTCATCTTGCATGCCATCTCAGCATCTCGGGTTCGAGCGGGAGATGCTACCTACCCCAAATAGGTGCCAAACCCAGTCGCATCTATGCTCTCTCTCATTTGTGGCTTTTTGCTGGAATCTGCGCAGCGGCCGGGCTTGATACCGTAGCGGGACGGGAAACTGCGCTCTCGTCGTAGGGTGCCCCTACCGCCGGGTTTCGAGAGCGTCGAGAAGCTCGTCCTCGCGGTACGTATCTGAATACTTTAGGCTCTCCATGTTCCCCCGGTCGACATACGGAGCATGTCTGAAACCAGTGCTTCGAGTACTAGCCTGCGCCTCGGAAAACCGAGCGTAGAACTTCTGGGTCCTGGTTGAGGCCTCTGAGTCTAGGGGGCACTACTGCAGTTCACACTGTCTGCAGGTGCTGTCTCGGCTCAATCCAGCGCTATCTGGGTGGTTTTTGTACAGTTTCGCCAAGTTATGCAGGTAAGTAGGAGCATCCTTAGATCTCTCCGAGGACTAAGAATTGCTACTTCTTCCAGCGCGCAATCAAGGCGGCCTCATCTGATATTACCACAATGTAGTACTCTACCGCGCAGGAGTGCTATCTTCGGTATCGACATATGCGGCACCCGTCGTGGGATGATTTTATGGAAATCTGTATGAGCATCTGAACAGGTACACGCTCAGGCGTACTTGCATGGCGCCGGGTGTGCGGACGCCTCAAGCTTGCTAGCGTGAGTCATGGCTGAAGCTCCAATACGACGTGGCTGATTTTGAAGATCTCGAACACATTCCGGTATGTCTACGCGCCTATCCCACCGAAACGGTTCAACACGCCACCGCGTGCCTGCATTCCCACTGCGCTTTCCTGGACCAGATCGTGGACCGTTGCGGCACACATACGACGAGGAGAACATTCGAGGGACCCCTGCAGCGCGCTCTGCGGTCGCGTTTCACCCCCGGCGCGATCGCCCGCCGCCCCCGCCGAGAAGGCGCGGGCGCACTACGCGCGTTCGTTCCGACCGGCGTCGGAGCTGGGCGATGGAAAGAAGTTCATACGGGTCGGGGCTTCCCCGCGAACTCGCAGCCGCTGAAACGCGTCCCAGCGCCCCTCGGCCCACCTCGCGCCGCTCAGCCAGGGCACTGCGGGCGTAGGGTGGGCCGTGGCTCGTGCCGGGCGGGCGGGCTGCACCTTCTTCGTGCCGGGAGATGGGTACCGAGTGTACGTACGCTGGGGCTCTGGGCTGGGATGGCGCAATGCTCGTGGGTCGCATCTTAGATGCATACCGTTGTGCGCGCTGACTCCGTTTATTTAGGAGATTGGGCGGCGTCCGTCATTGTCGCAGGAGAGGAGAAGCCGGGGACCGCGCGTGGTTCGTCTTGGTCAGGAATGCATGCCCGGCGCATGCTCGCCCGTGAGGCGATCACACAGCCGTGGCATATGTGCGGAGTGAAGGACGCGACCTATTCTCTTGCGAGATAGCGTCTGCACTCCGCGCATACATCACGGTGCAGCGCATCCGCCAAGTCTGTCCGAGGTGGGCGTGCCGATCGCGATGTGTATGGGCGCTGAAGTCAATTTGGATTCCAACCTGTCATGGCGTACACGATAACATCCGCATAACGCTTCAAGACTTTCGTGCCCGCAACATGATTCGTCCACTCAAGTCAATTCGGCCCACACGTAATCGCGACGACGCTTTCTCGATCACTTCATGGGAGAATACGGTGAGTTCGCCCGGGTGGAAGGGGTATCTGAGTGGGAGAATGCTCACATTCGCCGAAGGACCATACGGCTCGTTTGCGTATCGGGACCGTCAGAATTGGCTCAGGAATTAGCTAAGCAGCACCGATCGGCCCAGCGAGATTCGACGGGCGCACCGGGGGCGGCCCTGCTCGAGCCTCGCATCGCTCGCGGCGAGTATCAGAGTTTGCGTTTGATGGACGCGGGGGGCTTACGGTACGCGCATCGCTCTCGCGAACCCACCCCGGGGCGTGTCCGCCACGCCCCGTGAGCGGCCTGGTGCACGCGCGCCGCACAGGGCGGGGGCTCGCCCATTGACTCCCGGCGATAGGCACGCGCGGCGTGGGCGACTGCGCCCGGATGCGGCGCGGGGAGCACATGCGACCGCGGGCGCTGCGGCACTCGAGGAAGAGGGCTCGGGGCAGCTGACGAGATCGCAGTTCTCCCGGCGGCTCCTGCGGGGATGCGAAGGACGGGATGAGATGGGATGGAAGGGGGTGAGGGTACGCGCGGTGGGACGGGGAAACTGGATTCGGAGCTGTGTTGGACGCCGGGCGACATGCGGTCGACAGAAACTGCCAAACATCGAAGATCGGATGCCGGTTTTGGCTTCGTCGAGCACCCTTCCGCCCGTCTCCCTCCCCCGCGACGCCCTCCTTCGCCCGGCAGTGCGAGCGGCGCGCGGCCGCTCGCACGCGAACCCGACCCTGCGATCTTTCCTGGGCGACGCCGGTAACTCAGTAGCTCCCCTAGGCACCTGCGGACATGGCCCCGTATCTCTGTGCGCATTCCGACATTCCCGTGCCGCACTTATCAGAATGCAGAATGGCGAAGCAGTCTGCGTAACAAGCTCGCAGTTCTCGCGCCGCGCTGGGCGCGCCGTTCCCGAATGCGCGTTCTCTCCGAAACCATTCCTGCGAAGAACACCCGCGCACTCTAGCCCCGCCGGCGAGCCGGTGCGGGCCATCGATGCGTGGCTAGGACCGACTGCAAGCGTCATCCGGGGGTGGTCGTAGCGGAAACGCTATCTCGTCATCTCGGCCGTCCACCTTCCACTCCGAGGGAGGCTGAGTAGGGCGCCAGGTGAGTGTCCTCACCCGTGGCCGTGGCAATCGGCCGCCGCGTCTACCCCTGCACGAACAACTCGACTCACGCCTCTTTCAGGGCCCGATGACGAGAGCGGCAGGTGCGAGCAGCAGGTGGGGCCCGTCGACTTGCTGGGTAGCCACGGGCCACGGCCCAGGTTCGCGCCCCAGTCCACCACCCCGCGATGGGCGACTCCGAGCCTGTCGCAGTGCACCCACGGTGCGCCCGCGCCGCTGCGCACAATTTGAATAGGTGGCCGCGGCCGCTGCTTCCAGGCATGCCTTGCTCGTCTCCGCGCTGCTGCAGACGCTGCTGCTGCTGCGAGCGGGCGCGTGGCCGCCGCGTTTCGGGAAAACGCTGATGTCGACTCGAGCCTTCGTTTTCGGTTTGGTCCTTCTAGCGCAATTGCACCCAGCGGCGCTCGGGGCTGGGCGTCCTTGGGTAACGTACGCGCCGCGCCGCATTCTCCCGCGACCGTCCAGGACGAGCCACCCAGCGCGCCCGGATATCCGAATTCTACTCGACCACCTCGAACCTTGGAGCTCGCGCGGTTGCAAGCCACCTGCGCGTTCTGCGGGATCGGAAATCTGATCACGCGGCCGGGCGGGTGGGGTTGCATCATCGCAGTGTCGAGATATCCATGTAGGCGTGCCTCGGGAGTCTGCTGGATGATGTTCGTCGTGAGCATTGAGATGCAGAATCAATGGGGGTGCAAGGAGGCTCATCGGAGCGCACCTGTGCAGCGGCTCGCACACCAGCGGTGTGTAACTCAAGCTCCGCGCCGGCGGCCGTGCCCCGCCTGCCTTGCTGGGCCGGTAGGGTCTCGCAGGCTGTTCGCCCGTTTGGGCGCGGAAGCGGAAGTGGACGCGGACGTGCAACCTTGTATTCGCGAGTTGCTAGAAGTGGCCGCTACGCGATGTGGCGGCGGGGGTGACGTACTCGGCGTACCGCTTGGTGCGTCGCGTGCGCCGAGCCGCCCACAAACTCGTGCTATTAGGTACACGCACCGTTCTAACGCCTGATGCGCCGCGACGAGCGAGACGAGGGTGAGTGGCGAGTACAAGGCGCATCAGGAGCTCGCAGCGGGCACGCCGGCTAGGATGTCGCGTACCTGGCCCTCTTCGGGACCGCTGGGCTGGAGGGAGGTCAAGTGGCGACCGTGCGCAAAGGAAGGACGGAAGTACCGTCGCCGAGCAGGGTCAGGTCAAGATCTAGGATTTGGCGGGCGTCTGGTGTTCTCCGGGGTCTCAGTAACAGAGGTCACTAGATGGCGTGACCTGCCAATAGTGTCCCCCGCGCGGTTCAGCTTAGGGCTATTTTCTGCTTCCTTTGGCGCATTCAGGTAGTTGCAGGTACTGCAGTGGACGTTCTTCGCGATGTAGGTTCGACACAAACCCCTCGAGTGTGAGGGGTTTGGATCAAAGTCTGGCTTCGGTAAGTAAGGGTCTCTAGGGTGGCCGATCATTAGAACGTCAGATAAGCCCCATTAGAAAGCCTTAGGAGAGTGTGCTTATAACCTTGTAACAACCTATTTGATTCAATGCCTCTGCGACTAATGGGCGGCCGCACAGTCCTACAGCCACAAGGCCTGATTCCTGTACAAGGCAGCGGACGGTAGGGCAAGTGAGCCCTAGCTATTGCTTATCATTTCCCGGTACAGTGCCGGAAGCTGCGGTTATGCAAACATTGACGGGCGGCGTCCGTTCCGAATACCTGGCTCTCGACTTCTGGCTCGCCAATAAAAAGCCCCTGGTCCTACTACGACACTACCTTCTCTCAAGACCTCGCCCTCCATTTTCTATAAGGCCCTTCGCATACGCTATAGACTGCCTAGCCTTCGGCGGGCCCGTAGGTGCGCTCGCCGTCAACATGGGAGGGATAGTTACGCGAGCGCTTCCCGTCAAAAGATTAGCACATGTTCTTATCATGGCTTACTGGCATTTGAGGCCCAAATCACCCTGAATTGTAACATGTTCTAATGAACCCTCATTGAAGCTACTTACAACTTCATTGTAATGAACGTCACGCGGTACCAGGACCCCAGCTGACCCCTTGGAGCGCCCGCAATCTTGACCTGACCCTGCTCGGCGACGGTACGGAAGGGCGAACACGTTCTCGAGAAGGCGGGCGCGTGCAGAGGCAGGAGGAGGCTAGGAGGCCGGTGCTTTTGCGTTTCTATGCCTATGCTGGGCCCGACTGAGCCTCCAGCGCACACGGCGTGCCCGGAGGGTGGAGCCCTACCTGCGCAGTGGCCGCCGCCGGGTACTGAACTGGAAGTAGTGCCTGAAATATCGAGTTCAGCGCGAGTGCTGGATACAATGGAGGGGGAAGGCCGGGCCAGGTGGGATCGCTCTCCTTCGGCACCTGAGCGCGGACTGCTCGCGCCATCGCCATCGCCATCTCCATCCACCCTCCATCGCGAACGCGAACTCGAAGCCACGCACATCGACGCATCGAGCGCGGCGGGGGCGGGATGCCGGCAGGGGGCGCGCCCGGTCCCAGCGCGGCGAGGGGCATCGCCGTGTACGTGAACCTTCAACGTTCGCGCGGCGTCCTCTGCCCAATCGCGGCTGGGACTGGCTGGGAAGGCTGGGAAGGCTGGTGGGGTGGCGGCTTCGCGCGTTCGGGCGTCGAAGATCATGATCCCGAACCGGGCGCGCAGCTGCGCGGGGTGATGCGTCCTCGGCGCGTGGGCCCGCGAGCCGCGAGCCTGGCGACGGGAGGCTGGAGGCTCTGCGCCGTGGCGTGGGTGTACGTGCACAGCGATCTTCCGGGACAGGGTGGTGCAGGTGCGCTGCCTTGCTCTCGGGCTCGGAGCGGGTTCGAAGTTCCCAGCGCGCGAGGGTTTGAGAAGAGAACGCGCCGTTTGCGGACGGTGCTCCTGCTGCGCACGCATGACGCGCCAGGGCGGACTGCTCACCCTGAGCCTGAGCCTGAGCTTGCTGTGGTCGCGACGTCGACGCTCCCGCGCCACCCGCCCAGGGAGCACAACGCCTGCCGTTGCGGGGCGCGCGCGTTTCGTGTCGGGTGCGTTTCGTAGGGCACGCGGCAGCAGGGCTTCCCAGCCTGGAGTGCATTGTTGCGAAGCCTGCGAGCGGCGAGCGGTGAGTTGCACGCAACGTTGTGTTCCGCGGCGCCGCCGCCGCACGCGCATGATCTGTGAGGCCCGGGGAGATGTGATCAGCACGGGCGGGGGCGAGTAGTACTGTATAGTACGTACGCTGCTACAATGCATGTCTGGGGGCTGGGGTCAGGATCATCAGCACCACCATCCGGACTCTGTGCGTTCCATGCAGGATGTGCGGCGATGATATCATCAAGCAATGCGGGCGAGGAAGGGAAGCACGGCACATCCGTATACACGCACCGTCTCCCGGCGGACTACATCTTCCTGTCCGGCGTGGCCGAGCGATGCGATGGGTTCATCGTCATTCGCGCTCGCTCAGCGATCGTGCTCACCGTACGAAGCCCGAGCGAACGAGACCCGCGAAATGAGAAATGAGAAACAAAGAACGAGGAACGAGGAGATAGATGGGATCGATATTCGGAATATACGTACGCGCTTCGGGCTGCCATCCAATGTGGCACTCGCCTCCTCCGGCGTTCCGGCGTTGGTAGAGACCTGGTGGGGACGCGCGCGGCCGGAAGGGGGACGCAGCATTCATGTGCGCGGGCTAGCGGCTAGCGGGGGAGATCTGCGCGCGCCCGCGTGCCCGGCGCATCAAATATAGGAGGGATATTGGGAGGGCGCGGCGGCGCATCACAGGGGCGCGGAGTCTCGAGCCTCGAGTCGATAAGTCTTGCTGATCGGCCTCTTGCCTCACGAGCGGTCTTGGGAACGGTGAGCGATACGAGGCTGGGTATCGCGGGCCACGTTCGTGGCATGCGCACTCTATCTTCCACTTAAAACTTACCGAGCGGAATGCGCGTTAGGCCGGGGTAAGCTGATGAGCAGCGCTAGGCCAGCCCCCGCGGCACCAGGCACGGCACGGCGAGCGTCGCAGGCGGCGGACGGCGAACGAGCGAGGGCGGATTCCAGAGCGATGCCCGTGGGGGCGATATATTCCACGATCGCGGCGTGCGCGTGTACAGAGGATAAATGACCAAGAAATAGGCACGAGAGAGGCGAGGCGAGGCAGGGCGGGGCGGGGCGAGGAAAGCAAGTCCGGAGTGTGCCAGCGACAGCAGTGAGCGATCGAGAGTCCCTCTAGTAGAGCGAATAAGTACGACACGGGGGATACTAGGTGGTACATGTACGATAGGTATATGATACGAGTTCGGAGCGATGCGATGCGCGTGGGGTGTATGGGCTTGCGGGGCGGGCGGTGCGGTATAAGGGTACATGGGGGTGCGGGGTGCATGGGCGAAGACGGCGGCGCGCGCTGCATAGCAGAGCAGGAGAAGGGGGGAATGCAGAGAGGAAGCGAGCCAGCGTGGTGGTATCGAGACAAGGGAAGGGCGACATAAGCGGGGAGAAGCGTACAGCGACGGCATAATAGCACACGATGGGGAGAAATGGTAGAGATATAGAGAGCAAGCAGGACGGACCAAGAAGGCGCAGCGCGGTGCACGACGTTTTGCAAAGGAGAATGTACAGCGTCCCGGCGCCCGCGCCGTTGGATGCCCGGCGGCTGTGGTCGGCGACGACGACGACGGCGGTGATCGAGCAGAGGGCGACGGGGGCGAGTCGGGCGCGGGGGAGGGTGGGGACGAGATGGGGAGAGGGATGTCACGGATGAGCCGGCGGGAGGGAAATTAGGGGGAAAACAGATAGACTACTTTGATCGGGATTGTCCAAACAAACAAACACCGCAAGCGTCTGTCCCGATCCGGAACCAGGCGAGCGCCTCGACTTACGTCCGGGCGCGTCGTGAGCGTCGA
The DNA here is from genome assembly GCA_002964805.2 of Trametes villosa. Lineage (NCBI taxonomy): Eukaryota > Fungi > Basidiomycota > Agaricomycetes > Polyporales > Polyporaceae > Trametes > Trametes villosa. The sequence goes on along the minus strand of PUDQ02000049.1, from coordinate 145,731 downwards.
CGCCGCCCGCGCGCGGGCTGGTCGCAGCAGCCCGAGTCACAGCGCCCGGCGCGTCCAGCGTTCACTGCGGCGTACCGTACCCCGACCCGGACTGCGGCCCCGGCGACGCCGAGTGCTCTGGAAACCGGTACCCAGTCTGATCGTCGTTCCCGGGCGTGAGCACGCGTCCGCTCGGGCTCTGGCTGGGGGCCGCGTGGTGGCTCCCACTCTGCGCGTAGCTCGCGCTCTGGCTGTACATCGGCGACCCGCTCATGTAGCTCCCGCCCCCGCTGCTCGACATCCCGAAGAACCCACCCGGGCTCGCGGAGGAGCCGCCGTGGTGCGGGTGCGCCGACGAGGGATGGAGCGCGGTTGTGCCGCCGTACGACAGGCGGCTCTGGGCGTACGAGTCGCTCAATCCATACGGACTGTGACCGTGCCCGTGGTGACCGAGGCCGAGGCTGCCTGCCGTCGCGTGGCTCGAGCTGAGGCTGCGGGACATGTTCACCATATGCCGGGTGGACATCTGGTGGCCATCGTGGCCGAGCGACTGGAGGGACATCGGATAGTAGAGCTGGAGGGAGTCCGTGGGCATCGACATCCGGCGACCGGTCTCGAGGGCCGAGGGGACGCCGAGGCCACCCATACCGGGTGCGGGCATACCCATACCCACGCCGCCGCGGGTGGCGAAGGGCGTCGTCGTGGTCGGGCCCGCGGTGCTATGCCGCGCGGGTGCGAGAATACGCCTGCGAGCCTGTAAAATGCGTTAGATATGAGCGGTGAACGATGCGGCGAATGCACGTACATTGATCATCCAGTTAGAGACCTGGGACATCGAGAGACCGGTAGCGTGGCACAGCTGCTTCTTCTCCTCTTCCGAGGGGTAGGGGTGGTCGGAGTGGCGGTGAAGCCAGTCCTTGAGGAAGTCGGTGACGGGCTTGGGGAGCTTGCCGCGCTTGCGCTGAGCGGGCCGGTCGACGAGGCTGCCTGGGCTGCCGGCGGGGGCGGCCTGGGGAGAGCGGTTGGGGGAGCCGGTGACGTTGATGGCGGGGTTGGAGCCGCCGCTGGCGGACATGGCGGAGGCAGAGCTCATGCCGAAGTCGGGGGACTGGTTGGGGAAGGTCCAGTCGCTCTCGGACTTGATGCCGTTGGGGGCGCCGAGGCGGGAGACGGGGGAGCGGTCGGTGGAGTGGCCGGATATGCGCTGGACGCCGCCGAACATGGACTGGGGGCCGCCGATGGAGGAGTGGCGGAGGGAGTCGACGGCACCGGGCGTGGAGCTGGGGCGGGCGATGGACGCGGCAGACCACGAGTCGGGGTCGGAGAGGCCGGATGGGGAGACGGCGGAGCTCCTGCTGGTGGCCGAAAAATCTGAGGAGAGGGGGGAGAAGCCGAAGGAGGAGGGCGAGGCGGAGGAGAGGGCGGCGCTGGGGAGGGAGGACGAGATGTCGCTCACAGGGCCGGGGTAGAGGCCGCCGAGCTGGTTGTGGGTGTCGAGGCGCGGGCGCTCCGGCTTGTTGTCGCCCGAGTCGGTCGAGTCGGGGGACGGAAACTGGTAGGCGGAGAGGCCCGAGGACGAGGACTGGGTGGGGCGGTGGACGGGGTAGGGCAGGCGCAGGCGCGACGCGGGGTTCTCCGAGTAGAGGTTGGGGAGAGAGCCGCGGCGGGAGTCGTGGCGGTCGCTGAACGCGGACGCGAGCGACGGGAGCTGGACGCGCGACGAGTCGAGATCGGCGTGCGAAGCGAGCGTGTCAGACGCGGCGGGAAGCCCAGACGAGCCGTGGTCTGGCGTCGCCGGATCGGACCAGGGCGATTCGACGGCGGCGCGGGTCCGCTTCGGGAGGGGCGAGTGCTCGGGGCTGGCGGCGCGCTTGTCCGGACGCGAGTGCAGGCTGCTGTCCGACGTTGCAGAGCTGGACATTCGGCGCGAGTCGTAGTCGATCTCCACAGCCTGCGACCTGCGGGGCGGGCGTGCAGGTCGTGGAGAGGGAGCAGGAGAAGGAGGGTAGGGGAGACGGCGGTGTCAGCGTCGACGATCTCTGCGGCGGACAGGGAAGGAGAAGAGAAGGAAGCAGCGAGCGGACTTACAGGAGACGGGCGTCGAACGACAGCGGGTCTGTCTCGGGAGACTTGGAGTGCTGCTGCCTAGAGGGGGGCGCGCGGTGACAGTCAGTGGCCTAATCGGGAAGCGGCGGGGCGGGTGGGCGGGGCGGGACGTACGACAGCGAGTACTGGAGCTGGTGGACGTGGTAGGAGTCGATGGCGAGGGGGTCGGGGAAAGAAGGGGAGATGTCGACGGGGAGCGTGTCGATCATTGAAAAGCAAACGGCGGACAGGGCGGAGGCGGAGACGGACGCGGTAGACGACGGCGGCGGCTGCGTATACGTAGGCCCCAGCGAGCGACGGCGAATAAGAAAGTGACGGGGTCGCGAAATAGCCTAATGGAGTCCTCCAATATTTAATTAAGTCGTCTCGATCGCCGTGAGGTCGCGTCCGTGGTGTCGTAGAGTGGCAGTAGATCGAAATTCCATTCTGCCTCTGCACGCGCCCTATTTATCCTTCCCTGTCATCGCTTTCCTCTCCCAAACCTTGCGCCCCCCTGCTTCCCTTTCCGCACGCCCTTCTTCCAATCATCGCTCGCTTCCGCTCTCTCGGGTCGCAGACAGGTACCGCGTACCCGAGCCAGATGGCTGTGCTTTCCCCCCGCCTGCAATTAATCATATCTCCAATCCTCCGATCTCGACGAACAAACACCCCACAACACACAAGATTTCCCCAGATATTCCGACGCCCTTTCCCACCACCCAACCTTGTTCCCCCCTCGTCTGCTGCCCCTCTTTTAATTACCGCGAACTCCCGGCCGCCCTCCGCGGGCCGCCGATCTACACATTGTATTTTTCCCCTCGTCTGCCTTTCCTGGCCCCGCTGGGAGTCTTCTCGCCTCGTCTGCCGCCGTCGCCGCCGCCGCCACCATCAGCGCGAGGACGAGGACGGGGGCGTCTGTCGACGGTGAGCAGCGCACATCCCTCCACCACCGCCTCGGCCGGCGTACGCTCGCGACCTCCCGCCTCCCGACGCCCGACAGGCTCTGCGGTGTGCGCTTCTGGCCGCGCGCGCAGTGCCTCCTGCACCGGGCGGAGGAGGAAGCGTCCGGAGGGGGCGAGCAAAGTGCCTGTTCGAGGACGTATTACGGCCGGGAATGGGCATATTGCTAGCGCCCGGGTGCTTACCACACCTTCGAGGCTCTCGCTCTCCGACTGTCCGAGTCGCTCCCACTCCCAGCGCGTGAGCCTGAGCCAAATCGCCTGGGAGCGGCCCACTGATTCGCACCTCCTCCACCGTCGCGCGCGGCGCGTCTGCATTTGCGCTCCAATTCGGCGCGCGCGAGGCGATATTGACTGGCGAGCGTCGAGCATCGCGTTACGACGACCGGTGATGTCGAGGACGCCGCGGATATCATCTCAGCTCGTCGTCCAGGCCCGCTACGCGCAGCCCGGCGAGCATGCACGACTTGTCGAGATGGCGCGCTGGCCGTGTATGGGAAAGACGACCTTACGGGCCTGCGTCCGCCCTCGAACGCGTCGGAATGCTCAGGCACGTACGCCGCGCTCACGCTCACGGTCGTGCCCACGCCCACGGGCTGTCCCTGGCGGGGTGCGGTGGAGGACGAGGGCCGGGGACGGTGATGGGCTGAATCGCTTGCTCGCCTCTCCCCATCCGCTTCCATTCATCCTCGCCCTCCTCGCCCGGGACGGCTCCCAGCCACTTTGCCCAACTCGAGCGCGGGCGGCTTCTCGCACCCCGCGCTGCCCACTGGCCAGGCCTTCGCTGCTGGGCTTGGGCCGCGCTCGAGGGCTTCGACGAAAGGATGTGCGCCCGGCCGCTCCACAAACAGCCGTGCTTTCTCCGCTTCCGGCCTCGCGCGCGTTTCGGCTCTCGAGAACGACTCTTCCCCAGCGACGGATGCTCCAGCGCGCCTGATACGCTCCCTCCACAAACTTTGTCTGTCTGCACGAGCACCGCCCGCGCGAGGCCCATCGTGCACCGCGATGTGCGATGTGCGATGCGCGTCCGAGAATAGCAGCGTCTGGCTCCGGTCGCGCGCGACACAGCTCCGCCCATCCTCAACAGGGCAAACCCCGCGTCTCCTCGACGGCCGCGCTCGAGCCCCCGCCGTGCAGATCCTCCCCGGTATCGCCTTGCCCCATCGCGCGCGCCCCAGATATCACGCCCATCGTGATCACTGGTGGCCGTACCCCCCGCGTGCGCCCGCGAGTCAATTTCGCGCGGGCTCGAGTCGTTTGCATCTTCATGACGCGCCGGCGGCCCCTTCCTCGATCGAGAGAGAGGAAGAGGGGGCGGTGTGCACGCTTCTGCATGCAATGTTCAATGTTGCGATGCCATGGCAGCGACTGTGTGCCATCTGGCAATCATATCATGGGCATATCATGTCGCGCGCATCCCGTCCCACGGCTCGCCCCCTTCCCTCGACGTCGACGTCCGCCCAGATCTTCGCGCGCGATGCAGACAGCCGGCGAACAGGCGGCGGCACGTCTGTCTCTCTTGTCTGGCCTGTCGCTTGTCTCGTGGGCGCGAGCGCGAGCGCGGGGCGAACATGGCTCGAGATGGAGAGGGATTCGCGCCGCCGGCCGCTAGGATCCAGGAGCTCGGCGATCTCTCTATTCTCCGATGGCAGGGCGGGCGTGCAGCGCTGCACGCACACGCGCGTCTGCCGTCAGAGATTGTGTCGCCGGTGCTGTGTACCAGGAGACGTCGCGAGCTGCTCCTGCTACGACGCTCGACACGCCTCGCGCTGGAGACTGGACGCTGGACGCTGGAGACCCCTCCTCGCCGTACGCTGCCGCTGGTCCGCGCGCTCGAGGATGCTCGGGCGCGCGGACGCAGCTCGGCTCGGGGGAGATGAAGACGGGGTGCATCAGACGCAGACGGAATGAGTGCCCTCTCTGATAGATTGCGGCCGCACACGAGGGCTCGTGGCCATCCGTATGCATGTGGGGATGCTCGTGCGCTGCACTGAAAGGGCCTCATTGCTCCCGCGGCGCGTGAGCGTGTGCGAGAGTGAGAGCCTCTGTGCCTGCCTGCGCCTGCGGAGCGCTCGGGCGGCGCGGGGGTACTGGGCAGGCGCGCTGCCTCCGGGGTGCGAGGCGTGCGCTACGGGGCGCGCGCGTGGAGCCCACCGTGCTTTCTCAGTACAATGTGAGCGCGTACATGTGTACAAGGATGCTGCATGTCTATGTCTATGACGAATTGATCGTGATGATATCCTTCAAGTTCCAGGGACGCTCGCGTACGAGGACGTCCTCGGGATCCCGATTCCTGCTACATACTACCTGTGTGCTGCATGGGCTCGAGCCTTGCCGGGGCGGCAGCATGTGGGCGCGGGAGGGATCACGGGTGCGATGCAGGCCGTTAATGAAAAGCGGATCTGGGATATCCGGATGACCGTGCTCCGTCCGCGGCTAGGCGCAGGCGCGCCCGCCCGGTCCCTCGGACGTGGACTAGGACTGATATTCTCGGTGCGGTATCATACAGGGTGCAGTAGGCAGAGCGCGTACCGAGCGCGAGGGCTATCGACGATATGGCGCGGTACCTGGCGAGCTGCAAAGAGGCTAGGCTCGGGGGCGGCGAGCCTGAGCGCGAGCAAGCGTTCCCCGGGGCAGCGACGCGCCGCGCCGAGCTCGCCGGCCGGGGCTGGGGATCTGCCTTCTGCCTCCAGGTTCTGAGTCCCGTATGGGATCCGGGGCGTGCGTTCTTCCAGCTATGCATGACTCTACCCCCGGGCGCAGTCTGGAATCAGGATGCGGCGGCGCGCTCCCACGAAGAGCTCGGAGGATGGCTAGGTAGGCAGGCCCAGTCGGGCAGGGCGTGCATCCGGCCTTCTTCCTTCTTCACGCGCGCGCGAGGGATTGGGAAGGAGGGATGCGAGAAGAAGGTAGGGATGAGGGAAAGAGGGGGCGGCGCGGCGGCCGCAGCGCTGCCGGGCCCTGGATCTTCGGGGGCTGATGGAGGGCGTGTATGAATGAATGCACGAAGGGGACGGGCGATGGATGAAGGCGGGAAGGCGGGATCAGAGCACTGAGCAGCGCGCGCCCAGGGAGAGGAGCCGGCGGGTAGGGATTTAGGAGGCGGATGGCGAAGGCGGGAAGGGTGATGTCTGCGCAGATGCGAGATGTCCATGTCAGTGGACGCGTGTGGACGGCGGTCTTCCGGAGGTGAGTCGCGCAATGTTAGGGTGGGTTGCCGGATTAGGCGGCGTCGGATCGGGGCCCCGGAACTTGAAGAAGTGGGAGAAGTTCATGTCGAAGGAGAAGGAGAGTTGTAACTTGGCGGGGCAGATTGATGGATGCGCAGCGGGAGATGGACGGCAGACGGGCGAGATTGAGGGCGGCGCGGGCACGATTGGGTGCACGCTACCCTGGCGAGAAGAGTGGCGGGCGGGTGCACCGAGGAGGACGGGGCGTTATACGCGGGCGAGGGCGTCGCAGGCACGGATGGCGATGGCGGTGGGGATGCGTGCGAGTCTGTGCGGTGATTTGCCGGTTGTGGACTGAGTGTGGTTCGGAGCGTGATGGCGATGCACTGGCAGGCTGGGTGATCCACGGTGGGCCGGTGAGTGCTTATGCGGGCGCGAATGCGACTCAGGCTGACGGTGCGATGCGCAACAGGGCCCTGCCGGTATAATGCACGCGCTGGCCGTCGAATGGGCGCGAGCGGTGACCGCGGCTGGGGCGCATTCAATTGGGAGGATGACGATGTTGCTGTGCGGGCTGCGACGGGCGACGGCGTACGCGAACGGTACCTGTATGCTGTCCGGTGGCCCGCTATGGACGGTGCGTGTCCCAATCTGCTGGACGCTCTGTGCCCGTGCGCCCGGGCGGGCCCGGGCGTTCTATGCGACATGTTAGCTAACAGGAGGGAGCGAGTAAGAAGGCGGACTTCCTTTGTCGGCGCGGCGCTGAAACGCTCTGCGCTCGTGCTGGGGAGAGCCCGGGTCTGGTTCTGCGTTCGCTTTCTGTTTCTGTTTCTGTTTCTGGTCGGTAAGGGGTGCTTCTGTTCGTGGCGAGTCGGAGGAGCACATCTTGTTTCGCACCGATCGAGAAGGGGAGGGCTTCGGGGCTTCTGCTGGCGGTGATGATCAGTGGAGGGTGACATACGACCATCAGCGGCCTGTCTCGAGAGCTGTCTCTTCCTCTTCCCCGAGCTCGGGCTCTTGCTATCTCTGGCCTCTGTGCACACTCGTGCCCACGGTCGTGCATCGGGACGTGCGTATCCTCATGTGCGCGGGCGTGGGCGTGTGTGGAGTGTCGGGGCTGTCACGACGGGGACTTTGTTGCAGGCGCTGCGTGTGGGCCTCGGACGGTTGTTCGACGGTTGGTGCCACCGCGGACGCCAGTCGCCCTCCCCCTCCCTCTGGTCGGTGTGAGTCGGTGCGGGTCTCGCAGCGACTGAGGCCGCTGCGGGCGTGCGCCGGATGCAATCTGTCCTTGTTGGTGTGCAAGTGGAGCTGGCCACGTCGGGATGCGTTTCTGGTGGAAGCCGAAGGGTGGTTCTTGCAATAAACTGTCAATGCGGAGGGCGCGTGTGCGTCAGATCGACTGGCGGGGGCGCGCTGTTCGGCACGGCGCGGCACGAGCCATGGTGCAGTCCGCGCTGGGAGCGTCGGTCGATTGGGTTTTGACCGGGATGTGCTCCATCTTCACACCCATCGCAAGAACATCACAGGCTGGGCCCCTGTGGGCCACCCATGCTTCGTGCGCTGCGGGAAGATGGGGGGCGTACTGGGGTCAGACGTCTGGTCCGCCCAGGAAGAGTTCGCGTTCGCCGACGACTCCGAGCGAGCTCTCTACGCTCGGTGAGTGAGCAATACAAATTGAAGTGGCCGGCGACGACGGTGCTGCCGTGAAAGCGGCGCACAATTATAGGAGAGCATTCGATCCGGCCCGCCGAGTGCATGCTCCTGCCAACGCCATCCCCGGAACGACCGAGATCGATGCGGGGTGCGTGCTAGCATCCCGCGCCGCCCCCTCTCTTCGTCCTAGACGCTATTAATTCCATATGTGCGTCTCCCATCTCAATTTTTCTCAGACTATGTTCACAACATTGACTGATACGCAGATATCGGACGCTGCGACGCGCTGTCCTCGTACGGGGCCAACGACCCCGGACTGCTGCGTGCAGACAGAGTCAACAGTCGGTGCCGCCGGCACGTCTGCGACCTGAACGTACTCTATCGTTGAACAAATCTCCTGCGTGGTCCGCGATTATCTAAGCCGTATGTTCTCACTGCGTCCGTCGAACGACAGAGTAGATCACCGGCGAGGATACTCGCGGCGGCACACGTCGCCGTCGCCCACCGCTACCGCAACGGACGACACCCGTCCCGTCGTGCCACCCGTCCCCACCCGCATACGCCCACAACCATCCGCAATCCTGCGCCTGCGCCCCTCTCACACACCCGCCGCCCCCGCAGGTCACCCACAGTGGCTCAACCTGCCCGCCACTCACACTCACCTATTCACCGAGGCACAATCGCCCGCCCACATGCGCCCGCAGCCCGCCGCCTTCTGCGCTCCCCCGCGCCGCCACGCCCGCGCTGCAGCGGCCAGAGCGGACGTGGGAACCCAGGGACCGACTGGCGTCCCGCAGCGCGCGCCCCGCGTGGCAGCAGGAATGGGGGCATGAATTCCGGGCTCCGTCTTGTTCGCCGTCATCGTCGCGCCCTTCCTTGTCTTGCGCCTCTGTCCGAGGCCCTTGGTGGCGGCGGAATGCCCCGGTCCAGGGAGAGGAAGGGGAAGACGGTCCGCTGCTCGGGACCCACGGCGCCGCCGCCTAGGGCTTGAACACCGGCTGCGGGGCCAAGACCCGCGCCTCAGGCTCGCACGTCGCGCCCGAGACCCTCGAGGGCCTCCCCACCGCCTCGCGACGATCCACCATATCCTGGGCGGAGTGGCAGGTGTGTCCCTCGCGCTTCCTGCGTTCTGGACGAGATCAGCGCATCAGTTGTCGGGCAGCTGTGTTCCAGCTGTCCGTGCAGCGCCGCCGCAGCGTGCTTGGTGTGTGGGTAGTCGTACTTGGGCCTCAGGCTGCAGTTGTCCTTGGGCTTGGGCATTGCGGGAGGGCGAAGGCGGATGCAAAAAGCTCGTCGCTCGCCGAGCTCGCCGTCCTTTCTTCTCACCCGCCGTACAGCTGTGGCGACGGTGGCGAGCAGCGGTGCCGCTAGCGCATGCAGGCGAAAATGACCGCAAGCCTGCCATCCTGAGGTAATTCTGCGTCCGCGGGCCCGGGTGCGGTGCGCTCGCACAGACTGTCCATGTACGCTAGTACGCTTCCCCGCCCCGGGGCGGGGGCTAATCTACCCCCCTTCGGACAAGCGTCCTCTTCGGCCTTCGCACTTCGCGCGGGCGGGCGAGCCGCAGCGGATCCCCGCCCCGCCCCGCCCCGGCGTCTTGTTTCATTCTGCGACTGCGACTCGGAATCGAGGTCGCGTCGATTCTCCGAGGGCGTCGCTCGGCGCGGCGCCGCTGCCCGGCTGCGTGCTCGATGCGAGCGGGCCCGGATTTTCTGGCGTGCAGGAGGCGCTGGATGGGTGGAGGACGGATGGGGGTAGGGCGGGCGCGGGAGGCGGCGCCGCCGAGTACGCACTTCGTGTCTGTAGCGGCGTCCGGAGCCGCAGGTAGTTTTTTGCGAAGGGCCGACGGCGGCGGGGATTCGTAGATGTAGCTAGCTTGGCGGGTTTGCTGAATACAGAGGCTCGTCTCTCAATTTCTGGCATAAAAAATGGGCGGCCGACGGAGGCGAGGGACTGGTAGGCACAGCTGAGATACTAGTTTCCGAAAGTGGAGGCGCATCGCTTGATTCGAGGCGCAAAAATAAATCGATTGGTGAACGAGGAGACCGAGAGAGCAAGATAGCGCTAGAGTGCGACAAAATAACTGAGAGCAACACGACCACAAAGCGAGAACGGAGCGGCAGGAAACGTACGGGAGTCCGGGGTGTCGTGCTAGGCTGTAACGGTAACTGTAACTGTATCGACAAGACAAGGAGGTATGGTGGTAAATGTGTAGAGTACATATGCGAGATCGTGTGCGTGAGTGGAGACTTGTCGTGAGACGGGGCGTGTTGTGGTGTCGCAGTGAAACGGTAGGATGAATGCCAAGCCGTGCGCCGCAGCCGAGTCCCGCCCTGTATGAGCAGCGGCGGCGGTGCGCCCTGTATCAGGCTGAGGCGGGTCGCCGCCCTGCTCTGCGGTGGCAATTAGGCTGGCGGGCCGTGTCGCGGCCACCTGGAACGGGAGAGAGCGGGGCCGCCGCTGTGTGACCGCCCCCCACACTTCGCACTCGCCCGCCCAACTCTGCCGAGATGGCCCGCACCAACGCAGGGTAGAGTTCGCAGACCTCCCCACCCGTACGGCGGGGGCACCACCCACCACCACCGTCCGCGGGGGCAGTCGGGGCCCGTCAGTCAGACTAGCTCGCCTCTGCACCCGCGCCCGCGCCAACGCCCGCGGCCCCGCCGGGCGCGGCGCCAAACACGCTCCGGAGGAGCTTCTCGGCCTTGTCGCGCTCCTTGCGCTCCACCTCGACGCCGTCGAGCATGCGGATGTGCGGGCACGCGCGCATGACGAGCCCGCGGTACGCGAGCCGGCCCACGTACGCGTCGTCGGGCAGGTCCCGCCGGAACTTGGCGTCCAGCTCGCGCCAGAGCAGCTCCTGCCGCCCGCGCTCGCGGGTCGGCGGCGAGGAGACCGCGTGCTCGGCGTCCGAGGCGGGGTCGGGCGAGGAGGCGTCGCGCGGAAGGGACACGACGCCGGCGGAGGTCGAGGGCGAGGACCCGGTCCGGGCGCTGGACGGGTGCGTTTGTGAAGATGGGCTTGCGGTCGGGGGTTGTTGGTGGCTGTGGGGCGAGCCTCGTTCCGCTCCCTGAACGGTGGATCTGCGTGGGCCTTGTCCAGACCCGGAGGCTGGAGGGAGTGCAGCAGCCTCGGAGGGCCGATCGCCGTCCGACGGCTGCAAAGCCCCTGGAAGGTCCTTCACGAGGAGGGGGAGATACCAGCCAAGCGTGCACGGGTTCATCCTATACCCACAGGAACAAGGGATGGTCAGTATTGCGTGCTGAAACGAGAGTGAAGAAGAGCGGCCACGGGGACGTGTGTGCAAACGCCCTCCGTGCTTCTGCACGCGTTCACGTGCGCGATACTTTGGGCGTTCCCAGGTGGTTTGCTCACGCCACCGTGGCAGTCGCACCATGAGCTTCGGACGCGAAGCGCGCTGCACGGCTCCCGCAGGGAGCAAGTCTAGCGAACAAGGCGAGAGAGACTTGCCTAAAATCGATCATCTCCATGTCCTTCATACCCCGGAGCACCCGCACCAGCTGCTTCGCGCCCTTGATCCGCGACCCGATGATCGTCAACTTGCGCAAGCGAGTGAGGCCCTCCAGGGGGCTCGGATCCTCGAGGAAGTTGTAGTTCAGGTTGAGCACGCGCACGTTAGGTACCTTCCGCGCAAAGTCGGCGGGGAGCGTAATCAGCCGACATGCGGCCAGCTCGAGGTAGACGAGGTTGTAGCACGGCTCGGATAGGAAGCCAGGCTTGAGCGGATTGCCTGGGAAAAGGAAGCCGGCGGGGAGGATGGACAGATTGGTCAGCAACCGTCAACCCCGCGAGCACAAGCGCAGCACAAGGGTAAGGCACCCTGGGCCGGCAACACCCACCGGACAGGTACAATCGCTTCACATCCCTCACATCCCGGATCGAGAATGCCCTGAGAACACAGCACCGTCAGTAGCGATACACCCCATTATGCCGGCAGACTCACAGCCCGCCGCGCCCGCTCTGATTTCGCAGGCTGAGGTTCTCAAGCTTCGCTAACCGGTAGGCCTTCACAATCGTCCCGAGTGAATTGTTGTCCGCGTAGAGTGTACGGAGGTTCGGGAAGGGCGCGGCATTCAGTGTCTGCAGGCGGTTCCCACTCACGCGGAGTATTCGTAGACGCGACATCACAACCTCAGGCTCTAGTGCGCCCAGGGAGTTGTTATCTAGGGAGCGAAAAGGCATCAGTATTGAACGTACATAACCATATCTGTCATTGGAGGCAGCGAAGATCAAGCGCAGCCCACTAGCGAGCCTTCCTGATGCGGCCGAGTGACGTCGCGGCGACGTGAATGAGAAGAAACGTGTGTGCGCGCACTCACCGAGATTGAGCGCGACGAGTGATGGCACTGATCCCAGGCCGCCGACGTTGCTTATCCGATTTTGGCTCAGGTTCAGCATCTCTAGCCGAGTCCTGTCCAACAGCAACAAAATGAAAAGTGCTGTCAGTAGACGTGATAGATGAGAGAGCGCCCGTCAAGGGAACAAGGTAGTCCCGCCGCTAGAAGGCCGGAGAGGGCACGTACCACTTGTACTCGTGCAGGTCCAGCTCGCGGATTTCATTTGCCTGCACGCTGAGCTTGATGAGCCCGTCCATCTTCTGCAGACCGTCCACGCTGTCGATGCGGTTGCCATCAGCGCGCAGCTCTCGCAAGTGGCGGAGACACTCCAGTTCTGAAAACAGAGTAATGAAGATCTGCACTGTCCGTGTCAATCAGTCGGACGGATAGACTTACGGCGGAGAGAGTCAATCTGGTTACGACTGATGTCGAGGTTCTCGAGGTTCAGCAGATGGCTGAAGGACGTAACTCCAGTGAGGCTATTGGGAGCAAACGTCCGCCGGGATTTTAGTAGAACGCCTAGCGGGCAGAAAAGGACGCAAACGCACAGGTTAGACGCGACGGAAAGTGTCCGCACGCCGCCCGGGACGCCACTGAGCCAGGCAAGCTGGTTTGAGTTCCTGCAAAATGCCAGCCCCCTGTCAGCGGACCGCCGGCAACCTCATTTACCGCTACGCGCGGTGCTGCAGCGTGCATCATGCATCGTCGGAGCACGCCCTTCCGTCCGCGCGCGCCCGTGTCAGTTAGCCATGAGAACCTACAGCCGAAACGCTGGGCTCTGGCCAGCCTGGCACTCCGCAGCGCCTGCGCCGCGCGGCACGGTGCAATAGAGTGGAGATACTCACAGAGACAATGAGTCCAGTTTGGGCAAGAACTCCTTCAGCCGCGCGGTGCTGTCCAGGTTGCGGTGGGAGAGGTCGATCGAGCTGAGCTTTTCCCAGTACGGCTCGAACGGCTGCACGTCCGTGATCACTTGCACGAGCCGGTCGTGCGCCACGCCGAAGCTGCACTCGGTCAGGAACGTCGCGTTCCCACTCGTACCCCGCGGAGTTGGCGGGACGCGCGACGAAACGCGTCGCGGGCCAGACCGCAAGGGGGAGTCCACCGCCCCCGGCCCAGTACTGGGCCGCCGGGGTTGTAACTCGGTTGTGGGAGGACGGGAGGACGAGCTTGCCTTGGAGGGTGAGTCGTCGCCGAAGTCTGCCGAGCGTTAGCGGATGATCGTGCGCGCGATTGGACCATGGGGGGCCTACCATCGTCTTCCAAGTTGTCGAGCATGTTGGCGATGCGCTTCGACCTTGCTGAGGGAACCAACACTGCGCTACCGCTCTTCTCTGCTGCTGGCCTCGACCCCGATGCGAGTGGGCTGTCTTCATCGCCGCTTGCAGACACGTCTGGGGTAGGAATGTTGCGTCCGATGCCAACGATAGGCCCCTCGTGCTTGCCGTCCGAAAAGCTCACCGACCGGCGGTGGCCCAGCTTGTTCGCAGGGGTGTAGATGCGACTACGACCGGGGCCCTTCAGAGCTGAGACGGGCGTAATGCTCGCGCTCTTCAACGCTGAACGTGGTGCAGGCGTAGGCGCCATACCACTGGCGGATCGGCTAGGAGGGTTAGGCGTCGCTATAACGCTCGCATTCCGGGAGGGCTGAGCAGCAGGAGCGAGGTACTGAGGAGGCGTGTCGTCGAACGCAGGCTCCGCGGTATGTTCTTCAAACTCGCCTCTCGCGTTGTGCTCTTCGAGCGGCAAGTCGATCGTGGCCGTCGGCACCATGCCCTCCGTCTCTCCCCCCTCATCGTCGGGCATAGTGTCGTCAGTGTACCCCGAGAAGTCGTCCATCTGCTCCTCGTCGTCTGCGGGCATCTCCTGGATGTAGTCCTGCGAGGGGCCGTCGGTCGAGAAAGACGTCAGCTCGGCCTCCTCCGCGTCCTCTACCTCAAACTCGCCAAGGACCTCGAAGCGGCTCTTTTCCGTCTCCATCTCGTTCTCAAGGTAGGACTCATCCTGCCCGTCCTGTCCATCCAGCTCGCCCGCCGCATCCTGTACGCCCGTGTCATCCTCGCGCAAGCTCTCGATGTCGCGGAAGGGGTCCTCGCTATCGTTGTCTCCCTCGTACACCGTAGTGACATGCTCTTCCATCTCCCCCATGTCCGCGGTGGCGAGGGCGGTTGCCTTGACCCAGCGCATCATAACGCGGTCGAACACCATCTTGCCGACCCTCTCCGGAAGGGCGGGGACGTCGTTCGGCGTGATATGTGTGATCTGCTTCGGGCCCGGGTGCTTCACGAACGACTCTGCGCTACCGACCGTCACGGTGGTGCCTGAAGCGGTGCTGGAGGACACGAAGCGGGTGAGGTCGGCGTTGCGCCCTGTGCGCAGTGAGGAAGAGGGATACGCAGGAGCCTCGCCCGAGGGAGGGGCAAGCAAGCCCGGGCTTCGCTTGATGGGAGAAGGGGGCGCGGTGGATGTGGACGCAGACACGAGCCTCACCGGCGGCGCGGGGAACTGGGCGAGCACATGCGAGGACTCGAAGGACATGCGAGTGAAGTCCTCTGCGAGGTCTTTCGCCGCGTCTCTGTTCGACTCTGCTACCCGCTGAGGTCGCGGAGACTTGCGCGGGCTCGCGGCCGCCCTCTCTCGCTGCTTTCCACGCGACGTGCTGGAGACCCTGTTCGTCAACATCGCGGAGGTCCGGCGCATCTGCGCCTGCGAGCTGGAGAGCTGTCGCGGTCGAGTCTGGATGGCGAATTCCCCTCCGCGCGTGCGCAGGGATGGGACGGTCGTGTCCGCCGAGATCTGGGAGGTTTCCGTGGCGTCGTCGCTGCGTAGATGAGAGGCCTCCGTGTCGCCCGAGAAGATCCTCTTAGATCCCTTCATGTCACTCCGGATTTGCGCCATGAGGCTTGCGGCTTGCTGGCGGAAGTTGATGGAGGAGTATGTTGACTGCTTGCCGGAGGAGACCGTGCCCGCTGGTGAAGGATCTCTGCTTGACCCGTTATCCGGCACTGTGAGGAATGAAGGGCGTCCTAGAAGCGAGTGAGTTTGGACAAGGGTTACTTATGCCACAGGGAGCGGACATACGTAGAGGTGGCTGAGGCTCTTCCCTGGCTGGTTCCTCTGCCTCCGGGGAATCATGGCGATCTGCTGCAGGCGATCGCGCCGTTGCGACCGTAGACACGGTGGAGAAGTCGCGGGCTTTCCTGATCTGCTCCATCAGGTTCCGCGACTCACCGACATAGTCCTTGCGCGACTCCGGACGGATGATAATTGCGGCGCCATCTCCCTTCTCGCTGCTATACTCGCTAGCGGGGCTGAGCTTGATTCGCTTGGCGCTGCGGAGACGGGTGAAGCTGGTTTCTGGAACGGTTGAGAGAACGGAGGGTGTAGACTGGCGGGAACCTTGGTTGGCCGTAGCGCCCTCCCCAGATGGGGTGTTCACGGCTATGGAGTCGACCATCGCGGAGAGATGATCGCGCGTGAAGGTGTCATACTGGAACTGAAAGAGGCGAAGACGAGGGTCCGTGGGTGGGGCGTTGAGATGGCGCGCTGCCGCGCTTGGGCCAGGTGTACTCTGTGCTTCGGGAGCGGGTCCTGCGGGATTGAACGGGCTAGGACGAGGGACAGAGAAAGTGAACTGGCCGTGTGCGCCTTCCACCTCCAAGCCGTCATGGACCTGGATACTCCCGATCGAGCGGAGGGATCCCTCTTCGTCGCCGTGGGTTTGCGAGTGGTCGGATGGGGGGACGTGGACTTGGGATAGACGGGATGGGACGCTGGGTGCAGCGGTCGTGGCTCGGATAGAGGGTGGCGGTAGCGATGAGGAGGCGTGTGGGGGAGACGGTGGCTCGAACATCTTCTCGAGGGCAAGGGGGCTAAAGAAATCCTTGACGAGAGACTTCTTGTTGCGGCCAGGGGTTTTGGGCAAGAGCGGAGCCTGGGGCATATCATCGCGCACGATGAAAGTACCGGCCGAGTCACCCGAGTTGGACGCGTCGGAAGGCGAGCAGAGGTCATTGTTTCGAACTAGGACGGACCCAAGAGGCTGAGTGAGGGAGAGATCGGAGCCCGACTGCACGGAGTCGAAGGATTGCTCCTCATCTTGCCAGTCAACCCATTCATCGACGTCCGCGAGTTCGTCAGTGAGCCAAGCCGGCTTGGATTGTCCGCTCGCCATGGCCCAAGGAAGAGCGCGGAAGGTGTGAGCAAGATCGAGCACACGAAGCGGGCGAGAGCAACGGATAGAGAGTGCCACACCCAGCACCCTCCAACTCAACCCCCCCGCGCCGACTCACGTGATCGCGGTGTCCATCTCTCGGCGTCAAAGGCAAAGTGGGCGTCTAGTAGAGCGCTCATAATCGTAGTCAATAGAGAACAATTCCCATGTTTCTGCCCAGACATTGCCGTTTTCACCAAGGGAGCACAGGGAAAATCTTGCACATGTTCGCGGCATGGCTGCGTCGAGATAACATATCGTGAACCTCCCGAACACTCCCACCATAATTTCAGTCCGGAAACGGCACAAACATTGCCGCAAACATGGCAAATGTTCATGTCCAGATTTCACAATGTTTCCCCAAATGACATGGCAGACTACACTATTTCAATCCCCGCCATGTTTTCGCGATGTTTTCTGTGGGAAAATGGCAACTTGCCCGCTGTGTTTTTTCCTCCTTATAGACACTTTTTGTTTGCAATACATCAGCAAAATGCAATGTCTGTCTGGGCTCCTGGAGTGTCTGGAGTGGGCGCTTAAAAGGGTAGCTGGGTGTCTGGAGGCTCCTGGAAGTGCCTGGACGCTCCTGGGAGCTCCTGGAAAAGAGTCTCCAGGAGAATCCAGGAGCTTCCAGTCACCCAGACGTTCCAGCTACCCTTTTAAGCGCCCGTTCCAGACACTCCAGGAGCCCAGACAGATGTTGTATTTTGCTGATGTACTGAACCGGATCGCGTGGGGCTGATGGCTGCATCAAGTGGGTGGTGGGTTATGACGACGATACTCCAAAGAACTCCACTCCCGCTTTGGGTATATACATAGCCGCCCGTAATAGGAACGTCCGTGTAAACCTTCCGTTGTGCAGTACTCCTTATCCCATATACTGCCGATCCTACTTCTCGCCGATGTCCGACTACCGTCCCAATCCTACTGAGCCCTTGCCTACTTCCCAGGGCTGGAGGCGCATGGTCTGTCAAAAGACAGGGCGACCGTACTTTGTTCGTGCTGCCACTAACCTTCTCGCTGCTGAATGATATCTTACCCTGCGTTGCCGCGCTACAGGTCGATTTCACCCACGACCCTCCTGTCTCGAGCTGGGATCTACCACCGATTCCGCAAACCAGACAGGCGGTACACGATGGCGGTGGAAGTTCCATTCTTGGGCTTCTCACCTCTGATCACGTCGCCTTCTCGCCCTCGCCCACACCGCCCACTCGGGTGCTGCCCCAGCCTGCCGGCCCGGAGAACATTCAGCCTGTCCAACCCCCTCCCCATGCACCGGATGATGCCGCCCCCACGACTTCGGCCAGGGGGGGCACCGGTCAGAGCAGCACTACATCGGCTGGCAACTCGACTAGGGCAAACACGGTATTCTCTGCCCTCGACCTGCAGCAGATTGCTGTGGTAGCCGCCGAAATCAATCCATTCCTTGCACCCCATGGCCAGAAGACGAAGCAGTGGCAGTCTGTGGCAGACGAACTGCACCGCCAGGGCTTGTGCCTGACGAGCTCGGGGGACACGATCAAGCATAAGGTGGAAAGCCTGCTCAAGTATCACAAGGTTCCGGATATCCCCCGATCACACGCTATCATGCATAACTTACTGTCCATCAGAACCCGAACCCCCGGTCGGAGATCGCGCGGGAGCTGCAGAAGCATGAAGCCATCGAGATCAGCATGGGGGCGAAGCTAAGAAAGCCATTCAATTACTGCGTGAACATACCGAAAGCGCCATTCGCATTCACTCCTCTTCAAGCCCCGCAAATACCCCTTCGTGATCCTCTGCCCTCCTTGTACCGGCCGAGGGGTTTCGAGCAAATTTTGGAGGCGGCGCTCGTGCTCGCACGCAATGGCAGCAGCTTCGAGGACGAAAGGGTCGGAAAAACTGGGGCCGGTGTTGTTTTCCAAGTATGCTTGTGAAGAACGAAGGAGTAGGAGGGGCCCAGAGGTATCCAGCAGTAGTGGTAAAGCATGGAGGAGTTTACGAAACGAGACCATCTCGTGGACGGTGAGCAGCAGTACAACAGGTCGAGGAAGTGTCAAGGAGCGCCGCCGAGCTGACGAGCGCTTCACGCGGCGACCACGAACAGATTTTAGACGCGCGCGCTCCATCGCTCCGCTGATCACTCTCAATCTGTACTGCTCCAGCTTATTAATTGAATTACACCACCAGTCTATATCGCAAACAAAAAGTGTCTTATAGCCTTCTTACTCCTTCCATTCTCGCATTACCGGTAGAGTCTTCTTGGTAGGTATAACTGAAAATAAGAACAAGGATGCCCTCAGCCGTTGTCGAGGAGGCCACGAAGGCCTCACAATCTAAATGGTGTCTAAATCAAATTCCGTAATCCACCAAATCAAGTAACAGCCACCACTTGGTAAGGTACAGTGCCAGACAAGCAAAACAAATTTTGTAGCCAATTTTTTGGGGCCTCTGGAACCACCAGATTTGGTGCACATTGAGTCAACAAACATCTGAATCAAAGTCTGAGCCAAAATGCTTGAGCCAATCCTCCAAAGCTGGGAGTTTACTGGAAGTGGGATCCCCAAAAATGTCCACCCCCACAAAAAGCACCCATAAATATCAGAATGTGTTCTGGGCTGCTAAAAAACATAGAATCACGTTAGATGCATTGAAGTCACTAGCGGAGCGTGCACTCCCAGCAGCAGACTCACGGAGAGTCGCGTCAGAAGACAAGCAGCGGAGAGCTTAGTAGGAAGCTCTCACCCAGCTGTGAACAGACTAATTCTTTCACAGATCGTCAATGTCACCATCTTAGGTGTACCGGGTGTATAGATTCAAGGACTAAGCATTGCGAACTCGGCGAAGCCTCTGTTGGAAAAACAGAAAACCCCACACACTTTGCAGCAAGCTCGCGCTTCAAGAGACTAATCACAACACCAACTCCCCTTGACATCGCAAACAAATTTCTGGACTCGACGTCGACCACGCCAACTATGACACAAATTCATCACTCAATCCCAAACCCCAACGAGCACAACATTGGGTGCGGGTGTGTTACGCCCCATGCGACCTCCGACACCTGCGGACTCAACTGCGCTTTGGTCCGCTTTTACTCCGCTTTTGGTCCGCTAAGTCCGCACTTATCGGACTTAACTCCGCTTACTCCGCACTTATCGGACTTCAACTCCGCTTGTCCGACTTTCGGACTTACTTACTCCGCTTTTCCGCTTCTATTCCGATTAAAACAATAGTCTTATTGTCTTCCCCGACTTCCGACCTTATTCCGCTCTTACCTTCCTTATTAGTCCACTCTTATTGTTGTGGCATAACAATTAGCTCGTAGTCTATATATACGTAGCTGGTATGTTGTAGCTACTCAGTTCGGATATCTCGTTACACCATCCCATTCCTCTATACACTCATTCTACTTCTCTCTGCTTCCTCCGCTCATCGTCCGGTAGCTCCAACCTTCCTAGTCCGGTAAGTCCGACATTCCGGTGTCGGACCTCCGGACATCGGACCTGTCCACCTCCAAAATCTGAGGACAAGTGGCAAGGGTCTCTGGCGTTGCTAATAGCTTCGCTAAAGTCCTCCCTTGTGTGGGCCTCCGTTCGGACCTCCGCTCCGCTACATCCGACAAGTCCGACCTCCAAAGCCCAGGTCCGCTTTCCCGCACCTTCGGAGTTCGGAGCTCCGCTTTCCCGTGCTTCGGAGCTGTCAACTCCGACCAGTTCCGGACTTAAAGCCCGCACGGCCCTAACAGGGTGCGGGTTAGGCCACTGGCACCCATGGGTCCATGTAACGACCCTCCGCGGTCGTTACGGGTTATTGCAGGACATAGCGCTAGTTGCGCTATGTCGCGAGCTGTACCTAGCGCTAGTTGCGCTAGGATAAGATACCGCGTAGATATCATGTATTAGATAGACGCGTACAACGCGCGGGTATTCGGAACCCGCGCGTCTGGTGAGGGCAGCCTTCTACAACTGCCCCACCATCTCCCGAGTACACCGAGCCCTAATAGAGCCCGGACCAGAGTACTAGGAGACTGCGGGCATCAGAAGTGCCCGACACCCATGAGTTTTACACTTTTTTACTCTTACCGTGTTATAATCGCCCGATTTGGGGCTCGACGTGCAACCACGTCATCGAACTCTAATCCCCTAGCAACCCCCATCCGCATCCAGCAAGAATGAGCCACCACAGCTCAAACAACCCCACGGACCCGCGAACTCCGCGGGCCTCGACTTCTACCTCGAACCAACCCCCCCGCGCTGAGTTCGGCGCGGGTCAACCCGCCACGTCACTCCCTCGGTCTGCAGAGGGCGAGGGTGGACCTTCAATACCACAATCAGTGGTATCCGGCGGCTTAGACGACACCACGAACCCTACTAGGGGTCGTGCGACTGCCAGCGTGCATGCTGGATGACCGGCTTCAGATCAAGCAGGCCCGTCACGACGATCGGGCTCCGCTGCGAGCTCGCTTAACAGTCAGAGTCTTGCCAACATTGGGCAAGACTGGCAGGATCTGCGTGAAGGACGCTCGCAGCAGTTGGCCGCGAGCTCGTCAGTGCCGGCGGCACCGACACTGAACCTTGCGCCGTTGCGCATGGTAGTTTGGGAATCGAAGAAACGATTCCGTCTGCTGCAGAAGCAGATACTCGAGGCAGAGAACGAGACGAATCTCGCTCTGCAGTCCGCACTAGCGGAATTAGGCCTAGGTCACCTAATGGACGAAGAAGACAAGGAGGACCTTACCGCTCGCGCTATAGCGGTAAGTGAGGATGCCGATGCAGGGCACCACATTCATCAGCCTATCGTGGCTGGTGAGGATGAAAGCGACGAGTTGCCTATGACAAGGGCAACCATAGACACACATATCAGCTCAGCTGCTGATCCGCAAATGGAGAACTTCGCGGATGATTGCGAAGTAGAGGATGCACTATTAGATCCTCGCCAGCGTATCGTCGCTGGCCGGATTGAACGACTGAGTCGTGCGGGGCTGTATGATCCACCGCACACGACGGCCCAACTGCCGCCGTCCTCATCAGCCCGCTGAACTGGCGATGCGCAGACTACCGTTCCTACTCGGAACGTGGCATTCGATCATCCGCAAGGCTCGACTAGGGCTGCGCACGTCGCGCAGCCAATTCCATCCTCACCCAGCGATTATCCCGCTGAGCCTATGTCTGCGTCCCAAGGACCCGCGTACCGTCAAGAACGGCCGCCTGGACTATGGGACTGGAAACACCCTCGACGCTCAATGGGAGCATCTGCATATTACGGAGGATTACCTCCTATGCAGCCAGCAGAAACTACTGAACCGCTGGCATACACGGGGCCTGTAGTAGGGCCTCGTGATGGTGTAACGATCAGCCGTCTCGTACGGATGATAGATGAGATGGTCGGATCACCTCCAGAGGGAGATCCCCCTGCGTACTTGAAGGTGGCGAAACTTGCGCCACCCAAAACGTACGAGGGGAAAGACGATCTCGATGCACTCGAGGTATGGCTGCGAGGCCTCCTCGAGTACTTCAACACGTTGAGGATCACGGGTCCTAGGATGGACCGTGACCGTGTCCGAATATTGGGCACTGCACTTAGCGGTGATGCCGCTACGTGGTTCTACAACACTATACAGTCTCCGTCGCGCAATAAGCGCGACTGGATATTCGAGGAGGCTGTAATAGCCCTCTATCGCAGATTCATCCATAAGGATTTGAATCTGCTGGCGGAGCAACAATATGCTTCGCTGGTTTACCGCTCCAGTGACAGAGGGGTCGCAGCTCTATATGAGAAGCTGCTGTACATATCCGAACGGATGTGGGAAAAGCCTACGCCCTTCCAATTGCGTAGGAAGTTCATTGAGGCGTTACCCGAAGACATCGAGTACCTACTTACCGTTGTGAACGGTATGTCACCTCAAGAACACGACTTGGCACAATTGTACCAAGTTGCTCAAGATATTGAGCAGAAGTCGCGCGCTATGCGGCTTCGGAAATTAGCTCGCGAACCTTCGCGAGCACATACTATACCGAACACCAGTGCTAAGCCTACGGTAGAGGCACGCCCGCAGCGAGGAGTGCGTAATGTAATTAGGAAGCCAACGGCTTCGGCTTCCCGTAATACTACCAGTACTACACATAAAGCTACTATTGGCTTTAAACGCCCTTCGACAGATGTGCGAGGTGGTTCGGTACCGCGTCAGTCTGGCACGGTGCAGCAATCCGCGTCAACTGCGCGGATTGATAAAACTCAGAAAGCACCTCTTAAGTGCTATTCCTGTGGTCAAATAGGCCACTTCGCGAGCGACGCGAAATGTCCCAACTATGGGAAGAAATCCGCTACAGTACAGCGGATGTTCGCTCAGCGTGTCATTGACGACACGTCGGACGACGGCAACGAGCCGTCTACACAGCAAGATGTTGCCGACGATAATGCAGCAACTCATCCTGAGGATCAAGAGCCTGAACCCGAGGCTCTTGCGGATAACCCAGACGACTACGGAGAATATCCGTTGTCAGACTATGGTCTGGAAGGATCTCAGTATGATCCTGACGAGGATCATTACGCATCTCCTGGAGAGGGAGATGCAGATGAATACTTCATCGCGATGTGTATTGCACCGCTAGAAGAGGCCGAAGCTGAGCCTCTTCGGTTACACACCATGGCTGTTGCACTCACGCGAGGGTACAAGCAGGCCTGGCTATACGACAATAAGATACGTCGTATAGATGATCCCGTGGCGCAACCTGTGCGCACGCTCCAGGCCCAGCGCACGTTATGCGCTGAGATCACAATCAATAAGGTCACAGCTCTGGCCTTATTCGACTCGGGCTGCACGACCGATTCGATTACGCCAGAGTTGGCATATTTGAGTCGCACAGATCGTATCGATCTGGCGCAGCCCGTAGGGCTGCAATTGGGAACCAAGGGCAGCAAGACGCGCATCAATTATGGTGCGCAAGCAGAGCTCAAGGTGGGCTCTGTGAATACTACGCAATATTTTGACGTAGTAGACATCGACAAGTACGATGTCGTGTTGGGAACTACGTTCTGCAGGAAGCATGGAGTAATCCTAGACTTCCATGCAGGTACGGTAGTAATCAACGGCAAGAGTTTGCCGTTGTTCGATCCCGAGGTTTCGATGACTGCGAAACCCGAACCCAAGAAATGGGTTCCTCGATTTCGATTCGAAGGTACTGCTAAACCTAAGCAGTAGGACAACGTAGCAAGTTCCACAAGAGTGGAACCTCCCCACTCTCGTTACGACAAGTCCGGAGGGTCGTCAGGAGGGGGAGGGAACGGTGTAGAAACCGTTAAGATTCCTGAACGACACCAAGGGCGAGCCAAAGATAGCTCGCCGCCAAACATTGGCGAAAAATTCATTCCGACGATGCAATCGTCGCGAGGTCCTAGAAGGGACAAGTATGGGTACGAGGACCCATACGGCATCAATGAGCTTTTGGACAAGATAGCCAAGGAGCAGTGGGAAGACGAACAGATCCGACGAACCCACGCTGGGTTCGTCATAGACGAGGAAGAGGAGGAGCTGAAAGCTCTTCGTGACCGCTGGTATGCGGCCACCGAGGACATTATACGTCCCGCGCTGGAGCATCTCCCACCGTTCCGGGAGATCAACCACCATATCCCGCTCATCGATGAAGCGAAGAAATATCG
Source organism: Trametes villosa (assembly GCA_002964805.2). NCBI lineage: Eukaryota > Fungi > Basidiomycota > Agaricomycetes > Polyporales > Polyporaceae > Trametes > Trametes villosa. The sequence continues at coordinate 121,673 of PUDQ02000049.1, read as the reverse complement.
CTATCATCTCCCACGTTGCGCGGACGTGGTGAAGCCAGAACTCATAGCGAAAATCAATCACTATGTAAAGGCAGGCTGGTGGCGACCGGTAACGGTCACGCAAGCAGCGCCCCTGCTATGCGTTGCCAAGAAGAATGGCAAGCTGCGCACCGTACTCGATGCGCGACAACGAAACCAGAACACGGTGCACGACCTGACACCGTTTCCGGATCAAGACCAGATCCGGATGGACGTTGCTCGAGCGAAGTATCGCTCGAAGATTGATCTGTCCGACGCCTACGAACAGATCCGCATAGTTGCGGAGGACGTGTGGAAGACCGCGTTTGCGACGCCTTACGGGACGTTCGTGAGCGAGGTCATGCAACACGGCGACACCAACGCCCCGTCCACGTTCCAACGTCTCATGACAGCCATATTTCGTGACTGTATCGGAAGGTTCGTCCATGTATATTTGGACGACATTTTCGTATTTTCGGACTCCAAGGAGGAGCATGAAGAACACTTAAGGATAGTGTTCGAAAAGCTTCGATAGGCGAAGCTTTTCCTAAGCCGCAGCAAGTGCGACTTATACTCCAAAGACTTGGATTGCCTCGGTCACCGAATAGATGACAAGGGACTACACGCCGATACGGACAAGATGAGCCGTATCAGGAACTGGCGGACACCTCGCTCGTATAACAAGGTGCAGCGGTTCCTCGGACTAGTTGGTCTCGTACCCCGACTTTGTAACTCGCACCCCGCCACTGCAAATACACGTCTGGGGCATTCCCACCGTGCCACCCCCCATGCCAGAAGGCGCCCGCAAAGCGCTCGTGTTCCTGAGCCGGGACAGCGGTGGCGAGATCGCGGTGGAGCGATGGGTTCCGGATATGGTAGCTACGCGCTCGCGCATTTCGACCGTCGGCGCGTCGCGACGCGACTCTGTGTCGTACTACGCCGACCTTTGTGTACGCTTCCTCGTAAAACATGCCGCACTCGGAGTCTTACATCAGGAAGGCTCTTGCCAACAACAAACGACAGCGCCTGGGTCAAACAAATCTCGAGAACGCTCGCCAAAAGGCCGCCTTGTCTGCTGGCTACAGCTCGTCTACTACACGCAGTCTCATGGTCGAGAACTTCAAGCGTGCTACTGGCGGAAAAACACCGTATCCTTGGCAGCTCGACGTCGCCGAGGCTCTACTACTAGGGCTAGACTGTCTTGTTATCGCCGGCACTGGTTCGGGCAAGACAATCCCTTACTTGCTGCCGCTTTTGCTGCCTCAGAACTCCCGGAAAACTACGGCGATTATCTCGCCTCTAAAAGCCCTTCAACACGATCAGGTGTGTTCAAATCCTGTTTACAGACAGGTGGGATGTGTAATAACATTCTATCAGTCCGCTAGGTTCAATAAACTCGGGGTAGCAGCAAAACCGCTCAATCAAGACACGTGGACCAAGCAGCTCGGCAAGGTGCGTCGGGCGTGTACGTTGCTGACGATTTTGCTCAGAAAACACTCTCATTACCATAGGCAATCTCGGCAGCTACATACCGCGCGCTCTTCCTGGGCCCGGAGATGTGCCTCAGACACGCGGAGGTGCGGGACGTCTTGCGTGGTGTGGGCTTGGAACGGGGTCTCTCGGGGTTCATAGTCGATGAGGCCCACTGTATCTCGCAGTGGGGAGGCGACTTCCGCCCCGATTATGCGGAGCTCAGTAAGCTGAGAACATTCATACCTTGCAGGGCGCCCATAGCAGCACTCTCCGCGACGATGGCTCCGCCTGTCCTCGAAGAGGTCGAAACGAGCTTGCAGATTGACCCGGCCTCGTCTTTCTATCTCAACCTAGGGAACGACCGCTCGAACATCTGTCAGGAGGTCGCTCTGATGGAGAATGGGCGGGACTATGCGGCGTTGGATCAAGTACTCCCGCTCCGCAGTGTGACCCGGCCCGCCGACATCCCCAAAACCATCGTATTCTCGAATTCCCGGAACACAACTCTATTCGCTTGGTGATATCGATCTGAGCAGCTGCATGTCCCGTTCACAGGGCACCGGCCCATTGAATTCCTCCACGCCTATCGCCGGAAACGCAAGCGGCGAAGTGTTATGCGGCGGTTCACGGAGGGGACGGTCAGAATCTTAGTTGCAACGGAGGCCGTCGGCATGGTGCGTTCATTCTTCCACATTAGATCTCGGAGGCCGGAAGCTAAGGCAACTCTCCAGGGGGCAGATATCCCGGATATAGCTCATGTCATCCAGTTTGGGGCGCCGACGTCTCTGACAACGTGGATACAGCGTGCGGGGAGAGCGGGTCGATCACCAAACATGAGGGCACGGGCTACCTTGTTGGTGGAGAAGTCGGCCTTTCAAATCATTCGCAGAAAGGAACCCAGGGAGCAGGCGAAGAAGACCACGCCGAATCATAAGAAGCAGTCCGAAGTAGGTAATGCAAACGCCGCAGTGACGCCGCCCGAGTACCGGAAAAGGGTCGAGAGCGCCCTGCGCATCTGGTTGAACGCGGACGGCTGCAGGCGCGAGGCTGCCGATGAATACTTCAACAATCCATTGCGTCACGCGCAGAACACGGGTTCGTCTAGCTCTATCAGTTCTGATGTTACTCCGGGATCTATATTAATGCTGTAATGTCCGTATATGGGATCTCTAGAGATATCAAGAAGCCACTGTTGTGACAGATGCCATGCAGCTTCTCTGCTGTCCCATGCGGCGCCGCCGGCCAAAGCATCTCTTCCCTCGCTCCCTCCACCCAGCCTGGCAGGCCCCTCCACACCCTCGAACAAGCGAGCCCGTTCCCCGTCTTCCGGCATCCTGGTATCCAACAAACGGCACTGCAACACGAGCACACGCTCAGGCGCCGATCATACCACATCCCCTCCAGCCGCCATGAGGCCTACCGCGGAGCATGGAGTCCCCGCCCATAGTCACCCTGTCCAGGGTGCACCGGTACGTCTGGTGCGTACAGGGGAGCACCGCAAGGCCGCCCTGTCCGCGCTGCGCGACTGGCAATTGCGCACGATCCGCGTACGGTATAAGAGGACATCCTTCAGCGAAGCAGGTTTGCTGTCCGACAAGATGATCGCGTCTCTCGTTCATGACGCCACACTCTCGACCGTCGCCGACATCACTGCCAAGCTCGTCGACCCCCCTTGGATCTTTGCTGCTCGGCATGGCGCCGGAGTTCTCGACGTCTTGCGGGCTGTGGATGCCAGGTATACTGCTGCAGCGCTTGCTCGAACCGCGCTGGCAAAGGCATCGCGCCCTCGATCTTCGACAACGCGCCCGGAGGAACAAGAGAATATCCCGGTTCCCCTCTCCATCCCTGCGCACCACCCCATCTATAGCCCACTCCCTGGCCCGTCGACATCCATCGGAGCTCCGGCAGGGCACGAGTATGGCCGGCACGATAAGGACGTTCATCAGCAGCGCGTGCAACCACGACCGCGCCGCCGCGGCCCTCTGGATGGAGCATTAGAAGCAGCCGACAGGTGTTCCCCCTTGACCAGACAGGTACGCTGTCTGCGTTTGTGCGCACGGGTAGACATTGACGCGGTGTTGTCTAGGGAGAGATTGACCAGGAGGATTCGCTATTCATCCTGCGCCGTGGAGCAACACGGCATCCGTACCCTGAGTCTGCCGCCGCGGCTGCAGGCGGTGCACCTGGTATCATGCCATCTACGGCCTTACACGCGCACCCCATGGCCTCTGCTCGTGATCTTAACGCGCTGCCAGTCGAATCCATGCCTCTTGTACCTGCCACATCAAGCCTCCCATCTTCGCTCTTTGCACATCTCCTCCGTGGCCCTAGCAACAACCCTCAGCCATGCTCGGAAGGTATGTTTGTATTCGAGTTTGAGTGACCGCTTGTCTAACTGTCTGGAAACAACAGCTCGCCTCCCCGAACACCCTCAACCGCCTGTCCATGCGAACTCGATGTCTACAGCGCTGAACCCGGATCTCACTCCTCATCCGAGGAGTTTTCATCGACGTCCATTCTAGCCTCCTCATCACTGTCTGTTCCTTCACTACCTCCCTGTCCATCCGTATCCCACTCCTCTGTTGTAGCGCGCGGCAGGCATCGGGCATTGATCCAGCGCGCCATGGGTCTTCCCAAGGTCTGTAAGCCAAGGTTGTATATGTCCGATGTCTGTTCTGACTCCCGCTCGATTTTCCGGCCGTTAGGGTCCCGTTCATGTAGCTTCACCGCGCTGTATGTTTCGAAGAGCAATTTGATCCCTTTAGCGTCCCGTGGGCTGGTGTGACGCGAATAGCGGGTCCAGGTTTTGAACTGATCCTCGACGTGGTGAGACACCGCTTGAATAAGGCTGCACATAAGTTCAGGTCACTGCATAGGTCGACCCGATCTGACCCGCAAATTGACCTGTAGGTTCAGGTCAACTAGGTTCAGGTACCTAGATGGCAGATCAACTCCAGCTCTGGATCAAGGCTTGTGATCTGGTTAATTGACCTACATGATCTGTTTGTAGGGTACATTCACTCACTCAACCTCAAATGAAGGTGCAAAATCATACTATCTGGCCTCAAAAGTTGTAAATCTCAAGGCATGTGGGTTGGTGGGTTGGTGGTATGCACCCAAGCTATATATAGACCTCATTGTACTGTCGTAATGTGTTTAGACATTGTATGAGACTTATTATGACCCAAACTTGGTACAGCATACACAAAACAGACCATGTATAGGTCGACCTGTAGGTACTAGATACAGATCACTAGGTCACAGGTACCTAGAAGGCAGATCAACCCCAGTTCCAGATCATAGCTCATGATCTCCCATTACCTATAGGTACAGATCCAGATCACCTACGGATCGACCTATGTGCAGCCTTACGCTTGAATGACAGGTATCGCTGGATGCAGCTTCTTCAGGTAGGCCCAGTCGACGTTCGGGCCTTGTGAACGGTGAGTGACCTAGCTCAATGGTTTGAGATCATACTCATATCTGTGATACTTCTAGATAGCTACCTTGATGTCCTTGATGCGAGCCTCTTGGGCACGATCAATGGCTGTAAACCCGTCGCGTTTGCCCGTCGTGTTGCTTAACCAACAGTGCCTCCGTAAGTAGTCACTGCAGTGCCCGACGTCAGTGTTACATCCGTGTTACATTACGTGCAGGCACATACCGGACATCGGGCGGCCACTCCCTATGGAGTCCCTGAAGCAACTCGAGGCACTCTGTCGTGTAGTTTGAGTTCCTTCCACCGGCGAAGCGCAGCAGTGTATGAGGTAGAGCTCCTTCCATCAGGCCCACGTTGCCATATCTGATCGCACGATCCAGGACCACATAGAGGAGGACGTCGCGGAGGAACATGGTCTGCTGAACCAGGACCTTGTCAACGTGCTCGGCATGCTGAAGATTGGTCATCGCTTGCGTCGATGCATACCCCTCGACGATCTCCTTCGCCAAAACGGTAAGCTCCTCTGGTGTCCTCATTCTAAGGTCCTTGAGCTGAGCCACACCGCTGGCCGTTTTCCAGCAGACCTGCAGGTGCGCTTGCAAGACGTCGTACAGCGCATGCTCGAGATTGTCGTGGAAGGGACCCTGGGTAGCACGCTTGTTGAGGCCCTTTCGCTGCAGCATGGTAAACACGTGTTTCAGTCCCGCTCCCGCGTCCGTGCCCAAGTATTGCTTGTGTAGAGACTTCGCGAACGCCATCTGGAAATGGAGCCACCCAAAGACAGGGAGGACGACATTGAGGCGCTCATACGAGTTCCGTTCTTGACACAGAAGCTGTTGCAGGCCGCGGATTCGGTCCACGGTGAGCTGGTCCCCTACGACGAACAGGATGCACTCGAGGCTTATCTTTTGCAGATCAGCCACACTCTTGCATCCCAGTTGCTTGATGAGCTCCGCAAGAACCTTGTCGTTGTCCTCGTAAGTTGCTTCGGGTGTCGGAAGTGTTCCGAGCATGTACTGAAGTGTGATGTGGTCGGGGCCGCAAGGGAGTTCATCTACAGGAGTGGGAGGTTTGAAGAGCTCACTCTTGCGGTGGGCATATGACTCGAAATCGAAGTCCTCCGATTGTAGGAGTGCCTGCAGGACGTGGAACACCTTGAACCGGGTGATGTCCGCCTCGCTCTTCTCCGCAAGCTCCACCACGTCTAGGGCAGTGATCGGATCCTCCATCCCCACCCGTCTCTTCTCCTGGAGGGTGCGATTGAGCTCAGGTCCTGGAGGATTCGTGTCCTTCTTGATGTAGACGGTGGCAGCGGTCCCGGCCGCCGGTGAGTCCTTCTTCTCAATGCGCTGTGAGAAGACCCGAAACGACATATAGACGTTGTCGTAGGACAGAAGGGATGCGTGTTTGTCGATCAACACCTCGACCTCCTTCATGGTCTCGTCCGAGATCTTCGCGACAGCGTTCGTAGTCCACTTGGAGCTCATGGTAATGCCGAGGGCGTGCAGGGTGTCGCATCCCTTCGCGGTAAGTCCCTTGAACTTGAAGTAGACCGCGAGGATGCGCTGAAGCCGGTTGCAGTATTGCGAGCGGACGTACGTGATTGAGGAGATAATGTTCAAGATAACCTGCATGATAACCACAGTACAATTACTTTACAACTCACTCGACCAAGAGGCAAGTGTTCTTACCTTGCTAGGGTCCTTCTTAACTTGGTCCCGTCGCTGACGAGGTGTTATGCAAACACTCTCTAGGACTGACCAAAGCATCGGGGATTGGAGGTGCATCTCGTCCTCGAGCTCGTTGATACGAAGACGCACTAGGTCATCCTTCGAGAGAGCGTCGTCTGTGGAGCGAAGCAACGGCTCGATGGCTCGTAACTCTTTCTCGACAGTCTCCACCACCGCCGCCTTTGCAAAAGCCTGAAGCGCGTCGTGCCCGCCCTTTGGCCGTGACTTGTGGGACTTCGAGGACCGCGGCGGTTTCCACCACGTCTTCAATAGGCGCGGGAGCTCCTTGCCTTGCATGAATCGGGTACGTGCGTTCCCAATCCGCTTGTCGGCAGTACAGCTCGCATCTCCCCAACTGAATGCTTCTAGGAAGCGTCCGACCGTCAAGCCTTCATCTGAAATCACGTTGAGGACGCGCGTGACCGACGCTGCCAGACGGCTATGAGCTGACTCTGCCAAAGTGGTACGTTAGCTTATCTGAGCTCTGTTGCATGCACTCTCGCAGTGTTGTGTGCTGACCAGATGCATCACTCCCTGGCAGTGTCCCTTCGCTTGGCACAGTACCATCTCCAGCATCCGAGTACTCATCCTCTAGAACGGGACACCCGTTTGTCTCCCCGCTGTCCTCGTCCTCCTCAAGTCCATCTTCGGAGTCCTCCTCCTCTCCAGGGCCATACCCATCTTCGGCACCCTCCCTTTCATCCGCACTCGACTCGGATCCTTCGTCATTGGTGAACAGAGCTGTTCTCCGCACTTCGGCTTGTTGGTATGTTCTCCAACGTGGTCGATTCTCATCCCAGGTTGTCATGGTTGTAGAGCACGGTGAATAGAAAAATTCTTATCGATTTCTCCCCCTCCTCATTATTCACACGTGCTGCTATACATGCTGGCATGCACGATACGCCGCCACGGTGCGACGGTCGAAATGCGCGAGCGCGTAGCTACCATATCCGGAACCCATCGCTCCACCGCGATCTCGCCACCGCTGTCCCGGCTCAGGAACACGAGCGCTTTGCGGGCGCCTTCTGGCATGGGGGGTGGCACGGTGGGAATGCCCCAGACGTGTATTTGCAGTGGCGGGGTGCGAGTTACAAAGTCAGGGTACGAGACCAGGACTAGTGAACTATCTGGCACATTTTATGCCAGATGTAACGGCGTATACATCGCCGTTATCGGACATGGTCCATAACGACCGTCCGTTCGTATGGCACGCACTGCATGACAAGTGCTTTGAGTCTATCAAAGCACTCGCGTGTAAGGTGCCCATACTGAAGCCGATAGATCCGGCTTCCACAGATCCCATTTGGTTGATCTGTGACGCGTCCGTGTATGGACTCAGAGCATTATACGGGCAAGGACCCGACTGGCAAACTTGCAGACCAGCCGGGTTCCTGTCAAAGAAATTTACGTCCGCACAACGGGTGTATCGCACCTACGAGCAAGAAGCGCTCGCTATCATGGAAGGCTTGTTCAAATGGGAGGACAAGCTCATAGGACGAACACTCAATATAGTCACTGACCATAGAGCTCTCGAGTTCCTTGAGGGACTCGAGCGTCCTAACCACCGTCAGATACGGTGGTACAAATTCTTGTCGAGGTTCAACAAGACGATTACCTATATTCCAGGTAAATTGAACAAAGTAGCGGATTGTTTGTCCCGCTACTTCGAACACGACGACATAGAGGAACTAGCCGAAGATTTCGACTATGTTAACGCCGACTTGCGGCTAGATCCTGAAGGGGATGATCTCCCCTTCTCCCGACTCATCGAGCTACGCGCAGCTCGAGTCCTGCGTCGATCTGCGCGGAAACTCGCACAGCTAGAAGCAGAAAACACGCACGCTGCACGCGTGCAAGAACCAATAGAGGAACGAGTCGTAGAATCGGCTCGTTACGCTGCACATGCACCTGTTTCGGTAACTGCAGCGCCCACGGACAGCGACAATGTGACGCTGTCGGACTCGCTCTCTGCGGGTCCCTCATTGCGTGTCTGGGTAGAGGGAGACGACGGCTTTCTGAAAGCCGTCAAGTCAGGTTATGTTAATGACCAGACGTTCCAGAAAATACTGGAACGGCCTACTCAGCATCGCGCATTCGTAATGCGCGAGGGTGTGATATACACCAAGAACCGCGAAGGCGACGAGGTACTATGCATACCTCGTGGTCTGTATCGGAAACGAGCACTACAAGAGCTCGTGTTAGACCAAGCGCATAGCGCGCTTGGACACCTTGGACCTCAGCGCACGTCAGAGTACGTGCGCAAGTGGTTTTGGTATTCTGCATTTCGTGCGGCGTGTGCCACACCACGAAAATAAGTACACAGCCCCCTATAGGGCTGTTACATTCGCTACCGATACCTACGGTGCCATGGACGTCTATGTCCATGGATTTCTTCGGTCCGTTTCCGCCCTCGCACGGATACGACTACATATGGATTGTAGTCTGTCGGTTGACCTCGATGGTACACCTCATACCCATCAAGACAACCGACACAGCGTCAGACCTGGTGCTGGTCTACTTCAGGGAAGTAGTCCATCTACACGGGCTACCGGACTCCATAGTCTCTCATAGAGACTCGAAGTTCACTTCCAAGTTCTGGAAGGAGCCGCATCGCCTTATGGGGGCGAAGCTGCTTATGTCTACGTCATTCCATCCACAGACGGATGGATTATCTGAGTGTAGTATACGCTCAGTGTCGCAGATACTCTGTGCACTGGTAGCTCCTGACCAGTTGGACTGGTATGAGAAGCTACCGATAGCGGAGTTCGCTATCAACTCTGCGGTAAGTTCTACCACAGGGTTCGCTCCGTTCGAGTTGAACTACGGGTATCTCCCGCGTTCTATGAACGGAATCGGAACGGACACTCCGTTTCGAGGAGTGCGAGAGTTCGCACTCAGAGCCAAGGCGAACCTGGAGATGGCGCACGATGCCATCATCGAGGCGCGAGTGCGCCAGACACACTATGCGAATAAGCATAGGCAAGCCGAACCCGACTTTGAAGTCGGGGACAAGGTATACCTATCGACAAAGAATTTGTCGATACCTAAGGGCCGAGCACGAAAGCTCGTGCCTAAATACATCGGACCGTATGCTATAATCGAAAGCATACCCAGTACGTCAAACTACGTACTGGAGTTACCAGAAGAACTCCGGAATCGAAGGATACCACAAGCTGTGGTAGTTCTATTATAACATGGTCCGTCTAATAGCCCAGAGCGCATTACATTATAAACCGTACGCCTTTTATTATAACATTTTCCAGCCCTCCCGCCCTATTAGCAGCCCGGGCACCTGCCTAATACAGCCGGTTTTGGCGGATGGCTGCTTATCAGCCCGGGCTCTTCTTATCTCCTGTAGATAGTACTCTTATCTCATTAATCCGAGCTCCCGGCCACTCCGGTGGCGCGGGAATCTGGGCGCTTTGGCTCTCGGCTGGGAACTGCCCCGATTAGGCAGGTTCCCTTCATCCCACCTCTCTTGGGCAGCTTGCTGCCCTCGTATCTCGCTCGTTCCGTGGCCGATTCGCCTGGCAAGTGGCTCTATTTGTTCGCATTACAAAGGGCTTCAATACACTCCAATGGCCCGAACCAATACGGTGCCTACTAACGCCGCTACACTGTGTACAAATAGGCCCACTCAGGCGACGCAATCCAGGCGATATCTCGCCCGTTTTGCGTCGCACCGGGGCGTGTTGGGGCTCCCCAGAAGGCGGCCGAGCAGGGCTTTCCGGCGAGCCCACGCGCGCGCAATTCTGCCCAGTGGTTCGTGTTCTGTGCTCCGCCCATCCAGGGCAGGAGCACAGAATCACCTCCCGGGCCGTACATTGCTCAATTCGCATCGGATGCGGCTTGAACTTTGTACATGCCCCTATTAATCGATGGGCATCCGCTCATCTGGCTTTCCAGCCCAGGTAAAACAACCCAAAAGCGCCAGACAGCCTCAAGCTGGGGTCTGGCCCCAGGACGGCCGTTTTCCCGATATCCCGCGAACGCGGACGCGCACCGCCACGAAACGCATATCCCCAGAAAGCTGCTAAACGCAGCTTTCCGTCGGTATGCTTTTCGTCGTGGTCCGACCGCAGGAACCGTTGCAGTTGCCACATGCCTTTCCCCACCCCCCTACCCCCTTCACCTAGCCACTACTCACCCAAATCCTACCCGTTTCGCTTGATTCAAGCTGTCACTCCCTCGCAATACGTAGCAGAATGGCTTAGTACCATGCGATCAGTATACTAACCCCTTCTCCCAGGTTCCCGGCCTTATCAGTGCCTCCAGGCCTCTCCAGGTAGGCAATGCCATCCTCGACCCGTCCCGCGCCCGATAAGCGTGTTGAGCGCAGATCTCGGTAGGTATACATTATGGCTACGTATGTACAAAAAAGCTAAGGAATAGGAGCTTCGGTGGTGAAGCTATGGCAATATCTTCTCGGGGAGGGCTCAGCCACAGGCCGTCTTAAGACGGTCTTGGCGGCTGCCCTGGGCTTGCATACAGTACAGCACTGTAGGGAGCCCATCAGCTGGTGTAAAATACATATCTCTGCGAGTTTCTGACCGTTTCCCATCATTCTTAATGTCCTGGACAGGTGTACAGTAGTAGCATACAGCATGATTATCAGTTGATTTACCCATGGCTGCCATCACCGACTATAGGGTGATATATGGGGCACTCAGGGTGCCAGAACAACAATATTGTACATTTGGGTAGTATTGTAGGAGCCTGTACATGTGGGGGCAGTCCAGGCATATACATAAACAATGGAAAATACCCAGGCATTAGTTACCTTGCTGATAGAATGGTATCTGAGAGAAGGAAAGGGAGGGGAGGGGGGAGAGTAGCATGGGGAGGGGGACAAGGGACTGCACGACAACGAGCGGTCGGATTGCCACAGCAAGCATATCTACGGAAAGCGGCTGAGCGCAGCTTTCCGGGGATATGCGTGCGGTGGCGGCGCGTGGTCGTATGCTCGAGATATCGAGGAAACCGTCGCCCAGGGGCAAGGCCCCAGAATGACGCTTTCTGGGGTTTTCTAGATGCTTTAGCTGGGCTGGAAAGTTAAATGAGCGAATGCCCATCGAGTTTTGGGAGGCTGTACAAATTTCAAGCCGCATCTGATGCGAATTAAGCGATGTACAGCCCGGGAGGTGAATCTGTGCTCCTGCCCTGGATGGGCAGAGCGCAGAATCACATCCGCTGGGCCGGTTCCGCACGTGCATAGGCTCGCCGGAAAGCCCTGTTTAGCCGCTTTCTGGGGAGCCCACACGCGCCCCGGTGAGACGCGAAATGGGCGAGATATCGCCCGGATCGCGTCGCCCCAGTGGGTTCATCTGTACATGCTATATCAGGATGAGTACGTACCGGATCAACTTGCGCTATTGGAGCGAAATGTAGCCCCTGTTGCTGTGAATTGAATGAGCCACTTGCGAGGCAATTCGGATGAAAACCGAGTGAGATATGAAGCTAGAGAGCGGCCCAAGGGAGGAGGGAAGAGCAGAACCTGCCTAATCGGGGTGGTTCCCAGCCGAGAGCCAAAGTGCTCGTATTCCCGCGCCACCGCGGTGGCCGGGAGCTCGGATTGATGAGATAAGAGTACTATCTACAGGAGATAAGAAGGGCCCGGGCTGATAAGCAGCCATCCGCCAAAACCGGCCGTATTAGGCAGGTGCCCGGGCTGCTAATAGGGCGGGAGGGCCGGAAAATGTTATAATAAAAGGCGTACGGTTTATAATGTAATGCGCTCTGGGCTATTAGACGGACCATGTTATAATAGAACTACCACAGCTGCTGAGGATACACCCTCGGTTCCACGCGTCGCTATTACGACACTATGAGCCAAACGACGATGCGGTATTCCCGCATTGTGAGGCGAAGTCGTATTACGACTTCGGCAATGAAGACTCCACCGAATGGTTGGTGGAAGAGATTATCGGCCACGAGTGAAATGGCAACAAGTGCCAGTTCCACGTGCGTTGGACGATGGGGGACCACACCTGGGAACCTTACGAGCACTGCAAGGAGCTCGTAGCATTAGACGAATATTGTCGTCTAATGGGCGTATCCTCTTGGCGCGCGTTGCCCAAGAAAACATCCGCCAAGACTTAGCGGATGTACGAAGCGCAACATGTGCTTCGTGGTCAAGACTACCCGAGTGGGTAGTCGTGGTGAAAGGACAGAGCACGCGCAGAGAGCGCGTGACCGTGAAGTAGTACGTCACATGCAGGCTCGCGTGCGCGAGGCAGCCACCGACACGTTCGGACTCCGCCGGCGCTTTAAGACGGCGACCTCGCGAGTGCAGGGTCATAACCGACCTCTGCCACATCACCACCACCACCAACAACGACGCCCGCGCCATGAACGACGCCCCGCAAGACAACGCACAAGCCAGCGGCTCCGGGCAGCAAGCCTCGGAGCAACAGGGGTCGCAACCAGCGGCCCCTCAACAACAAAATATCCCCTTCCCCCAACCCTCGCAATTCCTGCTGCCGCAACAAGCGGCAGCTCCCGCGTTCTCGTCCATGCCGGGGGTAACCCACCCCCAGCAGTTCCCGCATGCCTTCTCGCAGGGCATGCCCGCCTACGGATTTCCGTATGGTGGCGGCTTCCAGTTCCCACATCAAGCGGGTCCTGCATTCCAGAGCGCGCCCAGTTCGAGCGCGCCGATGCCACAGACTGGTGGCATCCCCCTCATGCCCTTCTCGAGCATGACCTGGGCGCCCGTAGCGGGCCAACATTTGTTGGTCGCGCACAGCGACAACTGCGCTGTGTGCGCGGACTTTGTCCGCCACTACAACTCGGCGGCGTCAGACTCGACGTTCCGGGACGCGCAGACGTGCGTCCAGTCAGAACTGCAGCAGCGGTTCTGGCGGCACTTCGAGGAGCACCAGAGGGTGGAGGAGGGGAGGAGCCGCGATCGAATTGCGGAGCTCGAGGCGAAGCTCCAGAAGATGAAGGAGCTCGTCGATGAGACGAAGTCGATCCGGGACAGGTACCGGAGTGAGTGCGAGGCCGCTCGCCAGGAGCGCGACGGGTACGAGCAGGAGCGTGATGAAGTGCACTTGCAGTTGGAGGCTGAGCTCAGTCGGGCTCGGCACAGGAGGGTGTCGCCTCCGCGCGACGAACGACGACGCGACCCGAGGGAACTCAGCCCTCGGAGGAGGGATACTGTGAACGATAGGTCGTTCGCATCGACATCAAGGAGCTCAGCGCCGTCCGCTGGGCCCAGCTTGATGCCAATCGTGTCGCTGCCCAGCGGGGCAGGACCATCGAGGACTGGAGCGTCGCAGATGACAACACCAAATGTGGCAGGACCGTCGAACTCGACGGCGATGCCGACCTCGTCGACATCCGCGGACCGGGACCACCCTATGGTGGACTGGGAGAACGCGACGAGCGACGAGGACGACGATATCGACGAGAGGTGGATTGAGAGACTCGTCTCTCGAAACCGGTATCATCGTGCTCGTCGCGACACTGGCCCGGCACATGCTCCGGGTCAGGGCACGCTGTTTGGCACGCAACCTCCGCCGCAACCAGCGACGGATGTGGCGAGGGTCCCCGGGTGGCCGTACCACCTGTTGGCCCTCCCCACCGATTCGGACCCGCGTCTCGCGGGGCACTGGTACAACTACGTGCCGGTGTCCGTCGCGGACGCCAACAACATTATCATGGCTGCTCGCCGTGATACGGGTGAGGCGGCTCACCGCATCCGTGACCTAATTGGTCAAGTGAACTCCCGCTTGGAGTACACCGGAGTGGCTGGCCTCAACCAGCTACAATCGTTGTAGCGTCGAGAGGCGCCACCGCCGCTGATTGCGGCGGTTCAACGAGCCGACTCCCGGGGAAACACTCCCCCTGGACTCGAGCACGCGTCGACGGCGCACCTGCCGCCGCCGTCGTCAACCCTCTCGCGCAAGCGGACGCCCGCTGAGTGGCGGGAGGTCAAGCTGAAGCTGCGTGCCCAGCACACGGCGCCGGCCCCAAACCAGCCGAGCTTCAGTGACCCGCCTGCTGTGTGGCAGGCCTGGTACGGCGTTGATGAACGCTGTATCCCTCTGTGGATGGAGCGGAAGCCAAATGGGCTTCCTACAACGCGCAGCGTGGAATACCACGTTGCCATTCGAGCGATGCTGCCGCGCGGCATGCCACTGGGGCCGCGAGGGCACTGGGTGACCCTCGCCCACTGGCTCTTCTCAGTGCCGGGGCTCTACCGTTACGTGGTAGAGCAGGGGCAGTACCCCGTAGGTACTAGCTACCACCCGGGCCCCTACCCCAACGACGTCGCAAGCACGACGTTGTTCCATCTAGCGCGCTGGTTTGCGGCGCGCGGCCTTACCCCTACGGCTGCGGAGCGGTTTCTGCCGCTCGCGAGACTGTGCCGCAACGAGCGGAACGGGCGCGACCTTCGGTCGCTGCTTCCTCAAATGGATGGCGGCCTGAATTCGACCCTCGATGTCGGTGTCGTGCCCAGTTCGCGGGACCTGGGACCGGTCGCTACAGGCGGCCCACTACCACCCCCCAACGCGCCCGCACCTGCACCTGCACCCGCGCCCGCACCCGCACCAGCACCCGCACCCGCACCCGCACCCCCGCAGGCGCCTGAGGCGCCTGCCGTTACCACCGAAGACGTCGACATGACCGACACGTCCACCACCACCACCGCGACTGCCATAACTGCGGTCGCCGAACCGTCGAGCATTGCCTCGACCCCGTCACACGCAGTGGCGGGTACCCATCCCGATGACGGAGTCCCACCTCCGCCGTACTCCCCCGCTTGCGTGATGGAGGACGTGCAGGAGGCACCCGGCGCTGGACCTTCCCAACCGCCTGCCGCTACTAGCGACAGGCACGACGAGAGCGAGAACGTGACGGGTGAGCAGGGATCCTCCCCTCTCACCCCGTCATCGCCCCACGACGACACCGCGTAGGTGTCTAATAACAAACCTTCGAGTGCAACCGTCATGCACTCGTCGTATACCATGACTGTATGACTGCAACTATTTGCAGTCCCTGTAGGAGACAATATTATCGTCTCCTCGGGCATAACGCAACCGATCTGCGTCAAAATTGATCGGTTCGTCCGCCATAGCTGCGGTACTAATGTACATAGCCGCACCCCACGGTGCGCGCATCCATAACCCAAAAACAAAAACATTACCATATCATGGTAGTGTAGTGGTATGACTGCTACTATCTGCAGTCGTGTATATATCCCACTGCACTGCTGTGACCACACCGTGAGCCTACTTGGCTCACTGACTCATTGTATATATGAGTTGCGCACGCACTATGCGCAACTCTTTGTATCATATAGTGCTATGACTGTGAATATCAGCAGTTGTTCCTTTTATTATAATATTCTATTGTAGACCCGTACAACGGGTCTAGAGGGGGAGAGTGTAACGACCCTCCGCGGTCGTTACGGGTTATTGCAGGACATAGCGCTAGTTGCGCTATGTCGCGAGCTGTACCTAGCGCTAGTTGCGCTAGGATAAGATACCGCGTAGATATCATGTATTAGATAGACGTGTACGACGCGCGGGTATTCGGAACCCGCGCGTCTGGTGAGGGCAGCCTTCTACAACTGCCCCACCATCTCCCGGGTACACCAAGCCCTAATAGAGCCCGGACCAGAGTACTAGGAGACTGCAGGCATCAGAAGTGCCCAACACCCGTGAGTTTAACAGTCCACCCGTGCCATTCCCTAACATTGGTGACCCAAGAACAGCTGCACCAGTTGGCAAGGATGCCCAACACCCATGGCTGCGACTCCAGGCTGTTTATAGTGGTGAAGACTTGCTATGCACCGTGACCATGTTGTTGACACGGTGTACATACATGTCCGGCTCTTCCTGCCCATCTTAGCTAATCGCTGCTCCTTGTGAAATTTAGAAAAGGGCTACCCATGCAATGTGACTGCACTTGGCACCCAGGTCAACCATCCGGAGCTTCATGAGTTTCTTTGACAATTTCTTCTCTATCAGCTCAACTCCCTCTTGAGGCATGCCCCGTCCTTTACACCGAGCGTATCTACATCTTCAACTCAGCTCATGCAGGCCTCCACACCCCCAGTGACCCCTCAAACATGTCTGGACTCCGCCATGAGCTTTTTCATGCCATGCCTATGTGGAGAGGCATTGCATCATGCTATGATTGCGTGTTCATCAATCACAACTCAACCCTCAAAGGCCTTCTCAGTATGGATGTTGCATGTGTGCAGCTGTTCTTCAGTGTCTGCCACAGGAGAACACTCTACCTGTGCAAGCTTGTGCACTGGTATTCTTGAGAAGGGGGAGAGCAGGGGGAGAGCTAGATGAGGGAACTAGGATGTGGGTTGTGCACCCACAATATCACGAGAACAGCACACCCCTGACATCCGTCATCCACCTGGATACGATCATCCACGCTGCACACCTCATCAGAGTCAGCAACAACACAATGAAGGTCAAAGTAGACAAGAATGAGTAGACTTCTTTGAACTGTTTCAACAGTTCCTTTGTAAATAAATTTGCTGACCATCACACATTCAACTTGCTCCATGTGTAGCATACGTGTATGGGGGACGTAAACCTGTACATGGAAACACTTCCAGTGTCTTACAAGCTCTTCCCACAGTCAATTCAAATATGCAAAGTCCGGATCCTTCTTCCCTCTGTGTTAAGGGAATCTACTGCAGGGCACGACAAAGCGAGACACTCCATCTGGGTGCCAAATGAGGTCCCGGATGCCTCGTTATAACCTCCTGTCGGAAACTGGTGCACTAAGTTGATAGAGATTTCAGAGAGATTTTGAGCAACAAGCCGGCAGACTAGCAAGCAAGTGGGTAGAGCAGTAGATAGCGGTATAAAAAGAGTCTGTAGCTACAGCACAGCAACGAGCTGGCACCCAGGGGAGGACACCAGACACTGTGGCCCCCAGAACCCCAAGTAAGGGCAGAGGCACCCCACACTCCGTCCAACACTCCCACTCGCTGAAAGACCACAACGGGGGGAGTCCACAGATGTGCAAGCAAACAAACAAAAAATGAACCACAAAGTCCAATGTCCACCCATGCTCCCACTGATCCTGCACAACCTCTCACTGAACTCCAACAGACTCTTACGCCTGAATGTGCTTGATGATGGTGCGACATTTTTGTGTGGTGCCAACGAAGTTTGGGAGGAGGGCAGCAGAGAAGGACTCGCGTGAGTTACTGTCTGAGCCAAGGGCAGCACCAGCCATTGACAGGGACTCTCCTAGAGTCTACTACTGAGGTTCTCCACGAACCATCATCAGCAAAAGTGCGGGACCATTGCAGGCGTCTGCAAGCGCCGGCAGGGTCTGCAGGGTGTTGCCCGCTGGGTGAGCGTGTGCATAAGTATGTGGAATCTTGGGTCGTGCGGCTGAGATATACAGTAACCGCCGGAGAATGCAACATATGTATATAGTAGCAACACGGGATATAGTTGTGTATATGTATGCAAACCACCCCCGGCACAGTGTGGTCGAAAGGGCGCCTAACACACAAACAGGCGCTTGCGGCCTGCCCCTCAAGACATCGGGCTGTGGCTTGAGGCATAAATTAGCAAGAACAATGAAGCATACCATGATGCGTAGCAGACTCGTACCTATCATTAAATGACAAGAAATTGTCCTGCGGACGAATATTGACAGATATATTTAAGTTACAGTGAGAGGCTATGTCTCAGGGCACTCGGGTACAGAGACAGTGAGCAGTAGATCGCCGCACGCAGCGCGAAAGACTCGGGCATTCATTCGCTGCGCTCTCATAGTGGCGCGAAGCCCTCCTCATCGTACTCGTCGCCTGCGAAGTCAATACCACCCTCATCCTCGTCATCATCCTCATCCTCGTCATCCTCAGGTTCTCCTTTAGCCTCCTCCGCCCGCTCGTCCTCTGCAAGCACATTGTCCTCGTCCTCATCATCTTCCTCGTCCTCGTCATCAGCATAGTCATTGTCTGCATCCTGTTCGCCCTCATCATCCTCGGCGGCGCGGGCAGCTCGAAAAACTCCCCGAGAGCGGCCAGCCAGCTCTAGAAGATCAGCCTCTGTGCCTGCATCAGCGCAGCTGGGGTCGTCTTCAACATCTCCAAGGCTGTCGTCATCATCGCTTGAGCCTGCATTGATGTCGTCGTCTTTGAGGGAGACATCTGCGTGATGACCCCCCAAGATGGCATGCCCAATGCCACCACCATGGTAGCGGAGGAAGATGTCACGGTCTGCAAACTTAAGACAATAATGTCGTCAGTAAACTTGCGGCGTGATGTCCGACTCATGTCTATAGGCACATACATATTGACGTAGTAGTACCGGAAGTCGCTGTGCTCCTCGCCTTCCGGTAGATCCGAGTACTCCGGGCCTATTCGAGCTCCAGCAGACGGTCCAAGGAGATCCTTCGTCCACTTGTGGGCAAACGTGGGGATCAGATGGGCACCGCGCACGACGTCGCAAGGGTCGACAAAGCCGAACACTGGCAAGTCGTCATCTCCCGTGTCCCCAATGAATTGGACGCGGTGGAGGTGTTTTGTGCTGGTGCCACCTGTGTACAATTGGTCTACGGTGAGCCAGCGGACCCACAGCACATCGACGCGCTCAGGCGCTGCTGTAGGGCATGTCGGAGGATGAACGTTGACGTGGAAAATCCCGATTACGCGTGCATACAGAAACGGGTGGGCGGCATTCTCAGTCGATGAGTTGCCATCCGACAAGGAGTCGCCTGCAGGGTTGTCCAGTGGCGAGAGGAGCATGATGTTGGCACGTGAGCGTGGATTGATCACGTCCTGCGCTCTACGGACATCGTATGTTGTATAGTTGACTCGGAGGATGCAGTGGTGGTAGAGGCGATTACCTGCGATGAGAGGAGGCGAAGGGGCAGAAGGATTGCCCAGGCTGTATTCTGCAGCTAGACGCAGGCGAAGATGGGCGCGAAGGTGCGGCACAAACTCCTGACATGCAAATCAATTGTGTTAGTGTAGGCGCTGCCATTCGCGTAACTCTGCATAGGGCGTACCTGTTAGGGCCGTGCGGGCTTTAAGTCCGGAACTGGTCAGAGTTGACAGCTCCGAAGCACGGGAAAGCGGAGCTCTGAACTCCAATGGTGCGGGAAAGCGGACCTGGGCTTCGGAGGTCGGACTTGTCGGACGTAGCGGAGCGGAGGTCCGAACGGAGGCCCACACAAGGGAGGACTTCAGCGAAGCTATTAGCAACGCCAGAGACCCTTGCCACTTGTCCTCAGATTTCGGAGGTGGACAGGTCCGATGTCCGGAGGTCCGACACCGGAATGTCGGACTTACCAGAATAGGAAGGTTGGAGCTACCGGACGACGAGCGGAGGAAGCAGAGAGAAGTAGAATGAGTGTATAGAGGAATGGGATGGTGTAACGAGATATCCGAACTGAGTAGCTACAACATACCAGCTACGTATATATAGACTACGAGCCAATTGTTATGCCACAACAATAAGAGCGGACTAATAAGGAAGGTAAAAGCGGAATAAGGTCCGAACTCGGGGAAGACAATAAGACTATTGTTCTGATCGGAATAGAAGTGGAAAAGCGGAGTAAGTAAGTCCAAAAGTCGGACAAGCGGAGTTAAGTCCGATAAGTGCAGAGTAAGTGGAGTTAAGTCCGATAAGAGCGGACTTAGCGGACCAAAAGCGGAGTAAAAGCGGAGTAAGAGCGGACCAAAGCGGAGTTGAGTCCGCAGGTGTCAGAGGTCGCACGGGGCGCAACAGTACCTTGAATGCGGGGTCATCAGCGTTCTCCAAAACCCAAGCGGTAATGTCATTGCTGTCACGTTGAGACTCGGCGATGTGATAGCGGTCCCACAGGTTGGCGTACGCTAGTATGTTGTCTACCTCTGTTGTGGGAGTGTCGTCCCCGATGTGCGCTGCGGCGGTGGCAACACTGCTGGGTGATGCTGCTTGAGAGGCCTCTCCCACCTCGCCCTCGCTACTGTGTGCCTTTGCGAGCTTCAGCCAGTAGACGTCAACCCGCGCCTTGATGATACGAAGCTTCTCCGCGCGCCATGTGTGCTGGGCGATCTGAAGCTCTTGCTTGTTTTTGTTTGTGCGTGCGTAGCAACGTTTGACTTGTCGGAGTTCGAGCTCTCCCTGTAACGGTGTCCACATTAGTGTCACGGTGCACCCGGCCGAAATGCAGATGGGAAAGACTCACCGTCTGGGTGGACCAGTTATCAGTGGTTGCGTGGTGGCGGATGCTAGCGGGATAGTCGCGTAGGGCATGAAACTTGTACGTGTTCATGTTGAAGACACGGCGTTGGCGTGGCTCCGTTGACTTGCCGACCGTGACCTTGCCAGTCTTCTTTGAAAGTGCCGCCTTGCGTCGCCCGCCAGCTGCTGCCTCCTTTGGAAGGTCGACGGTAACGTACTTGATGCACGTAACCTTTGAGAACTTCCGTACATCGCGACCTACTTCGATCGCGTGGTTTTCGAGGTTGAGGATGTGCGGGTCGGTGATGGCTCGGAGCTTGGCTAGACAATGCCAGTAGTTGAGGTCGAAAACCATGTTCGCGATGATCTTGTCATCTTTGGGTTCGAGCAAAGCCTCCAGAACAGGTAATGAGGTCTAGGACATTGTGGAAATCAGCATTTGCAAGGATGTGCACGGCGGTGGGCACAGACGTACCCGCATGTTGTTCTCGTAGTCACGCGCTGCCAGCTTGCGCTGATCCGCAACGTTGTCGCAGAACCGGCGGATACATCCAAATGACGGGATCTGGCGGAACCTATGGGTGAACACGTTAGTATAGATGCACATGCATTTGTGTAACGAATATCCCTACTCACCGACGGTTGAGCTCTTGTATGGTATCTCCTCCTGCCATGTACAGAATCCTCAGGATGTGCGAGAAGAGTGCCTTCCATATGCCGAGCTCAATCTCGTGCATGAGATCAGGCACATAGAGCGAGTAGAAGTTGAAACCGTATTCGCGCAGGCGAACCAAAAAGGCATTCTGTGAGAACGTATTAGTTGCGGTCATCACGGGCACCTGAGGAGTGTGCAACTCACACGTGTGGGGGTAAGGGAAAGTGGGTCGAGTACCCGTTTGATGTAGACGCCCTTTAGGGACAACCCCTCCTCAAAGATCCATCGCCGTGTGAGCTGTATGCGCCACTGTAGGTCATCGTTGTCGACGCGAACATGGTTACGCCGGTACAGGTCGTTACGGGTTCCCATCTCGATGATTTTGTCCTTGTTGATCCGGCAGCGAGGGCACGGGCACCTCGCGAAGTACTTCAAGCAGGCTTGTAGTATCCTGAAGACTGAGGTCTGTTAACCTCACCTAGATCGCCCATTCAACAGGTACTCACTTTTCTGGGTAGTCGGCGGCGTGGACGTTCAACCGAGGGAAGAGACGGCGACGAAGTTCGTCGCCACAGAGCATTGCGAGCCCGTGGACGTAAATGAACATGAATCAGTCGTCGAGAAGGAGGAGCCACACTGCCTGCATGAGCTCACACTTCATGAAAGTGAGGATCTCAGCCGTGGCTGGCTCGCCATATATCTTGATGTAGAAGTCTTGCATCTTGTCAGGCAGCTGTCGAACACAGATTGCTTATCATGAGCGTCGATTTAGAAAGTAGCCAAATGTTACATACCGAGGGTATATAAGCAATATGGTGAGCAGCGAAGGCGGAGGGCTTCCCGCAAGTGTACTTGCTTTGCGAGCCAAAGTATGCATAGCCAGGCCACAGAGACGCAGCACCAAAGCTTGTCGGGTGAGTCGAATCCGTCCAGATCAGGATAGGCGCGATAATATACTCAAGGTCGCTGGGATCACCCGCTTCGCGAGGCCGCTGTCGCATCTCAGCATCATCCTCAAGCATGGCGTCCGAGTCGAAGGTCTCCCGGCGCACCCGGATGCCAGGGAGAGCGCTCGATGTGGACCTAGTCGCAGAGGAGGAGGATGAGTCCGACTCCGAGCAGGATGGGGATGCGAGTGCTGCGAGAGGGAAAGGGCTGGGACTCCGCGAGCTGGTAGGCGTTGTAGTGTTGCTGGTGACGCTCGGCGTGTCCGGGGGGAGCCACATTAGTTTATATGGGACCAGATCCCAGTCCTTGACACACGGTTGCTGGTACGCGTTTTGGAGGACCGCGTCGAGGGGACGGTAGTAGACACCATCGACGGTGAACATCGGGGCATCTTCCTCGGATGCGTAGCACTTCTTCTCCTTCGGGAGGCGGATCTTTACAGATCCTTTGATCCAGCCGTCGCAAGCAGAGAGCGCGGAGCCTTCTGCGTCCTCAGTGTAAGTGTCGAGGTGTTGCGCCTCACGCGCAGCATTGACGGGTCGAAGCCGGGCTGCTGCATAACCCGCGCGAGCTCGTTCATTTGCTCGTTTGACTTAACATTAGATCCGTTGGACTGCCAAAAGAGGAGGTCGAAGGTGGAGAGGTTGGGGAAGGGCGCATATGGGACGGGTGGAGAGTATCTGCCAGGCTTCGCAAGGGACCTGGGGCCATCACTACCGTCTTTCGATGCAGAGGGGACGTGAGGAACACTCTCATTGCAGGTCACTTCCCAGGTCGTGTTGTGGGGGTCCCGCTGCGGCTTGTATGAGTACACTCGATATAGCCTGAATGCGTCAGGTTTGGTACGGTACTCAAGTGGCTTCTGTGATGACGGCTCTTGCGATGGCTCACTCGAAGGCGCCGGGACATTCTGAGCAGGAGGCGGTGGATATTTGAGGGCAGGTGGCGGCAACAGGAGTGGCTCTGGACCCGGAGTAGGAATCCAGGGAGCGGGAGGAGGCAGAGGGTGAGCAGCGAGGACATGTGCTGGAAGCCCAGCGTAGCTCGTCGGAAGGAGGTCCTGGAACTTCTGCGGAATCCTGCGCGCGTGGCCGGCACGGCTACGATGCGGCTCGGGCTCAGGCGGTGCAGGCGCGTGCGGCTCATCTAATGCCTCCGGTGCAGCATAGTACTGTGAAAGAATGAGTATAGCGCTGACTAGATGATCGATACTCACCGGTTCATCTATAAGTATTTTTTCTTGCGCTTCACGGGCCTCATGCTTGCGTTTGCGGCGCTCAGATTGTTGCGCGTTGTCCTTTGCCTTTTGTTTCGCGACTTGGGAGCCTACATCGGGCTGCTATACAGTACAGAAACAAGACTTGTGTGTAGCTAAAGCTCAAGTCTCTGGAAACGATGCTCCACAGCCCAGGCAGTTCAGCAGCATATGTAGTAGATGGTGGCAGAACATAGGGAGTGCCGATGAATCTGGAGCTGTCAAGAGCTGCTATACAGTCCCAGCAGACGATCGACGTGGCCACGTGACCATTTTCTGGGATTCAATTTGGCCGCTCTCACGCGTCTTGATTTCCTTCACCACTCCTCTTCCTCCTCCTCCGCCTACCATGCCCAAAGACAAGAGCAGCAAGCAGAACAAAAAGGATAAGCGTAGTAAGAAGAAAGACAAGTCCACCCTACAACCGCAAGCTCCGCCGCGCTCGATCCCACCTCTCCGAAACCCGCCCACACCTGACGCGCACGTCGAAGAACCGCGTCTGCCGCCGCCTTCCATACTTGCGGGCTCCGAGAACTCGACCACCAGCACCTCGGACCATGTGCCTGAAGGCCCTTCTGCCGCGACTAGCCCACATATAGGCGGACAGGAGCTTAGTGCCACAGAGCCCGCAAAGGGCAAACACTGCAGAAGCGCGGCGGTGGATTGCGATGCCGAAAAATGCTCACGCAAGCATCAGAAGAAGCTAGGCAAGATTATCACCAAGATGGAGCACAACATAAGCTCTTCAAAGTGAGTATATGTGCGCATATATGCACGTATCTTACATGTTTGGCAGGGTCTCCGAGGAAATCACCCCTCTCCGCATGGCTGCTCGGCTCGTTGGCCATATGGCTCATCTCTTCATCAACACTCATGACGCGCTCGTCTTCGGCCAGAAGCACGCCATCCCCGACGACATCGACTTCTCAGATGACGAAGAGTCTGAAGACGAGGATGACGACTCGGAGGAACTCGACGAGGCCGCCCAAGCTGCAAAAGACGCAAGGATTCGCGCGAAGGCACAGAAGCGCAAGTACCTCTACCAATATCATGCTATCCTCGACATCATGCCCGAGCTCAAGACGGACCTGGATCTCCTCGATAACGATCAGCTCGTCATCTACAGCGCCTTTGTGAGTGTCTGCAAACGGCCCTGGACGATTACTGATTGTACCTCTCATTGCAGGTCGACCACTTTGCCCATGCTGCGCGTGGAGACGACTCTGGCACGCTGTGCAGAGACATCATGACGATAATGCAGACTGAGGGCATACAACCAACTGTAGGCTATGCGGAGGCCCCCTCACAGCTCGCGAAGCACCTGCGGGCTGGAACAACACATATACTGCCCGTCTCCTGTGCCCTCAAGAGCTCATTGACGACTTTGACTTTGATTCCGAGAAGTTTGTCTCCCTCTCCAGTGTCGATATGCTTGCTGACTATCCGTGTTATCAGATTTTGTCAGAGTGTATTCTCGGGAGCCATCGAGATTACGGCGGGGCAATATCCCTCGTACCTGTATGACCCGAAGCTTGCTGAGCGTGGTGAAGACAAGGAGCACATCAGGCTCCTGCGAAGCTCACTAATGCTTGCGGTATGTCTTCCACCGTGTGCGTGCCTCGTATCAATCGTGCATCCTTACAAACTTGCGTAGGGCTTCAAGCGTGTGTGGACCGGACACTCGTCCGCATTCGTTCCAGGCACCTACGGAGGTGCAACTGCAGGCAAGCAACCCATCTCGCATACGTACAAGATCAACCGCGTGCATCCGCGCACGATCGCATACATTGCAGTCCTGGTATGCTTTCATTGTCCCGCTTAGGAGTATGCTAACACAGACCCTGCGGGTACAGATGCGGTTTGCGCTGAGCAGCCAGGACAAATTTCGTGTCCTCGACGATGTCGGTGAATTCAACAACCTCGAGTACTACACACAAATTCTCAAGCTATTCGACGACATGGATTCCGAGTGGTGTAAAGACACGCTCGCGTGGTGGAACAGGTACGTGCCAGCGCGTTCCCTTGCATTGCCTAACTAATGCCTAATGTAGCCGGGTGTATGGCATAGCTGCCCCTGTCCAAGACAAGCGCAAGGGCCCTCAAAAGGAGTCAGCGGCGGACCGCCTCGAACACTGTCAGAGGGCCGAACGAAAGGCTCGTCGAGCGGCAGCAGCAGCGGCGCGCAAGGGGTACTCTTATTTACGTCCCACGCACTATTCCATCAGTACGCTGACTTTCAACGCAGGGAAAGTTCGCAGTCGCGCTCATCGCCGAGTGCAGCCTCCGCCGAAGATTCCGGTTGACCCATGAGACCGCTGCCACAGGATGGCGACTTCCACGGACTCGTTTGCCCTCCTGCCTCCTGCTCTGCTGCCATACTGCTGTTTTGCTCGCTGTTTTGCTCTGCCTTGCACTTCAACTCGCTCGCTCGCTCTCTCGGCTCGGGTGCATGATCCTTGTCCCAAATGTTACTAACTGATGTGTCCCCTCCCGGTAGGCTCGGACTCGGCGAAGACCATCGTCGCCAGCCTGCCTGAGTACTGATAGATATTGTTATTACTGTATCACCATGTGTTGTACCAATACACGCCATTCAATGCAGAGTTCCTCTTCCATCTTGATGTGTATGATTCCAATTGCAAATATATTGTACAAAATTGGCAGAATATATCAGCTATCTGGCGGGCCTTGCAGAGGTCTGCATAAGCCGCCCAAGGAGGCATATTATAGCCACTCGCCGCCAATATGAGCTTCAGCTGCGGCGTCTGTGGTTCGGTGCGAGTTCTGTAGACGTTGAGTGCTTCGTTGCTCGCCAACTGTATACCCTAACCTGGCATGCGGAGCATGCAGGCGGATGCAGATTATGCATATGTCTGCATGCTTCTGCATGCCGGCGTGCACTTTTGGTGATGTGATTGCATGTCATCGAACGGAGAGTTGATGGTGCTACAGGACTCTCCAAGAGCCGTACTACTGTGCAATGCTCTCCTAGAGCCTGCTACTGGGACTCTCCATGAGTCGTCTGCGGTAACTCTCCAAGAGTTACTTCCTGTGGCCCCCCTAGAGCCGTCTGCTGCTTAGTGCTCTCCTAGAGCACTTTACTGACTTTCCCGCACTCACAATGTGAAATCGGGCAGACATTTGCCTTGCCTACAGCGACATACATGTGTTCTCTTACTGTGCTGACATAGAGGATCTAGGACTTGCCTGATTGATCCTCTCCTTACCTAATACTTGCTGATCTTCTCGCCTGCTGACTAAGCTACTTACAAATCTCCCTGCTCTTGCTGGTCTTATGGGAATATGTCTAAGTAGGCTGTTTGCTGCTGTCTGCTTCTGAGTGTGTTCTAAACTGGGGTTCTTATTAGGGGGGCTCCTTCAGGCTGGCTTATATACCTTTCTGAAGGGCCGCTGACTACGCAAATACATTCATACTAGGAAACTGTGGCTACTGGTCATGGGGTCCATATGGGACCTCTTAGAATGTTCTAGCACTTTCTCTCTGCCTATCTGAGTATGTTGGGGCACCATGAGTGGGATATGGAATATTCCAGGATATTCCGGGTGGTTCCGGTAGATTCTCTAGTCTTCCGTCCACCCCAAAGTATCAACCCATGACCCTTCCTAGCTACTGGAATGTGGTAGAAGGTCCCGGATCTTTCTGGAAGCTTCCGGAATATTCGAGCATATTCCGAACCTTTTTTTCCTCCATCATGACCAGAATATACTAGAACCTACTAGAACTTTCCAGAACCTTCCGGAACTCTCTGTGGGGAGTCTCTGGGAGTAGAGTATGATAGGACAAAGGCCCTAGCAGTGGTTGACAGATTATTAGTGGTGTGTACGGGAATTGGTAGAATATTCTTCTTGGGGCAGTATTTAGTTGCTGTTTGATGGTTTAAACCAGGGTATTGGTGTATTGACAGTGCCTTTTGAGTGTCCCTGGGTTGTGAATGGTGTGGGTACACTCCCGTGGTCACCTGCCTGCTCGTCATGGTCTAGCTGATCACGGAATTTGCCCTGGTCTCTGAGACCTGTCCTAGTACCAATCCAATTTGGTGCTTGACACTGCCTGGTACCCACACCCAAGAACCCGCGGCTCAGCAGCAGGT
The DNA here is from genome assembly GCA_002964805.2 of Trametes villosa. Classification (NCBI taxonomy): domain Eukaryota; kingdom Fungi; phylum Basidiomycota; class Agaricomycetes; order Polyporales; family Polyporaceae; genus Trametes; species Trametes villosa. The sequence goes on along the minus strand of PUDQ02000049.1, from coordinate 93,902 downwards.
GGCATCTAGACACCAGCTCCCGCGGGTGCTATGGGTACGGGTGCGTGCATGGGTTCGAGACCAGAGAGAGGATTATTTTACGGTGGAAAGTGCGGGCATGCAGACCAAACAATCAGGCAGCGCACAATTTTGGTCATTGTACATTATACATACATGTTCTAACAAGTAGTGAGACCTACACCTACTCCCCGGGGCCCAAATCAGAACTGTCAGAGACTGTCAGGAGGTCCGGGAACTCAGAGAGCAGCTCATCCTCCTAGGCGGCTGCATCCTTGAGTTCACCCTTATCATTGAGGCCATCGTTGGATCCGCCCGAGTCCCAGTTGTCGTCTTGCGGTGGCAAGGCATTCTGCAAAACATGTGTGAGAGAAAGAAGACGATCACGCGCGCGTGCCTCGTACCGGGAGCCGGCTGCGCACCCACATCTCCACATTGAGGATGAGGTCCTCCCTGGGAGTGCGGAGTGCCTGGCTCATTGCGGTAGCCGTCTTGAGGCACGCCGATGCGAATCCGCGTCGGCGTGCCTCCCGCCTTGTACTTGTTTGGCTCACACCACAGATGACTTCATATCTGGTTCCCAGGTAGTCCAAATATTGAAAATCATATGTCATTAGAAAGCTATGGATGAACAGAATCCAATGGTGCACAAATGGTGATGTGCTAATTATCACAGCACCCATAAATAGGGCAACAAATGCCCATTAGTGCCACAATTCAGCCACTTTCAGCTTCTATAGCTTATATCACAGTATAATGTGCACAAACCCCCCAGGTATTATATACCATTGGATTCAAAGTTTTGAACCTTATGCAATAGGCCATGCTGTATGTTACAAAGATAATCACAGGGTGCATAAATGCTCAAATTGTGCTCAAAATGACAGCACTGTATAGTACAGTGACGGCCAAAAGTATCTCCCCACCCCCCCTCCGGTGCCTATTTTGGTCTGTAGCACCTGTTTACTGTAGACTACAGACGGGATATCAGGAGGTATAGAGAGTGTAGTACATGCTGTATGCAAAACAACAAACACCAGGAAAATCCATAGGCTCTTTCCCAGAAATTCTGAGCAAAAGTGCTGGAGACCACTTTCTAGGGGGTCAAATTTTACTGTCTGTTCTGGTCCCTGGATACTGTGGGGTGTCTTTCTGGATCCAAAGTATATATGGCACCCTAGATAGTACTATATAGTAGGGTAGTGTCATCTCTGCATATGCTACAATTTTTGTAGCAATGTCTGCAGATCAAGGGGTATAAAAGAGTTGGCTAGCACCTGCGCACAATTTGTAGCATACTGGGACAGAACCGTACCTGGCAGTAAACAGATATGCATGACAGATAGCGCCCCAGGACTCTCTACAAAAATGTGTCAGAGTTGCCAGAAAGGACTCCTGTTGCAATGAGTAATTTACAAAATTGTCACCCCGCGCGCAGAGGATTGCAGCTTGTTGGCTCTCTAGAATGGTGAATACATGACCGCCACACTTCATTCCAAGTGTGATAAATACCTTTGATATAGGCCTAAACTATGGTAATAAACCTGAGCACTGGAGGCTCCTGGGTCAGCTCTGGCTAGCTGTTTACTGCAATTTTTCTCCTGCAGAAATTCATGCGCTGACTGTGAGCCACACCAAGAGCAGGTTTGGACCTCAGAATATCTGGACACCCAGTGAGTGCATACATACAACTGTATGGAAGCTACCAACATATTTTATAATCACTCTACCTCAGTATTCATGGACTTACAGGTTGCACCATTTCTTGTGTTCTGTGAATCCGCACAAATACAGCGTAGTGTTTCAGTCACAGCTGACCCAGGAGCCTCCAGTGCTCAGGTTTAAGGAGTACCTAGGGATGAGGAGGCCCAACTGCGGCAATAGCCACGGAGGGGTGTGGGTGGGGATGAGGACAAGGAGACGGTGGAGGACAAGAGAGAGAGACGCAGATGATGCCGCACGCGGAGCCGAACTTCACATGGTGGCTGTGCATGTGGGCGCTCTGGACTTCGCGTTTTTGCCCGCATCTCTCTCTCTTGTCCTCCACCGTCTCCTTGTCCTCATCCCCACCCACACCCCTCCATGGCTATTGCCGCAGTTGGGCCTCCTCATCCCTAGGTACTCCTTGGAGACTCACTGGCGTCCCTCATCCCCCCGACCATCATCTCGGCCGCGCGTTTGTATGGGTGGTTACCCATACAGACGCATTCCTCTCGTTCCCCGCGACTCTGCCCCTCCGAGCCACTCATATGGTGTTGTATCACCGTGCAGGCGTGCCACCACCTGAAAGGACCCATTGACATCGATCAACCAGAGAGACCCACCATGAGCCCAGCCGGGACTTTGTTTCGCCTCTACGTGCATGTACGCTCGTCTCCTGCTCCTGTGCCACGTATACCAACTCTGACACTCTTCTGCCATTCCACGCGCTCTTTGTTCGACACCGGTGTATTTGCAATTGGGGGGAGAGGGCCAATACTGGTGTGTCCGATTGATGAGGTTTTGCAGAGAATTGTGATCATTTATGAACACCTTTGATTACACTGAATAGCTATCAAAGGGCACTCACTGTGTGGCTTCAACAAAGGGGCTTGATGTACCCCCATATGTCAAAATTCAAAATTAACTGACAACACCATGATAGTTTTCACCTGCCTACGCTTGGTATGTAGCAAGCCCAAAAGCTATTTGCTAAAAAGTACTAGAAGTGCTCAATATCTTACATGCAGGGCAAGCAATGTACACCGGAAACTTCCCTAATTGAGTAAGTATACATATCACTTTGTAGCAACTGTTTTATTAGAGGATAGCTCCTACAAAAATGCTACTAGCTGATTTGATTTTTCTGTAGTTGATTCAAGAAGTATTTCAACCCTGCTAACTAATGAATGAACACCCTGATAACAATCATATCTCCATATATCATGGTGTTCACCATTGAATACAAGTTGATACCAGAGCAATTTGTGTGGAGGTAACAACTGAGGCTTTCTGTGATAATTTGACCTAATTTCTTGCTCATTATGCTGACTTACCCATTTTCCAAGCCATCCTGCTTGCATTTATATACCATAGAAAGTTTATCAGTAGAAACAACCTGACAAGACAGAAAATTTGCCCAATGTAGCAAAAAAAGTAGGCTGTTTACCATCAGATGCAGCAAGTGAGATCAGCAGTTGTAGATCTGAGCAATTGACAATCTGCTATCAGATTGTCATTAACTTGCTTAACTACCTCTACTGTTAGTAGTAGCATAGTAATTGCCTACTTGAATGGAGAGGCATGTTTGTATAGATTTTATCTGCAGCCACACTCAATCAGCATATCAACAAAAGTTGAATATATGCACTTTTTCTGTGTAGCAGGTAATCCAACACTGCCAGTAGTTTGAAAGCCTATAACCATGTTTGGAATATCCAGTATGTACCATTAGATAGGTCTTGGAAAGCTGATTCTGATGACATATAAAACTCTAGAAGCTGGATGTGGCTGGGCTGTGGCACTGATGGGGAATTGCAGCACTGTTAGAGACTGCTGTAGTTGGTATTACAACTGGCTTTTTTGACAGTGTGATCCTACTCATAGACAGTTTCCTGCTAACACTTGTTTCATGTCATTTGGGCTACCAGGGCCAGAGTTACAAAGGGATTTATGTTATGAGCCACAGGCTACTTTGTTGTCCCTCCTTCTCTAATTTATGCATAGAATGGAAAGTGACAAGCTCAAGATTTTGTCTGCTTAGCACACCACAGGAGGCATTCCATTGACTGAACCATTGTACTGCTGCCATTTTGAGCATCATTTGATTACTTGTGTGGCCTGTAGTTACTTAAACAACATATAGCATAGCTCATTGAACAGAGGCTGAAAAACTGAATCCAATAGACACTTTTTGTTTGCAATATTGAACCGGATTGTGTGGGGCTGATGGCTGCATCGAGTGGGTGTTGCCGAGATCTGCTCCAAACGCTCCAAAATGCCCGTAGCACAGTGACGGGCGAAATTCTGCGCCGTCGTTGGCTGGCGATGGGCGCCTCGTGCGGCTTCACTCGCACACGCGCTGGGCACGAACGCTCCGTCGCTCCACCAAACCTCCCCGATCTGGACTGCTCCAGCTTATTAATTGCATTGCACCACCCGTCTATATCGCGAACAAAAAGTGTCTAATGGTTCATAACAATTTGAGGGTTTGTGCATATAATACTGAAATACGAGCCATAGAAGCTGAATGTGGCTGAATTGTGGCACTAATGGGGATTTGCTGCCCTATTTACAAGTACTAGAGTCGGTATTACATCCTGATTTGTTCACCATTGGATTTTACTCACTTATAGCTTTCTGATGACATATAATACATGGTAATTGAACTATCCAGTGGCCCAAAATGAAATTATTTGTGCGAAGAGCCAAACAAGACCAGATCTGATGGCAGGGAACCTGGCAGGGAACACGGATTCCGTGTTCCCTGCCATCAGCTTTGGCTTTATTTGTTCTCAGCCACAGCTTACAATATTACCCCCTCCTCTGGTTCTTTTGGCCACTGCTCCTCCAGTTCTGTTCCAAATGACATGTGTTATATACCGTTAAAAAGGTGCTTCTGAGCTCTACAACATGGGGGTATTGACATGTATCAATTACCCATCATCTCTCCTGTAACACTTCATTATAAGAGGACATGAGCCACTTATTAACCCTGCACAGCAGTGTACAGTCAATTTGAACTGATCACTACAGTCTCATTAGACCCTGCTTAGGTCTGGAAAGTGCTGAGGGGTATAGCTGTGATACAAGCATCCCTCTGTCCCTTCAAACCAGTAAATCGCTGTTTACACAGTAGTCTCCTTACCAAATAGTGTATATCTTTGCTCTATAATACACTTATGGTCAAGGGCTACCTGATGTGATTGTTTCTGTGCCCTTATACACTTAACTCATTGCACTAAAGCAGTTTGACTACAATTTGAAGCAAGTGTCCTTGAGATTTTTCTACCGGCAAATAAGTGCACAAAAGACAAAATCAGGCTAAGTCCATTCAGTGCTAGTAGAAGTTTCTGGGATGGACTTCCACTAGCGCTCAAGGGCCTTGGCCAGATTTGTTTTTGAAAAATAGGCACTTTTTGGCAGTGTTTTAGCCACACTTGTCCAGTTTCTGTTCAACCTGCAAGCACAGTATACCATTAGGACAGCATTTTTGAGGGCTATCTAATGGAGGTATGCAATGATAACAATGATGGGGACAATGTCCAGTAATCAGCAAAAAAAGAAACTGCTCGAAAGTGCTCCATAAAAGCCATGATGGCCACCTTTTTGTCCACAGCTCCTCCAATTTGTATTCAATATGCATGTGTCACATATCATTAGTAAGCTGCTTGAAGCTCTATCTGATCAGAGTACATCATCTCAGCTGAGCTGTTGATGATGCAAACTCATATTTCTTGATATTCAATGAGCAGTTAGAGAAGCATTGAGTATAATACTGATAGAGACCTCAGTATATATGAAAACACAGTTTTCAATGTTGGTATAGTTACCAATTGAGTTGTTGTAGCATGCCCACACCTCAATGTATCATGCCTGAAGTATGATAGTGAAGAATGGCTATTTAATCTCAGCATAAGATAATGTCATATCACTATCATTGCCAAGCACACAAAGTATAATCAATGTGTTTGACACCATAGAAGCCTTGTGAGCATGCTCACCTTCTAGTAGACAGCAGTATACATAGAAAGTGACTGCGCATGCTGTGCGACCTAGGGTTACACAGGCGCCCAGCAATGGGCATTAGAGCAAGGCTAGCAAGCAGTCAGAGTGGCTGTGTGCATAATCTAGCCTCTAACTCGAGAGTTTCTAATGGCTTGTGACCCTAACCCTATGTTTGTATGTGAAAGTTGTATGTGGCGCTTATTTGAGAACTAATGATTTATTAGCTGAGATTGAAAATATTTTCCCACGGGGTCAACTTTCTGTGACGCGAGTTGGCTGGGAGCTCACCCCATAAGAAACGATTTCTTTGTTCCTCATCAATCGTAATACGCAGACTGTTGATGGTTATGCACGGGCACGCTCCCGTGCGAACGCAAGCATCTCACTGTTTTTCGTCTTAGCCTTCCATGCAGCGTTCCTCGCCCATTCTTTACCTCACCATGTCGAAGCAGCCATACAGCGGTCCGATGTGAGAATACTGACCAGCCCTTGCATTCACAAGATCGTACTAACTCTAGACCTGCGACTCAGCCCCATCTGGCATTACTGGTACATGGAAAACACCTACACCGTCCTCCACCCGTCCTCCACCCAACACCTCCCTGGATACCCGGTCTGGGACCCCAACAAGAATATGCATGCCCGCAAGATGCGCAAACCACTCCACGGGACGAGCAGAGCTCCAGAAATGGCCTATCTTCACCGTCAGTTCATTAAAGAGAGCACGTTCTTCACGTGTCTGATGGTCAACTCTGAGAAACTGCAGGTAGAGAAAACAGATCAGGGTTGGTGCCTCGTGGAGGACCTGATCATGCTGTGGTTGCAGCTGGCGTGTAACCTGGACAAGGTTCAGAGCACCCTCCTCAACTCCAACGAGGCCATCCACAATCCGGAGAGACCTTGTGGGGTTGACATCTACTGGCTAAGCCCCTCCAAGTTCAACCTCACGCAGTTTTACCCCAGCGCGTCCCACACCCGATCCGTGGCTTTCAAAACCAGAGATGCGCTCACCTTCCTCGCTGTGTGCTGCTCTTTGGCCATCGTGCTCACGACCAAGCACAACGAGACCAAGAACAACGACACTGAACTCCTGCGCTGGGTCAAGGAGCTCATTCGGGCTAACATCCTGCAAGCCTGGATCGACCAGCTGCATGCGTAGCCCATCGCTGACCTTTCCCCCCGGAAGCGTGTCGGTACATTGGTCTACCCCATCCCGGACTTCCACAACGACAGCACAACATGCTGGGTAAATCATGTTCCCTGCATGATCCGGGCCAACATCCTGGTGTACATCCTCTGGCCACAGGACCCAAAGGACCACGAGACTTGCTTCCGCGCTTACCCGTTCCTAAGGGAGTACTCCCCGGCCCCCGAGGCTTGGATTCCTGAGATTCCCGAGGGCCCGGAGGACACAGGCTGTCGCCCGTACTTCCGTTGGTCTGGCTACCCGGGGCCGCCTCCTGCCGGCTGCTTCGAGGGCGGGGTGGACCCCTATGCTTGGCTGCGCAGGAGCGATGCGGAGGACAGGCGAGGACAGGAGCCTGATGGTGGACACCCTGGGGGCAACACCTCCGAGCCTCAACGACAACCCATGCATGGTCATGGGCAGCAGCCAGGTGAGAGGTTCAAGGCATTCATGACACGGAGGCAGGTGCAGAACGTGCACAAAGCACTGGAAGAGACACAGATTCAGCAGGATCAATGGCTCGAGAGGGAAAGGAAGGCTGCAATGTTCGCCCGTCCCACACTTCCTACAATAGTTTATACTGGACCACCATCGGCGACATTGACCCAACGGAACCCTCCAAGTACCAAGAGCTGGACTTTCGCTCGTACGTCAAACCGGCAGTGTTCGGAGAGCTCTGGGGAGTGCATCCCCAGTCCCACAAGCGCTACAATAGCTGGAGGGACGAATGGGATATCTGCAAGAGGTTGGCTCCTAGCAATGCTCCCCGCGACCCCTATGAGGAGTCCAACGACGAATTCAACTTGCCGCAAACGTACACCCCTGGAGTCCTCCAACTGTGTCCCTGTGTCCCCACGCTGCCTTCCCAAGGCGCGCAAGCTTCGTCCAGTGGCCGCGCTGAGGAGACGTTAGCCTCACTTGGGGGAAGAGGGCCAATACTGGCATATCCGATTGATGAGGTGTTGCAGAGCATTTCTATCATTTATGAACACCTCAGTGCACATAATAGTCACTATACATCACTATAATGTATAAATCTGACAGCAATATTTGGATTTGAGTCTGCTTATTTTCTTGTTTATCATGCTGATGTTTCTAAGCCATTTTGCTAGTATTCTCAAACCATGGATGGGTATTAGTGGAAGCAGCCCAACAGAGCTGAAAATTGGCTCAACATAGCAAACAACCCAGGCTGTGATATATATACGATCCACTGAGGGGAACGACAATTGAGTAGTGCCTTGATTATAAACAGCTGTAAGGTTGTCATTGACTGACCGAAATTGCTAGCTCAACTATTGCTAGTAGCTGATCACTGCTTTGATGCAAGACCTTTCTGTCTATGTGCATTATACAAGAATACATGTTATATCAACCGGAGTTGGAGATATGGACTTGATCTCAGGCTATATAGAGGGTGATCCAACACTACTAATGGTTTTCAGGCCTATGACAGGGATAACTAGTGTCTACCATTAGATAGATATGGCATATAACACTCTGGGGGTTGGTGCATGAAGTAATAAGATATTAGCCAGAGAAACTAAATGTGGCTGAGCTGTGGCACTGATGGGGAACTGGAGCACTGTTAGACAGTGCTGTAGTGGACATCACACCTCACTTTTTTACACAGTGTGATCCTACTCATAGATAGCTTCCTGCTAACACTGATTTCATTTCATTTGGACTACCAGGGCTAGAGATACCAAGGAGTTTATGGGATGAGCCAAACAAGGCCAAAGCTGATGGCAGGGAAGTCAAAATCAGTGTAACACCTCAGAACTCGTCTGCGTAGCACACCACAGGAGGTGTTTCATTGACTGGGCTATGATATCATGCTGAAAACCCTGTAAAAATTGATTATACGATATACTGCTGCCATTTTGAGTACAATTTGAATGTTTATGCAGCCTGTGATCACCCTTACAACAGATCGCTTATCCCATCAAATAGGAATTGAAAAGTTGAATCCAGTGACATGTGATACCTGGGGGGTTTGTGCACATGGTACTGAGATATGAGCCATAGGAGCTGAATCTGGCTGAATTGGGGTACTAATGAGGATTTCATGCCTTTTTTCTCAGTACTGGAGGGAGTATTATATTCCAGCTTCTAGACCATTGGATTCCACTCACTCATAGCTTTCTGATGACATATAATACATGATATTTGGACTAAGCAGTGGCCAATACTGGCATGTCCAATTGATGGGATAATGCACAAGATTTCTATCATGTGTCAACAGTACTCACATACCCCCTTCAGTGCACTCAAGGGCTATTGTTGTGCATTGGCGGGTGGTGTCAATGTTAAAAGAACCTTGAAATGCCTCTATATGTCAAAAAAAAAGACTCTACACCCCAGCAGCAAGATACATTCAGAAGTAGGTGAAAAGCCAGTGTTGTTTTGAGCCTTCATGTTATTGTTTTTGAGTACTAGGAGCATATACTCAACCCAGAACCAATGCACAGTGGTGACAAATGGCTACCTAATCTCAGAATGGGATGATGCCATTTCACTAGCATTGTGATGCTCAGAAGGGATAATGAACATGTTTGACCCCTGAAGAAGCATTGTTGGCATGCCCTGTGGCTTTAAACAGTGGGTTGGGGAGCGGCTGCCCCTGCTGTGCCACCTAGGGTCACACCGGTGCACAGCAGTGAGCATTAGAGCAAGGTTAGCAAGCAGTCAGAGTGGCTACGTGCACAATCGAGTCTCTAGCCCTAGAGTATCTAATGGGATAGGACCCTAACCTCGGAAGGGATATGTGTACAAGGTGATGCGCACATGCTCAGTTCTTGCTTGTATATGTGAGATATAGGTTGTTCTTCATGCAATATATTCAGCAGCTCACCTTAGACCCCAGTGTGTTGTCTGTCAACTTGAACCCCAGCCTTTCGCTCTCAGCAGTATCAAGCTCTAACAGGTTATGAGCCCTGCGGCTCTAACTGCCCTTGCTCAACTCCCTGCTCTCTGCTTGCAATCCAGCCCCATCTGCGCTCTGATCTTCCTTCAAGAGTCACCCCCAACCGGATGCTGTTGGACAGGGTTACAGCCATGCGGGCAGAGTCAGGACTACTCCCTCAGACGTTCTGGGGAGAGGCCGTCCTCTTGCTGGTCCATGTGCTCAACCGCTTGTACTCCTCTGCCTGCCCAGATGCTCCACCCTACAAGCTCTGGTATGGTCGCAAACTGGACGTGTCCCACCTCCGTGTTTGGGGCTGCACGGCCTACGTCCACGTCCAGCGTGACAAGCGACAAGGCCTGTCTCCTCACATGGAGAAACGCGTCTTCATTGGGTACCCGGAGGGCTACAAGGGCTGGAAGTTCTACAACCCCACGACGAAGCGCACTGTCATCAGTGAACACGCTGAGCTGATGAGCAGTTCTTCCCTGGCCTCAAGCGGTCGGGCATGGAGCCATATCCGTTGCGTCAGGGTCCATCTGGCATGCCCGCGAGACCACGCCCGTGATTGCAGACTCTGAGGATGAGGATGAGGACATCGAGGAAGCTGTCAACTTCATCTTTGCTTGTTCTGAGCTCGATGATGATGAGGAGTGTGCACTCTTTGTTTCCGAGGCTGAGCCCTTGACGTACGAGGAGGCCATGCGCCGTCCTGACGCGGACGAGTGGCGCAAGGCGATGGACGAGGAGCTGGCGGCGCATTGCTCCAACGGCACATGGGAAGTCACTGCACTTCCCCCGGGCAAGCGGGCGATTGGCTGCAAGTGGGTCTTCCGCTTGAAGCGCAAGGCAGACGGCTCCATCGAGCGCTACAAGGCCCGCCTTGTTGCCAAGGGCTTCTCCCAGCGCCCAGGCTTGGAGTACACGGAGATCTTCGCCCCCACCATCCGCATGTCCTCCATCCGCCTCATCCTCGCTCAGGCAGCGCTCCAGGACCTCCATATGCGCTCCATGAACATCTCTCATGCCTTCATCAACGGCGACCTTGACGAGGAACTGTACACTTGGGGGGAGAGGGCCTTTTCCGGCAGGTACAATTGATGAGGAGTGAAGTTTATTATTAATATAATGTTTGATCATAATACATTGTTTTTATGTCGCTTGGACAGTGAAATGATATTCACAACTTGGTATACAGAAGAACACTTACCCGCCTCTTTCCTGCTTTCTGGAGCAAGTTAGAATCGAGGTTGATAATATTTCCCTCGGCTACCAGACTAGTCCCAGTTTTAATCCCATCATGGAACCATACATCATCATGTTTGTCCACTACACAGCATGTAAAGTGAAACTTGCCAAAGTAAATTAACCCACACAGCCTATATCTAGATATCTGCCTTGACATTGTGGATATTGAATGCCACGAAAGCAGGGGCAGTCTCACATTTTATGTACTGGTGCAATGGCCGCTCACACTGCGGGCATATCTGGCTTGTCTTCTGGTTGAAGATGGCGCCCATCCAGGCAGTAATACTCTGGCCCTTGTATGACCCTCCCTTGTACAAGCTGTTTTTCCAGATTCATTGCGTGTGATGCCAGTGACTGCAGGTGAAATTTTGCCCAGGTAGCGCAGTTTGGTTAATTCATCCAGCAGTTCAAGCTCCCTGAACTCCTGACGCAGACTTCCTGCTATTCCTCCAGTCAGCTTCCGTGGGTCAAAGGGCTGCACAATAAAAGTCCCATTGTATGTGGATCCCCGGGACAGGCATGTATATATTGACTGATGCGAGCGGCAATTCTGTAAATCACACACATTGTGCGGCCGGGTGCGCCCCTGGGAACCAAAGTCTGTCATGGCAAAGTTGGGAATCACAGACACCTGGTCCCGGGAGATGGACAGAAAATTTCCATTGGGCATCTTGCATCTGATCTTGCGTGACTGATGGCTGATGGGCACTACATTTTCTGGGAGTCCTTCCAGTTTCACCGGAGTGGGTGCAGCAGTGAGCTTGACAAATAATGTCTCCAGTGTCTCCTTGTCTTCGCTGATGGGTCTGGACTTCCAGCCTACCACCACTCCCTCCACACCATTGGTCACGCAGCACTCTGTCGCTTCATTGATTTTAATCATCACTGGCATCCCAACACACAGCGTGAGCTTGCCAGGCAGGTGGTCTGTCAGGGTATGTGAGAGATTCCACAGACAGTCCTGGAGTTCAGGGCTCAGAATATTGGTAGAGCACCTGGGATTCATAGTCTGCCTCCTCTGCTTTTTAGTTGCTTCATCGTCATTGCTGGCAGACAGCTTGTCAATGGAATAAAACGCAGTCAGGGGCTGGCCATTTTCCCTTGCAAACCGCTCGCAGCCCAGCTCATTGATCTTGTCCCTGTGGGTATTCCAGGCTGTGATGATGGACACATTGCGGAAGCATGGCTGGTTTAGTTTGGGTCTCCCTGGACCACGGCCTGCAACACGAGATTGGAGAAGCTGGATGTCCTCAGGTGTGCAGGATTTATATCTGAGATTTTCCAGCGCTGTTCTGAGCTTGGCATCATTCACACCCTGGGACCGCTGCCGCATGTTTTCTCTCAATATGACCACGGTGGTAAACTGGTGCCACAGTGCCTTGCCAATAGAGGCTTGCTGCTGCGCATGGCTGTGGGTGCGGTGGATGACTCGGCCAACCTTGTGTGAATATGATGCATTGCCACTCATGGCGGGGGGCAGCTGGGCAAAGTCCCCTGCAAAAATCATATTGATGCCCCCAAACGGTGCTCCATTATTTTTGAGTGCTGCACACATTTTTGCGCAGATGGTATATACACTGCCGCAGTCAACCATGCTGATCTCATCAATAAACATATACTCAACATTTTGGAGGCGCGCACGCACTTGCAGCAAGGTGGCAACAGAGTCTGAGGAGCTGTTCTGCCTGAGACCCAGCATTGAGTGGTATGTAGAGCCTCCGATCAGGGCAGCAGCAGACCCAGTGGGTGCCATGCACATAAACCGGTAGCTTTCCTGGCGTGCAGCAAAAAAGTGCGTGAGGGCTTTGATGACCTGGGACTTTCCAGTGCCTGCCATGCCCCCAAGATACATCTTAAGATGCTCACCATTGGAATCTACAGCATGGTTGGCCACAATACGGAAGGCGCGCTCCTGCGCTTCGTTGAGGCTGAATTCCCTGGCAGTGGTGTCAATGAGTGCCTGTGCCTCCTGGTCCTTTGCTCTGAATGCTTTGCTCATATAGTATGACTTGTCAATCACCTTGACCTCGTCGACTTCTGTGTTGGTAGGCAGGGAATTATTTGCATTAGCAGGTTTCTTCAGAGCAGCCTGTGCATCCCGGGCATCCAATATTTCCTGGCGCATGCTGGCAAGAATACTCTTCCAGTCAGCTGAGCTCATGTCTTCCTTGCTTTGGAACCGTGAGGGCAGGTCAGCTGCTGCCTTTTCTTTCATGGGGTCTAGCCAGCCAGAGCCCTGAATAATTTGTTCTGCCTGGGCCATTTGTGTCCGCCTGCTGATTTCTGCGTTGCTCAGCTCTGTCCAGTCATTAGCACGCAGGACCATGGCTTCAATTTCACTGATATTCAGTTCACCATCATCATTATAATACTGGGTGTCCATGTCATCGAGGGTGGCATTATCCAAGTTGAAAGGCGAGCTGCCGGTCTTTGCACCCTTTTTGCGTGCTGCGGAAAAGTCGTCCCTGGCATCATTGCACTCATACTTGATATGGAAAAACTTCATGACCTCCTTCTGCCTCTCAGTGAATGGATATCCGTTGAATACATCATCCCAGAGCACATCCTGACTAGGCCTCAAATCCTGCCCCGCCCGCCACGGCTTGAAGAGTGTGAGCATGGTCATGCAGTACTGCTCCCGGTTGCCTGCATCCCGGCGTGGAAGTGAACCCCCAATGAAGTTGGGAACAAATGCCTCTGACTCATCCGGAAGCTTGACATGGTGTGTCTCATACTGCGGATGGTTTTCATGAAACCTAACATATTTGGATCGGGGATTAGCTTTCTTAGGACTAGGGGCTGCGTCTTCCTGTAGGCGCTGATTAGAAGCCTTGGTCAGCAAAAGTTCATCCTCTGATTCTTCTTCCTCTTCTTCAGGCAGTCCTGCACCCTTGAGCTCAGCATCTTCATTGACATTATAGTTGTCCTCAAACTCAGAGTCTACATCTTCTTGTTCAGGATATTCCTCAAGCTTAGGGCCCTTCTTGCGGCTACTGATGCGCTGCTTCTCTGCCAGCCGGACCCAATCATACAGCGACATGTCTTCATACTCTGTGGGGCGCCATATATAATCTTGCACAGGAGAAAGAGCAATAATCCGCCTGGTGGTCTCCCCATTCCCTGCCTGGCCAAGCATCACCTTAGTAGTGCCCTCCTCGGTAATCTTGGTAGAGTCCTCCCATGCGCGCATCACCTTGTACACATATCCCTTCCAGAAGCATGTACGGAACCTGTGGCTCTTGTAATGGTCGGGATGCTTGAGCAGGTACATGGCTGCCATGGGTCCCCCAATTTCAGAGCAGGCTGTCAGGGAGTTTACTATTTTAGTGATTAATGAACGAGCCTTCTCCTTGGTAGACTTTTGACTTCCTAGTAGCTCCACATTCCGCTCAAACACCTGCTGAATGGACTGAAACATCACATGCGTCTTGAGTGGGGTTTTTGTGGTATAATCCGCCACATAGGCTATGACAGATTTAATGGCAGTGCCTGAGAGCAGGCTGGTGACATCAGTGTTGCTGCGCATCAGATATGTCACTGCAGGCGTGAATGTATTAAGCCAGGCTTCACCCTTTTTCATCAGCAGTGCACCCGTACTAGGGTCCGCTATAGTTTCTGGGCGGGTCTCCCTGGGGAAGCGGGCCTTGCAGTTGCCATTTTTATCAGTGCAGCCACGGTTGTCAAAGTCAGGCTTGTCAGACCTTCCCAGATCAGCCTTGTCTTTCTTGGATGATGCATGGCAGGTGTGTCTGTTGGACAGGTACAATATCTCATCTACAGTCTGCCTGAACCTGTCCCACCATGACTTGTGTCTCTGACACTTGATGCATTCTGTTTTTGGTGGGTGGTCACATCTCTTGGGCGGCGCTTCAGGCAGTGTCTCTGTAGGGGAAGTTCTGGTAGGATTTTTATGCTCCTCATCAGAAATATTCTGTCTCACACTTTCCATGCTCCCAGTGATGAATTCTCCCATGTGCACACTTTCCAGATACTCCACCATGGCCTTCTGAGCTGGGGTCAATGATTTTATCACGTATCTCCTGCGGGGTCAGTGAATTTTTGATCCAGATTAGCATGTGCATGTGCAAAGTCAGCCGGCCCTGCTGCTCTACAGTCCCATAATATCCAGATGTCTCGCCATATAAGCCTGGTCCGTCTAGCCCTACACCGAGGACATGCTTGATGAACAGGTCCACCATCATCTTAAAAAAGCGAGCACCTGCTACAGGGTTATTGGCTATCAAATGCAGGCGCTCATTTTTATCCCTGAAGGCAGGCACAAATTTCTGATTGGTATCAGCAAAATATAATGCAATGGGGTGCTTGACATCAGCAGGGGCAAAGGTGACAAACCACGAGGGAGCACCCAGATATGACACGAGGGACCATATTTCATTGCGCATATACTTTTTGCTTGTAATGGACCCTTGGACCTTGTAATTGACATGATCCAGATCATTCAATATCTTGAAACAGGCCTTCTCATCCTCGGTTTATGGCTTCATGGAGCCAGTACTCAGCCTCTGAATAATATCACTTAGGGTGGAGTCCTTGATATTGAGCAGCCTGTTGGCAATGTCACCAAACTTGTTCTTGTCTGCCAACAAATATCCTGCAGTGGTGGATTTTTTAATCTGCTCATGGTTGAGTGCAACTAGTGGAAATAAAGGCTCTAGCTGAAAGCGCTTATCATGGTACATTAACAGCTGCTGCTTTCTGCGCTCTTCAGACACTGGCCTGCATCCGGTTGCAGAATTATTGAGACCACCCAGGCCATATGGGAACAACCAGGGGAACATCTGAGGATACAGCTGGGGATTGTGGTACAGGCTCTCTGGCTCGGCCGACTGACCTATCCCAAGCACCTTTCCCCCTGACTTGAAGTGTTCTATGGCACGTGCAGTGATCTCATACGGCCTAACCTTTCCCATGTGCTCCAGACTTGCTCCAGTCAGCCCGTGGACAACAAAGGGGCAGTCACCGTCATCTGCACCCTCGTCCTCTTCAGATGCATTTACAGCGGTAGCCTCTGGGTCTTGATTAGATTCCATGCTTCTAGAGTAGTTTACGATCACTGGTGGTTCATCTTCTGGATATGAGTTGATATTCTCATAGGAGATCTGAAGGTCTGCATAGTCTGCATGATTGAGCTTGAGCCACTCTAGCGCATTTGCCACTTTGTTACGCCGGACCAACATTGGTGTGCGGTTGTATTCCTTTGCCGTTGGTTGGTTGGGTCCCAGATATAAGAAGGCCAACACCTCACTTAGCTCTTCACATTTAGGTGGCAGTACAGAATATATCTTGGGCATTGGGAGCGAATGGCTCACAACATTGGCCCGAAGCTTTGACATGCCTGACATATGTACCTTGACAATGCAGTGGTTGTGTTTGACACGTGCTATGAGCATTTTTTCAGTGAAGCTCAGGTTTTGTAGTTGGGGTGGTATTTCCCCAATCCGAAGGCCATTTACAAGACTGTCTGGGGGCATATGACCATCCTTCAAACTAGTCAAGCATGAAATGCAGATAACCTCACAATTAGGAAGCAAAATTGGGCCAGGGATATCAGCAGTTGGGTCATTAGTGGCTCTCCGCTCTTTTCTTGTCACAAGATTATCAGACATCAATAGGCTTTGATGAAAGTCTTCCTTGCTAATTGGTGTCAGGAGCTTTTGTTGTACAAGCTGTGCACACACCGCACAAGCAGACTCCTGGAAGTCAGAACAATCTTTTGAGAAGCCTTTGACAACCTCCCCGGAGTAACATGTGGTGGAGGGAATCTGCGCAATTTCTCAGCTTGCGATGACTTGCGGTTATCCCTGTATTGTTGATTTCTCACCAAGGGGGTCTTGGGCTTCTTAGATGGAACAAACAAGCAAACATGCTGCACACATGTGTGTTTTATGAGCTCAGTGACAGTCGATTCCTTGCTTTTGCGCTGGGATATATGCATCAAATGGTGGGATTGTGCCACGTACCAAAGATGTTGCTTGGATAACTTGGTCACTAGAGTGGGGATAGGGATATCCGCAACAAGTAAACTATCTACGCCGCTATAGTTACTAACCATTGAGTTTGGTATGTAGCTTCGAAACACATATTTAGTATCATCATCTGATTGTAGGGTGTTCCTGCAGACAAAGTCATTGAGCTCAGTAGCTAGCCACACATGAGCAGATCTGCCCTTGTGAGCAGCTGCACCTCCCTTCAACGTATCCCGTAAAGGTGCCTGTTGCACGGATAAGCAGTATTTCTTGGCCAAGCCAGACAGGGCATGGTGGGCCAAGCATTTATGCAGTATGACACGGAAATCATGTTGAAGGTAATTACCGCGCTGAGACATAACTCTCACCAGCCTGGCCAATGTCTGGACTGATTTGAACTCTGGTTTATAGCATATAGCTACGTCTCGACTGCAAAGCTGACTTGTACTTAGGGGGCTTGTTCTGGAGGTGCCCCCAAGAACCTCATGCTTATATATCTGGCTTTCTTTGTAACTTAGGGGGCTTGTCATGGGGGTGCCCCCAAAAACCTCACCACAATGTGGTACCAGGACTTTGGGCAACCATAAGGTTGGGCCCCTGCTAGAGGGGCTGCCCATCAGACCTTTTCAAGATTATCAGCAGCAGTCACTAGCGGTGGAGATGAGTATACCCACACCTCGGGATAGGGAGACCTGTGGACAGCTATCACGGAGCTCCAGCACTGTGCTTAGGCCAATAGGTGTGATAGTGCTGTAGTACATCAACCATTGGCACTGGGCCAGAAGGCTTATATAGCAGTGAGAATGACAAGGTATGGGGCAGTTTCATGAGGGCAGTGGTGGTGGGGAGAGGTAAGAACGAGGAGCACACGGAGATGCAAGTTCAACATGCTTATCTAAGACTTGGGGGAAGAGGGCCAATACTGGTGTGTCCGATTGATGAGGTTTTGCAGAGAATTGTGATCATTTATGAACACCTTTGATTACACTGAATAGCTATCAAAGGGCACTCACTGTGTGGCTTCAACAAAGGGGCTTGATGTACCCCCATATGTCAAAATTCAAAATTAACTGACAACACCATGATAGTTTTCACCTGCCTACGCTTGGTATGTAGCAAGCCCAAAAGCTATTTGCTAAAAAGTACTAGAAGTGCTCAATATCTTACATGCAGGGCAAGCAATGTACACCGGAAACTTCCCTAATTGAGTAAGTATACATATCACTTTGTAGCAACTGTTTTATTAGAGGATAGCTCCTACAAAAATGCTACTAGCTGATTTGATTTTTCTGTAGTTGATTCAAGAAGTATTTCAACCCTGCTAACTAATGAATGAACACCCTGATAACAATCATATCTCCATATATCATGGTGTTCACCATTGAATACAAGTTGATACCAGAGCAATTTGTGTGGAGGTAACAACTGAGGCTTTCTGTGATAATTTGACCTAATTTCTTGCTCATTATGCTGACTTACCCATTTTCCAAGCCATCCTGCTTGCATTTATATACCATAGAAAGTTTATCAGTAGAAACAACCTGACAAGACAGAAAATTTGCCCAATGTAGCAAAAAAAGTAGGCTGTTTACCATCAGATGCAGCAAGTGAGATCAGCAGTTGTAGATCTGAGCAATTGACAATCTGCTATCAGATTGTCATTAACTTGCTTAACTACCTCTACTGTTAGTAGTAGCATAGTAATTGCCTACTTGAATGGAGAGGCATGTTTGTATAGATTTTATCTGCAGCCACACTCAATCAGCATATCAACAAAAGTTGAATATATGCACTTTTTCTGTGTAGCAGGTAATCCAACACTGCCAGTAGTTTGAAAGCCTATAACCATGTTTGGAATATCCAGTATGTACCATTAGATAGGTCTTGGAAAGCTGATTCTGATGACATATAAAACTCTAGAAGCTGGATGTGGCTGGGCTGTGGCACTGATGGGGAATTGCAGCACTGTTAGAGACTGCTGTAGTTGGTATTACAACTGGCTTTTTTGACAGTGTGATCCTACTCATAGACAGTTTCCTGCTAACACTTGTTTCATGTCATTTGGGCTACCAGGGCCAGAGTTACAAAGGGATTTATGTTATGAGCCACAGGCTACTTTGTTGTCCCTCCTTCTCTAATTTATGCATAGAATGGAAAGTGACAAGCTCAAGATTTTGTCTGCTTAGCACACCACAGGAGGCATTCCATTGACTGAACCATTGTACTGCTGCCATTTTGAGCATCATTTGATTACTTGTGTGGCCTGTAGTTACTTAAACAACATATAGCATAGCTCATTGAACAGAGGCTGAAAAACTGAATCCAATAGACACTTTTTGTTTGCAATATTGAACCGGATTGTGTGGGGCTGATGGCTGCATCGAGTGGGTGTTGCCGAGATCTGCTCCAAACGCTCCAAAATGCCCGTAGCACAGTGACGGGCGAAATTCTGCGCCGTCGTTGGCTGGCGATGGGCGCCTCGTGCGGCTTCACTCGCACACGCGCTGGGCACGAACGCTCCGTCGCTCCACCAAACCTCCCCGATCTGGACTGCTCCAGCTTATTAATTGCATTGCACCACCCGTCTATATCGCGAACAAAAAGTGTCTAATGGTTCATAACAATTTGAGGGTTTGTGCATATAATACTGAAATACGAGCCATAGAAGCTGAATGTGGCTGAATTGTGGCACTAATGGGGATTTGCTGCCCTATTTACAAGTACTAGAGTCGGTATTACATCCTGATTTGTTCACCATTGGATTTTACTCACTTATAGCTTTCTGATGACATATAATACATGGTAATTGAACTATCCAGTGGCCCAAAATGAAATTATTTGTGCGAAGAGCCAAACAAGACCAGATCTGATGGCAGGGAACCTGGCAGGGAACACGGATTCCGTGTTCCCTGCCATCAGCTTTGGCTTTATTTGTTCTCAGCCACAGCTTACAATATTACCCCCTCCTCTGGTTCTTTTGGCCACTGCTCCTCCAGTTCTGTTCCAAATGACATGTGTTATATACCGTTAAAAAGGTGCTTCTGAGCTCTACAACATGGGGGTATTGACATGTATCAATTACCCATCATCTCTCCTGTAACACTTCATTATAAGAGGACATGAGCCACTTATTAACCCTGCACA
The DNA here is from genome assembly GCA_002964805.2 of Trametes villosa. Lineage (NCBI taxonomy): Eukaryota > Fungi > Basidiomycota > Agaricomycetes > Polyporales > Polyporaceae > Trametes > Trametes villosa. The sequence goes on along the minus strand of PUDQ02000049.1, from coordinate 73,729 downwards.
GCAGTGTACAGTCAATTTGAACTGATCACTACAGTCTCATTAGACCCTGCTTAGGTCTGGAAAGTGCTGAGGGGTATAGCTGTGATACAAGCATCCCTCTGTCCCTTCAAACCAGTAAATCGCTGTTTACACAGTAGTCTCCTTACCAAATAGTGTATATCTTTGCTCTATAATACACTTATGGTCAAGGGCTACCTGATGTGATTGTTTCTGTGCCCTTATACACTTAACTCATTGCACTAAAGCAGTTTGACTACAATTTGAAGCAAGTGTCCTTGAGATTTTTCTACCGGCAAATAAGTGCACAAAAGACAAAATCAGGCTAAGTCCATTCAGTGCTAGTAGAAGTTTCTGGGATGGACTTCCACTAGCGCTCAAGGGCCTTGGCCAGATTTGTTTTTGAAAAATAGGCACTTTTTGGCAGTGTTTTAGCCACACTTGTCCAGTTTCTGTTCAACCTGCAAGCACAGTATACCATTAGGACAGCATTTTTGAGGGCTATCTAATGGAGGTATGCAATGATAACAATGATGGGGACAATGTCCAGTAATCAGCAAAAAAAGAAACTGCTCGAAAGTGCTCCATAAAAGCCATGATGGCCACCTTTTTGTCCACAGCTCCTCCAATTTGTATTCAATATGCATGTGTCACATATCATTAGTAAGCTGCTTGAAGCTCTATCTGATCAGAGTACATCATCTCAGCTGAGCTGTTGATGATGCAAACTCATATTTCTTGATATTCAATGAGCAGTTAGAGAAGCATTGAGTATAATACTGATAGAGACCTCAGTATATATGAAAACACAGTTTTCAATGTTGGTATAGTTACCAATTGAGTTGTTGTAGCATGCCCACACCTCAATGTATCATGCCTGAAGTATGATAGTGAAGAATGGCTATTTAATCTCAGCATAAGATAATGTCATATCACTATCATTGCCAAGCACACAAAGTATAATCAATGTGTTTGACACCATAGAAGCCTTGTGAGCATGCTCACCTTCTAGTAGACAGCAGTATACATAGAAAGTGACTGCGCATGCTGTGCGACCTAGGGTTACACAGGCGCCCAGCAATGGGCATTAGAGCAAGGCTAGCAAGCAGTCAGAGTGGCTGTGTGCATAATCTAGCCTCTAACTCGAGAGTTTCTAATGGCTTGTGACCCTAACCCTATGTTTGTATGTGAAAGTTGTATGTGGCGCTTATTTGAGAACTAATGATTTATTAGCTGAGATTGAAAATATTTTCCCACGGGGTCAACTTTCTGTGACGCGAGTTGGCTGGGAGCTCACCCCATAAGAAACGATTTCTTTGTTCCTCATCAATCGTAATACGCAGACTGTTGATGGTTATGCACGGGCACGCTCCCGTGCGAACGCAAGCATCTCACTGTTTTTCGTCTTAGCCTTCCATGCAGCGTTCCTCGCCCATTCTTTACCTCACCATGTCGAAGCAGCCATACAGCGGTCCGATGTGAGAATACTGACCAGCCCTTGCATTCACAAGATCGTACTAACTCTAGACCTGCGACTCAGCCCCATCTGGCATTACTGGTACATGGAAAACACCTACACCGTCCTCCACCCGTCCTCCACCCAACACCTCCCTGGATACCCGGTCTGGGACCCCAACAAGAATATGCATGCCCGCAAGATGCGCAAACCACTCCACGGGACGAGCAGAGCTCCAGAAATGGCCTATCTTCACCGTCAGTTCATTAAAGAGAGCACGTTCTTCACGTGTCTGATGGTCAACTCTGAGAAACTGCAGGTAGAGAAAACAGATCAGGGTTGGTGCCTCGTGGAGGACCTGATCATGCTGTGGTTGCAGCTGGCGTGTAACCTGGACAAGGTTCAGAGCACCCTCCTCAACTCCAACGAGGCCATCCACAATCCGGAGAGACCTTGTGGGGTTGACATCTACTGGCTAAGCCCCTCCAAGTTCAACCTCACGCAGTTTTACCCCAGCGCGTCCCACACCCGATCCGTGGCTTTCAAAACCAGAGATGCGCTCACCTTCCTCGCTGTGTGCTGCTCTTTGGCCATCGTGCTCACGACCAAGCACAACGAGACCAAGAACAACGACACTGAACTCCTGCGCTGGGTCAAGGAGCTCATTCGGGCTAACATCCTGCAAGCCTGGATCGACCAGCTGCATGCGTAGCCCATCGCTGACCTTTCCCCCCGGAAGCGTGTCGGTACATTGGTCTACCCCATCCCGGACTTCCACAACGACAGCACAACATGCTGGGTAAATCATGTTCCCTGCATGATCCGGGCCAACATCCTGGTGTACATCCTCTGGCCACAGGACCCAAAGGACCACGAGACTTGCTTCCGCGCTTACCCGTTCCTAAGGGAGTACTCCCCGGCCCCCGAGGCTTGGATTCCTGAGATTCCCGAGGGCCCGGAGGACACAGGCTGTCGCCCGTACTTCCGTTCAGGTGTGGCTGAAAACAAACAAGGCCAAAGCTAATGGCAGGGAACGCAGGCTCATCCTATAAACTCCTTTGTATCTCTAGCCCTGGTGGTCCAAATCAAATCAAGCCAGTGTTAGCAGGAAGCTATCTATGAGTAGGATCACACTGTGTAAAAACTGAGGTGTGATGTTTACTGTAGTGAAAGCGACCGAGCGACGCTCGAGGTCATGGTGAAAGATGATGAAGAGCCGTGGGAAAGTGTAGATACAGGCAGGTCCGACTATATGCTCGCTCCCGCAGACTACTATCACAACATCTACTACAGCACTGCCTAACAGTGCTACAATTTCCTATTAGTGTCACAGTTCAGCCACAGCCAGTTTCTCTAGCTGACCTCTTAGTACTTCATGCACTAACCTCCAGAGTGATATATGTCATCAGGGTTCAGCTTTTTGATAGCCATCCCATGGTAGACACTAATTATCCCAACCATGGTCCTTGGCCTGAAAACTATCAGTAGTGTTGGATCACCTGCTGTACAGATTGAGTCAATATATCTAACTCCTGTTGCCACAGTAGTCTTGCAGATAGAATGTATATGAGAAAGTCCTTTCATTAAGGTAGTCATGAGCTCTGACTGATAGTAGAGATAGTAAAGCAATATGACAATCTTGTTGGGCTATTCCTGCTAACAACCACATGAAATATCTATGGTTGGAGGGTGCCAGTAGTGTTTTAGGGGGAAATACCAGGTTTGAACCATATGCATGCAGAATTGAGCGAGATCTGACCCAGGGAGGAGAGCCTGTGCTTCTGCCCTAGATGGGCGCAGCACAGAACCCCAACCACTGGGTCAATTTGCGCCCGCCTGGGCTTGCCAGAAAGCCCTTTTCAGCCGCTTTCTGGGGAGCCCACACGCGCCTCGGGGCGACGCAAAATGGGCGAGCTATCACACAGATCACGTCGCCCTATGTGGGCTAGTTGCACCTAGCGTAACAATGTCAGTACTTACCACATTGCCTCCGTGTTTGCAGATCCTGGTAGACCTATTCAATGCGAACCAGTAGAGCCACTTGCCAGGCAAATCGGGCCAGAGACGAGCGAGATATCAAAGAAGAGAGCTACCCAGGGAGAGGTGAGAGGTAAGGCTGCACATAGGTTCAGGTCACTGCATAGGTCGACCCGATCTGATCCGCAAATTAACCTGTAGGTTCAGGTCAACTAGGTTCAGGTACCTAGATGGCAGATCGACTCCAGCTCTGGATCAAGGCTTGTGATCCGGTTAATTGACCTACATGATCTGTTTGTAGGATACATCCACTCACTTAATCTCAAATGATGGTGCAAAATCATAATATCTGGCCTCAAAAGTTGTAAATCTCAAGGCATGTGGATTGGTGGTATGCACCCAAGCTATATATAGACCTTATTGTGCTGTCATAATGTGTTTAGACATTGTATGAGACTTATTATGACCCGAACTTGGTACAGCATTCACAAAACAGACCATGTATAGGTCGACCTGTAGGTACTAGGTACAGATCACTAGGTCACAGGTACCTAGAAGACAGATCAACCCCAGTTCCAGATCATAGCTCATGATCTCCCATTACCTATAGGTACAGATCCAGATCACCTACGGATCGACCTATGTGCAGCCTTAGTGAGAGGTGAGCCTGCCTAATCAGGGTGGTGCCCAGCCGAGAGTCAAAGCGCCTGAGTTCCCGCGCTATCTGCATGTCCGGGAGCCTGGGAAAGATGAGATTAGCTTGTTATCAACGAGAGATAAGAGTCCGGGGGCTGATAAGCAGCCACCCGCCGGAACTGGCCCCATTAAGCAGGTGACCGGGCCTTTCGGCGGGGGAACATATTAAGGGGTTCCTAATGTAATGCGCTCTGGGCCATTTGATGGTTCGTATTATAACAGAACTACCACAGCTGCTGATCCGTGCTCAAGGCCTCCGGCATTGTGCTTGTCAGGTCGCGGTCATTCACACACCTGTCTCCCCATTTGCGTGTCCCGTGCACATTGTGCCCGTGGCGCCTGGTCTAGTCCTTGTCCTCGAGGGTCTCTCGAGGGTCTATGTTGCTGTGCCCATTGTGTCGCAGTTGTTGTTGTTTGCAGCCTCGTCTGCATGGGCAGGCTCGCCACTCGCGTTGTGGCAGCAGCTGTTGCAGTTCTGATGCATCATGTACCATCAGATGGCCTGGAGTGTATTGCATCATGTACCATCAGATGGCCTGGAGTGTATTGCATTAAGTTCCGTATCTGGCCTATGCCGTAATTCTCCCCCGGTGAAGCCTCCGGGGCCTGATGTATATGGCAGGAGCCCCGTGGGATCAGTCTTATCAGCTTGAGATAAGCTCCCTTTGGCTAGACCACATCAATGCCCCTCTTTTCCTCTTGATATAATACATTCAACAGAGTGTAACACCACAGCATTTGTCTTCCTAGCACACCACAGGAGGTGTTTTATTGGCTGTGCCTTGATATCATGCTGAAAACACTGGACAACTTATTTTACCATACACTGCTACCATTTTGAGCACAATTTGAGTGTTAATGCAGCCTGTGGTTACTGTTGTAGCATATAGTGTATCCCATTGAATAGGGAATGAAGAGCTGAATCCAATTGTATATAATACTTGGGGGGTTTGTGTGCATCACACTAAGATATGAGCCATGGAAGCTGGATGTGGCTGAATTGTGGCACTAATGAGCATTTGTTGCCTTACTGATCAGTACTAGAGTGATCATTACATTTCAATTTGTGCACCATTGGATTCTACTTACTCATAGCTTTCTGGTGATATGACATTCATACTATTTGGACTATCCGGGGGCTGGAAATGAAGTATTTGTGAGAGGATTTGCATTGGAAGCCAAACATAACCAAAGCTTATGTCATGCCGTGCGGCCATCAGCTTTGTACCTGTTTGTTCTCAGCCACAGCTTACATTATAGCCCCCTGCTTTAGTTCTTTTGACCACTGCTCCTCCAGTCTTGGTCCAAATGGCATGTGTTATATACCGTTAGAAAGGTGTTCATGAGCTCTATAACATGGGGGTATTGACATATATTAATGTTCATCATCACCTCTATGAAACCTTATTAGAAGGACACATTAATTACTTACTCAGCCTGTACAGTAGTGTACAGTCAATTTGAACTGATTACTATGATATCATTAGACCCTGCTTAGGTCTGGAAAGTATCCAGGGGTGTAATTGTGATACAACACCCCTCTGTCCCTTTAAACCATTAATGTCTTATTCACCCAGCAAAAAAAGCAGTAAATCACTGTTTACACAGTAGTCTCCTTACTAAATGTTGTATATCTTTGCCCCATAATATACCTATGGTCAAGGGTGACCTGATGTGATTGTCTCTGTGGCTCTATACCCTCTATTTACTGTGCTGAAGCAGTTTTACTACATTTTGAAGCAGAGCTCTTGAAGCCCTTTTCTCACGCAAAATAAGCACCCAAACATAAGATGTGGCTAAGTCCGTTTGGCACTAGTAGAAGTCACTGGGATGGACTTCTACCCGCGCCCAAGGGCCTTGGCCAAATTTTCTTGAAAAATGGGTGCTTTTCGCGGTATTTCTACCATAGCGCGCTCATTTTCTATTCAAATAACAAGTGGTGTATACTGTTAGATAGGAATTTTGAGGGCTATCTAATGGTTCTGAGAAACCATGGCATTGCATGTGACAATGCACAATATTCAGAAAAATACTGTTTGACAGTATCTATTGAAAGCCATGGTGGCCACTGTTTTGCTTATACCTCCTCCAGTGTATATCTAAATTGCATGCATTATATACCCTTATGAAGCTCCTCTAGAGCTCCACTGTGTGATGGTATAGTGTCATAGCCTGACCCCCTCATGCTCCATGATTAGGCCAGGCTGTTCATTGTGTAATAGGGGCCTGTGGCACCTAGAGAGAGATTACTCTCAATACTAAGTTGTCAAGATTATGGTATATGTAAGCATATAATGTTAAGCAGTTTAACACAGCTATCAACCAAGCTATTGCAACATTCACAACAATTGAGTATAGTGCACCATAGCCTATACAGCAACAAACTATGACTGAGCAAGGCACTTGCCCTTGGGTACCCACACTAGATCTGTGTACTGAGGCATGCAGACATGCCTATTGAAGACTTGCACTTGGCTGACAATGTACACCAATGAAGTATGGCTGCAACAAAGGGCAACATAGGTTAACATAGGGTAACATTGCATACTATCACTATCCTACTTTCAAGGTACAAGCAATGTGTATACCCCTCATAGAAGCATTGTTAGCACCCTCTGCTGCTTTGAACAGTGGTTGGCACAGTGACTGCCCATGCTGTGCCACCTAGGGTTACACAGGCACCCACTGATGAGCATTAGAGCAAGGCTAGCACAGCAGTCAGAGTGGCTGTGTGCATGATCTAGTCTCTAACCCTAGAGTTTCTAATGGATTGGGACCCTAACCCCAAGTTTGTATGTGGAAGTTCTATACAGCGCTTATTTCAAATCTAACGATTTGTTAGCTGAGATTGAAAATATTTTCCCACAGGGTTGACTTGGTGTCACACATTTTGGCTGGGAGCTCACCCCATAAGAAACAATTTCTTTGTTCCTCATCAATTGTAATTATATAGTGTACGTGTTACACCGTCCGGGTCATCAAAGCGTCGCACACACTTATTGCACCAGTGTGCGTACTCCGGTTGACCGGAAGCGCAGATGCGGTTGTTCCGGCGCTGCATCACCTCGGTGAATCAATCCTTCTGGTGGCCAAGGTGAGGAACATCTAACACACCGCCATGGTCCTGAATGTCGTGGAGAAGGGCAAGTAAGACGAAACCATCCCAGGTGTGAGAGGTGCGCAGGCGAAAGCGCGGCTCCAGGCGGTTGTCGCCCTCAAGCTTTGACAAGGACTTGTGGTATATATGGGCGGCATTCGTAGCTGAGGTCCAGGAGAGAACGGACAACGTGGTGAAGTGCTCGAGGACTTGACGGGCGATGCACTTGTGCTCCGAGACTTGGATAAAGTCCGGTATGCCTGCATAGTACTGGTGAATGTCATCATAGACAACATAGTTGGGGTAGTAAAGTGTCTTGCACACTGGAAAGAACGTCAGTCGAATCCCGTAGATGGTGTGCATGACTTGCCCTTGCATTATAAACAGACACTGAAGGCATCATATGCCCCCCGGTCAAGTGTGAACACCTGTACGAGTGTTGGGAGGTTGTACAGGCACAGTGTTTGACCGTGCGCCGTGCAATGTGGATTGATGCAAGTGCGAACCTCAGGATAAATCATGTTCTCAGCTTGTCAATTGTTATGATAAGACATTGCATACATATGTTAGGTACGTACATATGAGCCACTTGTGCATCTCTCTATTGTCGCTGGGCAGAGGCTCATCGCTGTCGCTGGTGAGCGACTGCCCCATAGTCAATATCCATACCCCAAGTGCATTCCAGAGCTGGCCAGTGATCTCCTCCAGAAGGCCCACACGATGGCTAACGAAGGAGACAATGTGTGGTGGAAGCACAGAGGGAGTGTTGTGAATGTCCCTATCCAAAGGTAACCGGTGAAGAATGACTGGGTGGAGGATGTCGCAGAGACGGATAAAGCTCAGCAAAGTACTGAATGAGACTGCCATGGCCATGGGTGCCGAGGATAGTGCGTTGACGAGAGTGTGTATTGAGATCATCCTGGACTACGCAGTATGTACAAGAATCAAGAGACACAACGCAACAGACCCGCACCCACAGGCCCTGGAGGCGGGTGTCTAATGACCAGCGCTTGCTGGGGGAGAGCGGGGGGAGTGGGGGGAGCAGGAGTTCCGGATATGCGCACGATCTCGTTTATGCACTGTGGTTTATTAAGCTAAGGTGCACTGTGATGCATTCTCTGTCCCCATACTTGCTACAACAGGTTGACTGGTAGTTCTGTTGCGGAGCTAGGCCCGGCACGACGAGGAACTACGCACAACTAAAGAAAACTAACACGATCTAACCCTGGGGTGAAGGACGAAGGTCTCTCAACACCTGAGCTTAGGTTCTCATGGCGAATCTAGCCCAAAGACCAAGTGAACATTCAGAACATAAGTGTTACGACCGTGCGGATCGGGGGGCCGAGTCGGGATCGGACTTCGGGGTCGGACCTCGGAGAGCGGAGGTCGGGGATCGGAGGTCGGAGTCGGGGGTCAGGTCGGACCTGGACTCGGGGCGAACGCACAAGGTAAGGACTTCGGCGAGGCTATTAGCAACGCCTCGAGTCTAAGTCGGGTCCTTGACTTCGGACAAGGGTACAGGTGGAGGTCGGAGGTCGGAGGTCGGACGAGCGGACGAGCGGAGGAGATCGGACAAGAGGAAGGGAGGGTGGAGGAAGTAGATTGAGTGCGGATAAGACGCTTTACAACGAGATATACGAACTGAGGAATAGTCTACATCCAGGCGAGTATTTATAGAAGTAATCTAATTGTTCTGGCGAAACAATAAGGAGCGACGTAAAAGGAAGGAAGTCCGAAAGAGGGAAGTCCGAATACAATAAGCTATTGTCTTTGTCCTTCCGAGTCAATACCGTAGATAAGGAGCGGAGTAAGTATCGGGCATGAGCGGACCTGAGCGGACATGGCGGACATGGCGGACATGGTAAGTATGTAGCGGACTAGAGCGGACGTACGGCGGACATGAGCGGACACGAGCGGACACGAGCGGAACTGGGCGGACATGAGGTCCGAACCTTCGGAGGTGGCGCACGGGATGTAACACATAAGAGCGAATACAAAACAAGGCTTATCTAGCCCAAAGACCAAGAGGTCAAGATGAGGGCTAGGGTCGCTACAGGGGGTCTTTATATACTAAGCAAGGGGAGCCAAATATGTACAAATGTAGAGGTGGTCTGTGCGCACAATGCACTCAACCTGCAGGTAGGGGTCAGGTGATGAGTCATGTGATCTATCTACTCTAACTCTAAGTCCAGCACGTGCTAAGTAATGTAGAATGGCCGTAGAAAAGCAAGGAAAATGCGGAAAAATATGGAAAAAAAACAGGACATCTAGTCGTCTTCACGGCAGCGAGCACACCAGGTAAGGACTTCAGCGAAGCTATTAGCAACACCACAAGTCTAAGGTGGTGTCCTTGACTCTGGACAAGGGAGCGGACGGAGGCAGGAGGTGAGGGCGGACAAGGGATGCAGAGGAGGTAGATGGAGTGCTGATCAGATGCTATACAATGGGATATACAAACTGAGGAAAAATCCACATCCAGGCACATATTTATAGAAGTAATCTAATTGTTCTGGCAAGACAATAACAAATACCTTAAGAGGAAGAAAGTCTAAAATAGGGAAGCCCATATACAATAAGCTATTGTCTTCGTCCTTTAGAGACATTACCGTAGATAACTGTTATGCCCCGTGCAACCTCCGACACCTGCGGACTAAACTCTACTTTTGGTCTGCTAAGTCCACACTTATTGGACCTAACTCTGCTTACTCTGCACTTATTGGACTTAACTTCACTTGTCCAATGTTTCACACTTACTTACTCCGCTTTTCTGCTTCTATTCCAATTGGAACAATAGCCTTATTGTCTTCCCCAACTTCCGACCTTATTCTGCTTTTTACCTTCCTTATCAGTCCGTTCTTATTATTGTGGCATAACAATTAGCTCATAGTCCTTATATATGTAGCTGGTATGTTGTAGCTAATGAGTTTGGATATCTTGTTGACCAGTACGCTCTTCCCCCTGAATCCATTCATTCCACTTCCTCCGCTCGTTGTCCGGTAGCTCCAACCTTCCTAGTCTTGTAAGTCTGACATTCTGGCGTTGGATATCTAGGCATTGGACCTGTCCACCTCTGAAATCTGAGGACAAGGGGCAAGGGTCTCTGGCGTTGCTAATAGCTTCGCTGAAGTCCTCCCTTGTGTGGGCCTCTGTTTGGACTTCTGCTCCGCTACGTCCAACAAGTCCAACCTCTGAAGCCCCGGGTCTGCTTTCCCGCCCTTTGGAGCTGTCAACTCCGACCAATTCCAGACTTAAAGCCCACACGGCCCTAACACTCTACCATACTGCATTAGAAGGACACTTAAATCACTTACTCAGCCTGTACAGCAGTGTACAGTCAATTTGAATTAAGGATAGGTCTGAGCCAAGGTGACCAATAAGTTGACCCATGAATTACCTGTAAAATAACCTGTGGGTCATTGGCCCATGGATCCAGGTCAAGCAAAGTCTGGGTCAGCCCTTAAGTTTTCCCACAGGTTATGGTGGGTCATGGGTCATCCACAGGTTATGCCAGGTCATACCAAATCAGGATTTTATATGTAAGAAAGTGCATGGAATATGACATTGACCATGCTCTATACTATATAAAAACTGGTCTGTTAAATGATTGGTAGATAACTCAGTTTATATAAGCTAAATATAGCCACAGAAGCACCCCACAGCCTGTGAGCACATTCTTGACTATGTGATTATTGCTTGTATAGAGGGTGTTAGAGCTCTTATAAATGGTTTGATTTGAGATATAATCATGCTAAAGGTGCTACACATTGGCCTCATTGCATTTGAAGACCTCAGGGTGCTGTGTTTAATGAGATGACCTGTTGACCTGTGACCTGACATGTGGGTAACAATCTTTCCTGACTTGACCTGCAGTGACCCGGACCCTGACCTGCGGATCCAAGTCTTCTGGTCATCCGACTTGTGCAAGTCTGGGTCAAGCCTTTTGAAATGCCTTGCCCCACAAGTAAGGATCCAGGTCACTCATGGGTCGTCCCATGGCCAGCTGCAATTTGAATTGATCACTCCAACCTCATTAGACCCTGGGTATGGCTGCACATTATATGGGGGTGTGGTTGTGACACGGCAACACCACTTTCCCCCTTGAGATTATCAATACCTCATTCACACAGGCAAAAAGCAATAAACTGCTGTTTACACAGTGGTCTCCTCAATAAATGGTGTATATTCTTTCTCCATGGAGCATAATACACCAGTGGTCAAGGGATACCTGATGTGATTGTTTCTGTGGCTTCATACCCTCTAGTTATTGTGCTAAAGGGGTTTTATCACAATTTGAAGACAGGCTCTTGGTGCCTTTTCCTCCCTCACAATCAGCACCCAAATGTGAGATATGGCTAAGTCCATTTAGCGCTAGTAGAAGCTGCCAGCCCTGCAATTTCTCTACTGCCCAAAGGCCTGGGCAGAACAGGCTCCACAGGCCTTGCTTCATAAGGTAACAAACCCACCCTTGCCCTGTGACCAGAGTGTATAGACCCATAGAAACAATTACACCAGGTTGCTCCAGGCCACTAGTGTCTGATGAGGTAAAGATATACACTGTTTGGTAGAAAGACTATTGTATGGACAGTAATTTGGTGCTTTTGTGCTTGCTTAGATGAGGGATCAATGGATCAATGGATCAATGGATTGAAGGTAACAGCACTACATCCCTGTATGCTTTGAGGCCATGAGAAGGATCCAATTAGATGTAAGTGATCAATATAGATTGGCTATATGCTGTTGTACAGTCTTAATAAATAGTTCATAACCCCTTGGAATGGAGTATCACAAATAAGGTTTATCAATATCCATTACTATCCCCATGTTGTGAAGCTTTGAGGCATCTTTGTAAGGGTACATAACACATGCCGTATAGAGGAGGACTAGGGGAGAAGTAACCAAAAAAACAAAGGAGGGGGCAACAATGAAAGCAATGAAAGCTGTGGCTGAGACCAAGGTGGGAGGCACAATAATGTGTCAGTGTCCCTTCTGCTTTGTAGTTGTTTTGGCGTCACGTGCAACGTAAGCCCTCTAAGTGCACATGTCACATTCTGGATATGTATTCACAATGCATCTGACGACCTGATATGCCATCGTACTCAATGGGTGGGTATGTTTCAGAAATGCAATGTTCACACAGGGTGTGTATGAAGCGGGAATATGCGAGAAGTGTAGCATTTCAGGTTAATACCGGCACGATTTTGTACTGTTGTAAAGGTCAAATATCCTTTGCATTCCGGCTTGGCGGGGATGCCTCATAAAGGAGGTGTTTCTGCATGTTGGAAAGGACATGGATATAATGCATGCCTGTGTCATTACCTTCTTGCAGAAGTGTTGCCTCTCCCTTATATAGGATACTTTGCATGCAGGCTACATTCCCACAACAAAGGAATACAGATGACATTGACTCGATAAGCGGCCTGTCAGCAATCTATCTGCTTCACGGAAATTCCTCCGAGACCTCTCATTTCCCCGCCCTACCGCTTTGTCGGATATTCCACACAACCATACCTCCTGATATGATTCGGACATTGGGCGTAAATTCTGCCAGCATGTCACGTAGCGGCCGATTGGGTATGACAACTGATTGAAGCGGAAAAGTAAGCAACCCAAGCAAATATCGGCCACATTTTGGCATGCATGTAAGAGCGGTTTGCCCCCTGTGTTGTGTCCACTACATATCCACTATATTCACTCACATCTGCTTATGTCTGACCCTCTTTCCTGTGCTTGCTTACTCCGCTCCATATTGTTAGGGCCGTGTGGGCTTTAAGTCTGGAATTGGTCGGAGTTGACAGCTCCAAAGGGCGGGAAAGCAGACCCGGGGCTTCAGAGGTTGGACTTGTTGGACGTAGCGGAGCAGAAGTCCAAACAGAGGCCCACACAAGGGAGGACTTCAGCGAAGCTATTAGCAACGCCAGAGACCCTTGCCCCTTGTCCTCAGATTTCAGAGGTGGACAGGTCCAATGCCTAGATATCCAACGCCAGAATGTCAGACTTACAAGACTAGGAAGGTTGGAGCTACCGGACAACGAGCGGAGGAAGTGGAATGAATGGATTCAGGGGGAAGAGCGTACTGGTCAACAAGATATCCAAACTCATTAGCTACAACATACCAGCTACATATATAAGGACTATGAGCTAATTGTTATGCCACAATAATAAGAACGGACTGATAAGGAAGGTAAAAAGCAGAATAAGGTCGGAAGTTGGGGAAGACAATAAGGCTATTGTTCCAATTGGAATAGAAGCAGAAAAGCGGAGTAAGTAAGTGTGAAACATTGGACAAGTGAAGTTAAGTCCAATAAGTGCAGAGTAAGCAGAGTTAGGTCCAATAAGTGTGGACTTAGCAGACCAAAAGTAGAGTTTAGTCCGCAGGTGTCGGAGGTTGCACGGGGCATAACAGTTATCTACGGTAATGTCTCTAAAGGACGAAGACAATAGCTTATTGTATATGGGCTTCCCTATTTTAGACTTTCTTCCTCTTAAGGTATTTGTTATTGTCTTGCCAGAACAATTAGATTACTTCTATAAATATGTGCCTGGATGTGGATTTTTCCTCAGTTTGTATATCCCATTGTATAGCATCTGATCAGCACTCCATCTACCTCCTCTGCATCCCTTGTCCGCCCTCACCTCCTGCCTCCGTCCGCTCCCTTGTCCAGAGTCAAGGACACCACCTTAGACTTGTGGTGTTGCTAATAGCTTCGCTGAAGTCCTTACCTGGTGTGCTCGCTGCCGTGAAGACGACTAGATGTCCTGTTTTTTTTCCATATTTTTCCGCATTTTCCTTGCTTTTCTACGGCCATTCTACATTACTTAGCACGTGCTGGACTTAGAGTTAGAGTAGATAGATCACATGCCGCAGTGGCTAGCGACTAGTGAGGCACGCGACGTCCCGACTCGATGGCAGGCTGTCTAGGGATATATATATATATATATACACCGATAGCCACCGAGGAGACTCAACCCATGTCCCGAATGTAGACTACACTTTGTAAGATACTGCATTTTTCAATAAATCAATGTCGGTTACTGCCAAGTCAGACAGTGTAAGGCCCAGGTTAGGAGAGCCAACTGCCAGCCAGTACGGCGAGCACCGTGGTCCTACAACACACGATAGTGAACCTCCTGAGTCAATAATACCAATCTTGCACTACAGCCTGCCCCCTCAGTCGTGATAGCCCATTATCATATCCCGCCCGCAAAGCAAGGAAGCGATAGGCCCCCGGCCGATATGATTGTGCACTACAGTTGATGCCGGCCAGTGGCAGTGCACTGCCACTCATGGCCACTCGGTTATAATACACATTCTGCTACGATTGACATTACAGCGATTGAAAGCCGTGATAGTACTGGATAGTATACTCTACTAAAGTCGCCCAGTTCGCTGATGCATGGCTGTACCACATCTATATTTCTGTTGTCCATATAAAGGGTGCTGTAATTCCAATCTCTCGAGTTTGCAGAATGTATGACCTTGGACACCCATAAGACCGCGGCCGCGGAGCACGCGGGCGCTTCCCGGATGGACCCCCCCCCCACAAAACTGTCATGTGTGGTGTTTCCGTGCTGTGCAGGCTCTCTTGTCCCTCAGTCTTTGACCATGACGACTGAGGTGAGCTTGCACTACTATTTCTTCTCTTTAATACCATCTCACCTTATACATCAGGGTTTCTCACCACAGGTAGATTAGCTGCAATATGAGTCTTCGACCACTGCACGACGACTGAGTGTTTCTCACTGCCACCACGTAAGATCCTATTTCAATTCACTGAGGAATACAGGTTTTTGATACCTTACTCTCTATCCCACCAAATGAAATGATCCCGCCAGGATTGCTGCAGGGACGCGTTTTGCGCGCATTTCCTTGCACCCGTTCAAGCGCCTTGCCCGTCGTGAAAGTCATACACTACCGCAGCCGCTCAAAAATGTCAATACTACCATTCAAGTGCAACCCCAGGCAGACTTCGACCCGTCTTCTTTCCGCTTCTCCATCTGCCCCTCCACCCCGTCGCCCTGATATCGGCCCAGCATGTCCCAGATCGCCTGCGCATTCTCGCTCTCCTCGGTGCTCATCATGAGAGACACCGTGCGGAAGCGCGGCACCCGGGGCAAGTTGACCATATACGCGCGCACCACGTTCAACCGCTCGGCATCGCCCGGCGCATCCGTCAATGCTACGCGCAAGCTGCGAAGGATCGCTCCCAGGATAGATGCATCCAAGGACGTCTTGAACAGCACCGGCAGGCGCGTAGCTGGGATTTGCTGAAGGGAGAGAACATCAGCATCAGTCCGAGATGACGATGGTGGCGCACCTACCCGGAGAACCTCCCACCGCTCTTCTTCGGTAATCAATGAATTCCACAAACTCGTGAACGCTACGAGGGTTTCAGGGGGTTCGCGTTTGGGCGCGCTGCTGCTGCTCCCATTCTGCTCCGCCTGCGCGGGGGAACCCGACTTGAACAGCTGCGATGACCCGTCCGCCTTGAATATGCCGCCTCGGTATCGTGTTTCCTCTCTCGCTGCACGCGCTTCACGGAACGTCTGAGGCGGAGGTTTGGGTGGGGCAGATATGGAAGCGGGTGGCGGGACGGCATCCGCCTGAACGGCAGAAGGCGCCGATTGAGGTAGAGCTCGCGAGGACACCGGGGTCAGAAGAGAATCATGCGTGGACTTGCTGGAGGAAGATGGGGCACTCGTTGACGCGGCTGGCGGCTCAGGTTCCACAATCTGGATCGGTATGCGCCGGCGTTTGGGGGGAGGTGTGGCAGGAAGCGCGGATGGCGGTGGACTTTTCGCAGAGATATCGATGGGCGTCCGCTAACGGCGTACCTTCAGACAGCCTGAGCGCCGCCTCGGACGTTGAGGACATACCTGCTTTGGTTGCGATGGAATGGCTTTCAGGGCATCCTGCACCTTCTTCAGCTCCTGTTTTGCGGCCTGGTTCGCGGGGTCGAGCTTGAGCGTCGCCGAGAAATCTATCACAGTATGAATGAAAAGGTGCGGTGAAGAGCGGGAATTTCGCGTACCTGCCTCCGCTTCGCGCAGCATCTGCAACGCCACGCGTGCCTGACCCCTCCGGAAATGCCCTTTCACGTTTTTGCCGTCTAACCGCAGGACGGCATCACAGTCTCTTTCCGCGTCCTCGTTCCTGCGGACGAGGTATCAGGAGGGGGCAGGGATCGAAGAATCGAGTATGACACGTACTTACTTGCCTAGTTTGAGATATGCGGCGGCGCGATTGAGAGGATAGGTAGCGTTGGAGGGATCCGCGATGAAGGCCGCAGTATAATGACCGATCGCTTTCGGGAAGTCGCCCGCCTTGAACGCCTCGTTTCCCTATCCCATACGATGAGCGCGCGTAGCGTAATGATTGCGGTGTGTAAACTCACCTTGTCCTTCTCTACTTGCGCCTTGTTGGACATGTTGTCGCGAGCGGTGGTGGTGGAGGGAGGGAGAGGAGTGGGCTGTGGCGGAGGACGCGAGTCGCGCAGAAGCGAGCACGTGCTCACCGACTTCGAAAATTCAGACGCGCCGCGCTCGTCCTCCCCTCCTCCTGCCCTTGTCCTGGGCGCATTCGCCAGCCATGTCTGGGCCCTCTAACATCTCCTCGGCGTCCTTCAACGACTACAACACACAACTGCAGGGCAGCGCACTCAAGGCGACGCGCGCCGCCCTCGGTCTGCCCGCTGACATCCCCTTCCACCGCTCCGTGCACCCGGACTTCGCAAAAGAGCTCGACCAATGCTCTGCGCGCGTCCTCTCCATCACGAACAAGCTCCTCAACCTTGCGTCTACCGCCAGTAGCTCGGCGAGTGCGCGCGGGAAGGGGAAGGCCCGCCTTGAGTCTCAAGACGATGTGGTCGACCACTTCCACTCGCTAGTAGTGGATTCCGTGGACCAGCTTCTCGAGAGAGCTGTATGTGCGCCTCATGCTCTCGTCTGTTACACTCATGAACTCCCTCCGCCGTTAGGATATCAGCTTGGACGAGTTCCTCGGGAACTTCAAGGCACCTGCGATCGCAGTGAACGTCGCCCCCGTCGCCGCCAAGGTCAGTCTACACGCTCGCTTCCGTCTGCAGGCTCCCCATCTCACTTCCTCCTAGCCCAAGAAGAGCAACGTTCTCCCAGGCCGCCTCGACCCATCCCTGCAGCATGCAGCGCACCTCCCCAAACCCCAGCTCTCCTTCAAGAGAAAAGTGGACAACACTAACGGCGTTCTGTGGCGTCCCACCATCCGGCACAAGTACAACGCAAAAGTGCCGCTCGGCTACAACCTTCAGGAGGATGGCGAAGAGGAAGGCTCGTCAAGCTCGTGAGTAGTCAGACTGTGCCAATATGCCTCGCCCAAGCTAACTTTCCGCAGCCTCCACCCCTACCGCTACGAGATCAAGCACATATCCTACCCCTCGCGCATGTTCGCCCCCGCCCCGCCCATCTCCCCGCAATCCTTCGAGTCCACCCCCTTCTCCTGGGTCTCTACGCCCGCCGAGTTCGCGGTCATGCTCGAGCAGCTGCGCGGCGCGCCCGAGATCGCCGTCGACCTCGAGTACCACAGCTACCGCACCTTCGGCGGCTTCGTCTGCCTCATGCAGATCAGCACGCGCGAGCGCGACTTTGTCGTCGACACGCTCGCGCTGCGTGACGAGATGGAAGAGTTGAACGAGGTCTTCACGGATCCGAACATCGTGAAGGTGTTCCATGGCGCGGAGAGCGACATCGTCTGGCTGCAGCAAGATTTCAATCTCTACGTAGTCAACCTGTTCGACACTTATCACGCCTCCAAAGTACTCGGTGCGTAATAACGCAGTTTCTATCACTTGATACTAACTTGCGATGTAGACTTCCCTCGACATGGGCTCGCCACGCTGCTGGAGATGTACTGCGATTTTACCGCTGACAAGCGGTACCAACTTGCGGACTGGCGAATACGGTGTGCATATATGCTATTTGTGTTGTATCATCTACTTACTAGATCCCGCAGGCCGTTACCCGAGGAGATGCTGCAGTACGCACGTTCCGATACCCACTTCCTCCTCTTCATCTACGACAACCTCCGGAACGCCCTCCTCGACCGCGCCCAATCCCGCGCCCAGTCTCGCGCCCAAAGCCCCAGTTCCTCCGCCGCGACGCCCACTCCCGAGACGTCATATCCTCCCGCACACGCCCTCGTGCGAGAGGTTCTGTCTCGGTCTGAAGACACCGCGCTCCGGGTATACGAAAAGGAGTTTTACGACACCGAGGGCGGCAGCGGACCTGGCGGCTGGGACACCCTGGCGCGTAAGTGGAACAAGGCGACGCTCATGGCGGCATCGACCGACCGCGAGGGCGCCGCGGCCAACGTCCAGCGCGAAGTGTACCGCACCATCCATGGCTGGCGAGACCGCATCGCACGAGAAGAAGACGAAAGCACAAGGTGAGTCCCAGATATCTTCAACAAAACCACAATACTGATAGCTACGTCCCAGATACGTGCTCCCAAACCACTACCTGTTCAGCCTGGCCGAACGGACGCCCGCAGACATGGCGGCGCTGCTCTCCGTCTTCCACCCCGTGCCGCCGGTGATTCGACGGCGTGCCAAGGAATTGCTTGATGCGATACGCGAGACGGTGAAGAGGACGCTCGGCGCGCCCACGTCTGCAGAAAAGCCTCCATCGGCGCCGGAGCCGAGCGGGGGCCAGGAGGTGGCGATGTCCACTGATCAGGCCGCCGCCGAGATGCCGAATTCACGAGCGATAGCGTCCAGCGCGTCGCCGGCCTTGTGGGCCAGCAGTGAGTGCTGTCACCTTAGACCGGTTCCTCTTGGCGGCCTATCGCTCACACGTCGGTGAACGCAGCGTCCACAATCACTGCGACGTCATCGAGTCTGTTCGGGCCCTCGTTGCGGCGAAACAGCGTGCTTCCCACCGCGCCGTCAATAGTCGCATCGCGAAGCACGCTGCTGGGTGGACCCGCACAGAAGGTTCGTTCGCGCGGCGTGATTGAATTTGAACGGTGCTGACGTTGGCGAATGACCAGGCTCGGAGATCAGATGCGGTGAGCAGGCGACCGCGGTTTGTCGAGGCTGCGGCTCGTATCCACCGGACGCTGGTCATCGCACCAGCCGTGCCGCAGGTCGTGCAACCGAAGGTTACGGGCGCAGCTGCGAGCGACGAAGGCGTTCTCAAGGCGGAGGATGGGGCGGTTGAGATGGCGTTCGTACCGGCCGGGCAGCGAGCGAACGCGGTGCCGGAGCCGGTGGACGACACGATAGTGGTGGTGGGACAGCGGAAGGCGAAGAAGCGCAAGCGGACCGGCGAGAAGGGCGAGCATGCCGTCAGCGCTGCGGAGGCGCAAGCAGGCGAGGGCGAGGGCAGCGGAGGCGTGGAGGAGGTTGAGGAGTTTGACTATGGGACGGTGTCGAACATCCTGGACGACGGGTCGGATCACGAGAGGACAGATGTGCGCGGTGGGAGGAAGAAGAGGAAGCAGCAAGGTGAGCACCGTCGCTGTTTATCAGGAGTCGTATCTGACCATGATATAGGCAAGGAGACGTCATTCTACGGGAACTTCCCGGCGCCGCCGAAGGCGCACAGCGAGGTGAAGCAGGGGAACCAGTCGCGGACGTTCCGCTGAGAGCCGGGCGCGCGGCGGGGGCGGGAGAGTCGGGGTGGCAGCTAGGTGGGATGTAGCCGGGTTGAATAATAGATGATCTTGGCCTTGCTTGAGAGAGTGGGCGTGGCTGATCGGGGAGCAAGCCAAGAGCGGGCGGGGGGAGGTGCACACGACCGCGTCTCGGTGTGGACCGTCGCAGTGGGCGCTGCCGAGCTGCCGACCCCGGCTTATTCCCTCTTCGGGCCGTGCCTCTCTCGCGCCCCTTGGCATCCCCCGCCTCCTCCTCCTCCTCCTCCCCGCCCTCGCCGTCCGCACGGTCTCGCGAGATACGCGACCCAGTGGGCGCGGCCATAAATACGACGGCCGAGGGTGCGCACGCGCAGCATCCGGGCGCTGGCAGGGAGGTCGTGGCGGCGGACGACTGCGGCGGCTTGAGTGTCTGCGCACGGCAGAGGTGGGGAGTTGTGTTCTGCTGTGTGATGGGACGGACGTCCCTGATCTCTGCCGCGATCGCCAGCGCCTCCGGTGTGTGTTAAAGTATATTCGTCTCGCCCTGCCCCGCTCACACGACCGCCTTCGCCCCCTCCTAGCTCGACGCACATGCGCCCCCGCCCGCGCGGGTCATGACCTCCGCCACTTACATCCCCCTCGCCCAGATCTCACCGCAGGAGTACGCCTGGTCGCCGTCCCGCCACCGCGGCCCAGGCCCCGCGTCTCTCCGCGCCCACTTCACCCGCAGACGCGCCATTTACGCCCTCATCGCCACCTCCTCCCTCCTCACCCTCCTCCTCTTCCTCAAGCTCTCCGCCACACACCATGACGACCTCGACGACGACTTCGAGTACGCCGTCGACCCCGGCTACCAGCCGGCCTACATAGCCATCCCCGTGCCGGACGCCCTCCCTACCTCCGCGCGTCCCAGACTCCGGCCAGTTCGGGACCTCCCTGCAAGCTGCCTCGACGCGTACTACGCCACCGGCGCGCTGTGCCATGATTCATATGGCCCCATCCCAATGGACGTCCTCTGGACGTGGGTGAACGGCTCCGACCCGCTCTTCGCGGACGCGAGGGAGCGCACCATAAACTCCTTCGCCCCCGACGACCCCTACCGGCCAATCAAGAAGAACAATCCCGCCCGGATGTTCCGGTGAGTACAGCCGCTCGGCATCTCTTCGCCCTGACCAACAGCGCGCGCCACTAGTGACCATGACGAACTGCGACACTCCATCCGCTCCGTCCTTGCCAACTTCCGTCCCTACACCAACCGTTTCCGCATCCTCACCTCCGATTTCTACTACCCCGAACAAGGCACCTCCAATCACACCTTCCCTGACCCTGGCGCTGGTTACTGGCGACTCGGCTTGCAGCCCCAGTGGCTCCAGACCGCCGATCACTCGACTCAGTGGCAAGACGGCAACATCCAGCTCTCCCTCACTCACCACGCGCACTTCTTCGATCCGTACAACGATACTATCTTCAATAGGTGGGTATCTCCACTTCGGCCCTAACCTCCCCGTCTCTGACCGTCGCGCGCAGTTATGCCATAGAGACCCAATTTAGTCACCTCCAAGACGTCTCTGAATCATTGTAAGCCGTTCACACAACGCCTCGCGTTCTCCGTCGCTCACGGCCCTCCGCAGCATCTACATGGTCAGCGGCCTATCTCCGGTCGTGCTCCATCCGCGCTCATACCGTTAATTATAGAATGACGACTTTTACATGATGGCATCACTGACGCCGGTCAGCTTTTACACCTCGCGTGAGTCTACAAATACATAAGACAAAATCCGCTCAAGCGCGTACGAATTTGACGTGTTTTTCACAGCCTACGGAATTGTGCTGCGCTTGCAGGAGGGCCTGCAAGTGAGCCCCGACAGGCCCGGCCGAGGCGTCGAGGGCGAATGGCGCAGCATGGGCGAGTCCAACTGGCTGCTCAGTAAGTCCCCACCGCAGCACCCTCCGTCCGACCGCCGGCTCACCCACTGTCCCCCCTCCCCCTTACCTTCACTTTCCCCTACAGGCAACCGGTTTGGCGCGCGCCACCGGCCGTACGTTGTGCACGAAGCCAAAGCCGTCTCCTTCGCCATCCTGCAGGAGCTCGCGCTCGTCTGGCCGGACGAGCTCGCGAAGAGCGCGACACACGCGTTCCGCGAGACCGTCGCCGGCGACGGGGACTTCTACCAGATGTTCATCCACGCGCACTACATCGTTGAGCGCGCGCGCGAGGCGCTTCTCTGGGCGTGGGTCGTCGGGCGCATCGGTGGGCTAGACGATAGCTGGGGCAGCGCGGAGGCGGCGAGGGCGTGGCATGAGCTTGGCGGGCTGGATGAGGGTGGCGAGGTGCGCGTGGAGGCGTACCCTAGAGAGACGCTGCATTCGGATCGCGTTACTGCGAACTTGAAGGACGCGGGGTACGAGACGAACGTCCGCACCGAGTACATCTTCTGTACGTCCTTCCGATTTTTCTGCGAGTCCGCCTTCTCACACAGAACACACACTCAGCGTCACTGGATGGCTACGCGTACGGCCACTATGATAAGAAGACGAAGAACGGCTTCCCCGCGTTCGGGCTTGACGACGCACGACCAGAGTGTACCGTTAAGCGCGACGAGTGCTTTGACATAAAAGGTGCGGATGGCGGCGCGCCGAGCGCGAGCGACGTATTCAATCACATCGCCTTCGAGAGGACAGAATGCGGCGACTGTGGTACGTGCAGAGCTCTTCAGTATCACCTGTGGTTCGCTTACCGTCTCCTAGCCATCCTTGCTCTCGTGAAAGCCAGCGGACCCCTCGGCCTGAGCGCATTCCTCCCATCTGACGACCGCCGTATAATCATCGCAGACCCCTCACCAACCCCTGAAGGGTTCATCCCCCACCTCCCCCTAGTCGACGACTGGCACAACGGCCGGTTCGCCCTGCGGGACGTCATGAAGGAGGCGCACACCTCCAACATCCGCGACTGGACGCTCATGCTCCTCCAACGCTACCGCTACGTCGTCGGCGAGACCCCCTCCGTTTTCGAGCGGCTACTGAGCTACCCGCAAGTCCGCAACGCACTGAAGGAGATCGACGAAAAGGGCGACCTCGCGCTGCTGTGCGTGAACGACGACCTCGGGCGCGACGACCAGCGCGTCGCCAACCTCTTTTACGACTGGCAAGAGAAGCGCTGGCCACAGCCCGCATCCTGGGAGTCTGACGCGCCCGGCCAGTAAGCCCTACCTCACCTACCCCTCATCCGCATCCATACCCTCCCATCCCTATGGACGCTCTCCTCTCCCGTGCATTCTGTATCGTTATTCGTCGTGCTTTGAGTACCTACGTTCTGCGTTCTGCATGTGACACTGCTCGCATCGCCCCCTCCTCCCACGCATAGTCTACATCACCGCCGTCCCGCCTCTCCCTCATCTCATACTCAGACGCTCCCCTCGCTACCTACCACCGCCCACACTAGCTCACATCGCATCTTACTGGGAGCACCTCGCGTGCACTGTGTAATACATTGTATATCGCCACACCACGCCCGATGGCCCGCGGCCTCCCCTACCCGCGCAGCGTGAACCGCTCGACGTTCAGCCTCCGTGCCAAGAGTACATACATACACGCCTACAACCGGCACCGACGCACGCACGCACACAACCCGATCCCCAGAACGTGCTACAGCTTCGCTCGTCCGGCGGGGACAGCCACTGCGGGGCTACGGGCAGCCCTCGCCGTCGTGCCTCGACCCGCGCCTGCGCCCTCCCCCGCGAGCCCCTGGATCGGCGACACCATCTGCGTGGCAGAGATGAGCAGCCGCCCCTGCCCGTCGAGCACCTACACGGGTACATATGTATGCCCGCCAAGCGCGAGCGTGCAGTCGTCCGGGGCGGGGCGGGAAAGCGGGAGGGGAGGGGTGTCAGTGGACCGCGTGAGTGGCTGTGGCGACGATCGGATGTGCGAGCGGAGGGGTGCCTACCTCGCAGCGCGCGGCGGCCATCCGCGGCTTGAGTGTCAGCGACGTGCTCACGAGGCGGAGTTTTGTTCCTCTGCGCGCAACAGCGTTGTATCCAGATTTCGTTAGAATACGCGTCGGCCTAGCACAGCTCAAGTCGAGCGCGAGGAACGCACCGGGTCGCGGGCGCGTGCCAGACGAGGTTCATGGACGCAGAGAAGCCAGTGGGGTCGACGCCCGTAACGACACCCAACGCGAACAGGGCTGAAAACGTCCCGCTGTGGGACGCGCCAAGCGATCGTCAGCATCAGGAGCGTATCGGGTCCAATACGAAGGGAGGGGACGCGCGGTCACGAGCGCGTTTGTGCGCGGACTTACATGTCGATGAGGAGCATCGCCGCGGCGCCAGAGAGCACGCCGTGGACGTTGAGCATGTCTTCAAACAGGGCGGGGCGCGTGCGTCAGTCAGTCGCGCTGCGTTGCGTTCTCTTCCCGCGCCGCCGCGAAAGGACGCGGCCTACCTTCTTCGACCACGATCTCGCACACCGACACGGCCTCGAGCGCGTCCGGTTTGGGCTCCTGCTGCGCCTCAGGCTTCTGCGTTCCTGGTCCTTGACGGGAACTGTCTCGCTCCGGGGCGTCGTGTGCTTCCCTCCGAGTCCGAGGCCGCACGAACGCTTCGACGAGCTTGAGGCCGTCCGCCTGGCGGTTGCCGAAGACGGTGCTATTTGGGCGGTGCGCGACGTGGTAGGCGAGGATGTTTTGGAGGAGCGCGACGTCCTGCTCCGGGAGGTTGCTCTCGACCGCCGACGCGTCGTGGTTCGGGGCCGGGGCTCGGGGGAAGGCGCGGAGGTGGGCGAGGCGGTCCTCGGAAGGCATGTTGATGTCGCCGCAGCTGGGTGGGGCTGCTGGGAGTAGAGGTCGAACTGCCGTCGTCGGAGATTATGCGGAGATGCGTAGGCCGGGACGGGCTGTCTCCTGCTCTGCCACTGCGGTCAGCTGCGTACTCAGCCTGACAGGTTTGGTCCACTTCGGGAATTTGCGGGGCAAACGTCTGGCCGGGCAACATACCGTTCAAGCAGGCCGCCTTTCAATCAGGCGAAGCCGAGCTGGTTGCAGGATTCAGCGCTGCCTGTACGCGATGCAGGTATTGCTGGGGACGTGGCAAGGAGAAGAAAGGGAACGTTGAATGTGACATGTGCGGACAAGCCGACACGGTAGGCTTCCCGCCATTGTGAGCCTGAGCTTGTTTTAAACAGCTCGTGAGAGTGCGTTCCAGTCGGCGGCGTGTCCTGTCAATCATGAATGGCACCCTGCAGTAGATGCAGTATAAAAGAGATACATCCAGCAGAGATACCGCTGGAATGGGTGGCTTGCCTTTGTTCCCGCACGAAACTGCCGAGTGCGAATAGGATGGACTGTGCATGTGAGGTTCGACGAGGTCGACGCTGCTGGGAGCGTTGCCAGTGGCTGGGCATGTCCTGGGGGCTTTGCCACTCTCAATCTGGGCCAAGCCACGTGGTAGGCGCGCCACGAGCCAGCGCCGCGACAACTTGAACCAACGCTCCTCCACGAGAGCTTCCTTGAGTCTGACCAGCGCTGCCGTCTTTGTGCTCCCTAATACATCTATCGACAACCTGTTTTCGAGGAAGAATATCAACGCCTACGATTTATCGGCTATTCACATCCGTATTCAGTACGACTACAACTTCCGCGCCCGCCGCCACCCAGCGGCCAGCCACTTGCATCGTTTTGTTATGCAACACAGTACTTGCTGGATCGCGAGCCCTCGCCTCGCTCAGGTGTAATACAAGTACTGATCCGCGTGTTTTTTTTGATTTTAACCGACTATAATACCCATTCAAGTGACGCTTCGCGCACACATCGCGGCGGGCGCATTGAAGGCCCCGACTCCCGCGTCGAGCGGTCGCCGCCTCGACAAGCACCAGTATTTTCCTATTCAACCATACTGAATGCACGTAGTGAGAGGTGCTGGTATATAAACAGCTGTAGCCTTGCGGCCTCACAGCACATTTCGCCCCTGAACTCAGACTACCTGATCGTACGTCCACTCACCTCGTTTTCGTATCCTGCACTAATCGTCTTACTATATCCAAACCAGTAGCTACACCATGCGACCCGACGAACACTCAACCGCCATGCATCCGAAAAACCAGTCGAACATCCGGGCGAACAACTCACGCTATGCTGCCAGGTAAACCCACCCATGCATTCTCCCCGTGCTGTCACGCTGAGAATGTATCTGAAAACTCAGCACGTATGTGGACCCTCCGACCGAGGCCAACCGCCGCCGAGTCACGATCTCCGACCTCCCTACCGAGGTCCTGACCCTCATTTTTGTGAACGCTCTACGGGGATTAGGACCTGCTCCCCTGAAGACACCTTGGCGGAGCTCGTTCTATGTCAGCGCCGGCGGCAATACCCTCACGTTGATGCTCGTCTGCTGGGCGTGGCACGACACCCTCATCAGCTTCCCCCTCATCTGGAGCGTCCTCACTGACCAAGGCGGCGAGGGCACACTCATACAACGCTCAGAGCAGACCCCAGTATCCGTCGTGATACAGAAGGAACTTGATGGATCCCGCCAGCTCATCTCTCATCTCCCCACTCTTGGCCCTCGGCTGACCGAGCTATTCTGGAATACTGCCGAGGAAGATGGGACCGAAAAGGTCGTCATTCTCCAATTCCCAGCACCGCAACTAGAGGTGCTATATCTCAGGGACATTGATAGTCGCAATGGAGCAGATAAGCAGACGTCACCGGAGCTTTTTTTGGGCGACATCCCCAGGCTTCGTACACTTCACCTATCCTGCATGTGTTGGCTTCCCGGAAACAGCTTTGTGGCACTCACCCATCTATGCCTTCAAGATGTGGCGAGCACCACAGTCAAGTTCTCTCACATCTTTGGCTTACTTAGACGATGCCCTCTGTTGCAACATCTCGCCTTTATCGGTTTCATGCCACTACAGCGTCAAGACCACTCCCCTCCTCCCCCACGCCCCGAAGGTGACCGAGAAATTCTGCATCATTTGCGTTGGCTTTCCTTCGAGTCGGCCTCCCCCACATTCGTAGAGGATGTCATCAATCTGCTTGCCCTACGCCAACCCGCTGTTGTCATACAAGCCCTCAATATGTCATCGCTCCCATCGATCACTCTCTCCGAGACTACACTCCCATTCCTGTCAACCCATCCATTCAAGCTCCTCAGTCTCTCCCACGACCGGGGTTTTGGGATCGCCCTGACAGCAAGCAATGCGTGTGGCAGCGCGCTCCGACTCTCTAGCCCTAGCAAGATGTCAAACCCGTTGCCCTGGATGCTAGCTCAACTTGATCATCTCCCCCTTGCTGAGATAGAGCACTTTCACTACGGCCTACGCACCCTACGGATGAACTCAATGCAGCCACCGCCTGGTGCTCAGCGTGTATTTGCGCGCCTGCAGCAAATGCCGTGCCTCCAAGAGCTGAAGATCGTCACAGACAACCTCGGCGCTTTCTTGCAGATGCTGTATAACGGCTCGCTAATCCCCTTGTCTCCGGATCAACCGCGTCTCCATATTCCAACGCTGTACATAACGGTGAAGGGGGAGATCCTGAGGGACATTCGCGACGGGCTTGAGACTCCACACACTAGCCAGGAAACGCTGCCTGTGGCCTTCGACAAGATTGTCGTCGCCTGTACAGACATCATGCGCAGTCGTTTCAAGAAAGCTTTGGAGGCCCTCCACACATTATGCCCATTGGTAGAGTTCAGGCACTTCACGGAATTGGAAGAACTACTACCAGTTTCTGTTGATTTGGAGGCCCGCCCCGCCGAAGAACTAAAGCCCGGGTCGTCGCCGGACATACTCCAGCCGTGGAGAACTGTCGCAGGCGACTATGTATGATTAACGGTACTATGCATTATGACGTTCCTTTGTAGCAGCACCAAGTCTCAAGCTCAAGTTCAATATACTTATTTACGGTACTAGGGGTGCTCAATTCTCGCCGTTCGTCCACCCGTTCGGGCGCTTGATGCGCGCTATGCCAGCCGCGCGTCCTGCACCTCGTCTCATCGCTCTATGGACCATCGCGAGCTTCCACAGGAAACCACATACTATGTTATATGTACTGGAAGCAGAGCCGCTTCGGAACCCCTCGAAGGTGTCTGACGGTGTGCAAGCTACTGTTCCAGCCGACCCTCACCAGCTAGCGTCGGGAGGGCGTCCAAGGAGGCGCCCGAACGAGATATGCATCAGCGCGCGCAACGGCTTGGTGCCACTCGGTCTCTTACTCCGGCTCTTTTGTCCTGGCCTTCGAATAGATAGCTCTGATTGCCCCGTCGTGCTCGGGTGCATGCGCCATATGGAGAGGTTCTCATATGGCGAAGAAAGCAGCTGGAAGGTCGTCGTGCTCGTTCACGACGCTGCATTGTCTTCATCCAACCGAAACATCCAGAATGTCGGGCAGCACGCTCCTCCGCCCGGGCTCGCATGCAACCCCTCACAACATCGTCGTGCGTATCGCTTCTATTGTTTTGTGATTGGTTGTGATAACGTTCTCTCCGTATAAAGGCCTTGGGATACCGGATCCCATCCCAGCAGCATATTCACCCTAACATTCACCGCATCATCGAGCCGTCTGTCTACTACTGGTGAGATTTGTTCTCTATCCGGCAGGTCTGCACATACTGACGAGGTCAGGAACCCATTAGACCCACGCCGCCCACATGTCCGCTCAAACAAACCTCAATGAAGTGCCTCCGACACTCGCCTTCGCACTACAGCACATCCAGTCGAATTTCCAGACCGGCGTGTTGATCAGGTACGTAAATTTGAGCGTTACTCAATGCCGGTCCCGCTAAGTATGCCATGGAAATCTAGCACGAATGCCGTGAGCGCTCTGCAAATCCACATCTCTCCAACGACGAACTCATATCCGTCTAGATTGCGCAGGTCGACGCATTTCTCGGTCGCCTCCAAGCCCTGGCTCGCTCGGAACTTAATCGTCGTCAGGCCACGACCCGTGTTTTTCCGACTGAAGTACTGTCTATCATATTCCGGTATGTAATTTTGGACGAAGACGCGACGTTGGTACCTTCAGAAACCGCCTGGAGAAGCTCCTCCAACACGAACCCGAACGCCCGAGTGAACCTACTCGGCATCTGCAGGCAGTGGCGCGACATACTCCTCAACCTTCCCGCCGCCTGGAATGTCATCACCGACGATGACGCAGAAAACTCCATACAGCGCTCCGACAACCTTCCCGTATCTGTCTTCGTGCAGGAGATCAGTTCTGAGCTCATCTCCCGCCTCCCCCATCTCGGCCCTCGCCTCTATGAGCTGTTCTGGGCTGCTGACTATGACGAAGGCCCGAAGGTTGCCACTCTCACGTTCCCCGCACCGCAGCTGAGGGCGTTATACCTCAGGGACAACTACCCGCCCGATGGAGCAAATATCCATGCATCCCTCATCCTCTTCTCCGGCTACGTCCCGCAACTACGCAGGCTCCATCTATGCAGCGTCGAGTGGCTGCCAGGGAACAACTTCGCGGTGCTTACCCACCTATGCCTCGAAAATGTCTACCCCCCTGTCGCATTCTCCCGCATATTGGCCCTTCTGGCGCAATGTCCGCAGCTGAAACATCTCGCATTCAAGGGCGATATGCCTCTGCCCGGCAACGCGACCGCTCTCCCTCAACGTCCAGACGATGAGCGGGACATTCTCCCCCAGCTGCGCTGGCTGTCCTTCGACGCAGTACCCAATGGCTTCCTAGCGGAAATCGTTCGCTTCCTCGCCTCGCGACAGCCCACCGTCGCGATCCAAGCCCTCCGGATACCGATCGCGGCGCAAACACCTCCCTTATCAATAGCCATCCTTCCATTTGTCGCCTCGTATCCGTTCACTCAATTGAGCGTCCTTCGCCGCAACTGGCACTCCCGTATAGCCATCACGGCGACCAACGCGCACAACGCATTAAGGCTCATCAGCGCTGCCTCAACCCTCGAAGACGCACCCTTGGCCGCCGCCCAGCACACCGCATGGGCACTGAACCAACTGGACCAGTTCGCACTCGCCGAAATCGAGGTGTACCAGTACGGCTTCGTGAACATCCAGAACGCTCAAGTCCCTCCTGATGTTGGGGGCCTGCTTTCGCACCTCCAGCGCATGACGCGCCTCCGGGAGTTCCGCGTCTCTACGAACGATCTCAAAGGGCTTTTGACCATCCTCTACCGACACTTCCTGCCTACGTGGCAAACGGACCAGGCGCCCTTCCGTCTTCCGACGTTGCTCATATCCGTGTCGGCGACGGGCGCGGGACAGCGGCTCAACAGGGAGAACTTCTACGTCGCCGCCAACGAGCGCGAACGCCTGCGTAACGTACTCGCGGTCGACAAGGTCGCCATTTCGTGCAGCCTTGACCGCCGCGTGTTCGAGCACACCTTGCGGACCCTGGAGACGCTGTGTTCGACCGTGGAGTATGGGAATGCGCTGGCTCGGACGGATGCGCTCCCAGTCGTATCGGACGGTACGGTGAATCCCGCATGGGAGGATGCGCACTGGGATGTCCTCTCCCCCGAATACATATTTTAAATGACTGATTGCGCCCTCTTTATCAATGTAATAGAAGATCCTGGTGGTCTCACGACTCGCTTTCGTCGTGTATTGTGCCATCTACTCACAATACGGCATGCGACCATTCTCGCAAATCATCATCGCCTCCGTCTCTCCGACTGCTGAACCTCGAAGGAATTCCGGGCCTCTGGTTCGTAATCGGCCTACCGGGCCTTCACTGGGCAGAAGCGCATTTGCAGATTTAGAACGCTGCTAGCATCCTGCTTCGGATTTGCGCGACAGCGCTTCTAGCTCGGAGCCGTCAGTGCCCGTCACCACTCTCTATTGTCTTCCTCCCGGCCCCCACGCCCGACCGGACAAATCAGGCTCTTGGCACTCCCAGCACCTCGCGCGCCCACACAATAGGACGCGCACATCGAGCAATGTTGCATCGAAGCCGTCGCGACAAGATTAGCAGCACTTGTTGTCTCCCGCCGCATGCCGTCACGACCGACATCGACATTGACTGCGCCCCCGCAGATCCGGCGGCATATTGCGAAGTTCGCTATTCTTTGCACCGCACAAAGCAAGCCTCGGACGCAGTACGATGCTCCCTGTTAAAGGAGCGAGCGGGCTCCAGCTGGACTTCACCACTCGCTGTCGTCGACAGGGCTTGACGCTGCATCGGTACGTCTGTATATCGTCTCTCTACCTCACACATATTGACCATAGGACAGGAATAATCATGGCTCAGGATGCGCCCGCTAACAATACGCTCGACAACATGCTTTCTCAGGTTCTTGCGGCCGCCTTGGAGAACGTCCACGAGGTATTACAGCCGAACATCCCAAACGCAAGGTACGAGTTCACGTAGCCTGAATGTTCCTGCTTTTACTGACACCATGACCAGTACTGCAACTGTGGGTATCTCCCCCTGTCCCCCGCGGACAAATAACTCATAGCTCGTCTGCAGATCGAACACCTCGACAACCTGCTCAGCAACATCCAAGTAGACACCCGCGCCGCTCTCAACCTCCGCCGCTCCTTCGCCCGCAAAATCCCAGTCGAGATCCTCACCCTCTGCTTCAAGTACCTCCTCGACTCCGTCTCCCAATCAGCCGCGCCGCCCGACGCCATCTGGCGAAGCTCCTTCCGCACCAGCCCCGTCCTCCTCACGCTCTCGCGGGTGAGCCGCGAATGGCGCAGCCTCATCCTTGGCCTCCCGGCGGTGTGGACGGTCATCACTGACCAGCACCCGGACGGGTTCCGCGCGTTCGTTGAGCGGTCGCGCGATCGCCCCGTCGCCGTCCATCTCGGGCGGTCTCCTAGCGAGATAGACTACCCTAAGCTCGTCCTGCAGCTTCCTGAGCTTGGCCCGCGACTGCGTGAGCTGTACTGGACGACCAGGCTCCCCGCTGCCTCGAAGGCCGAGATGCTCTCGTTCCCGGCGCCGCTGCTCGAGGTTTTACTCATCAAGCACGACTTTGACGACGGGGACGAGGATTTCGACGACACTCAACCCCCACCGGCCTTCACCCTCTTTGCTGACAACGTCCCGTTGCTCCGCACACTGCACCTCAGCAACCTCGCGTGGCTCCCGGAGAACCACTTCGCCTCGCTCACCCACCTCTGCCTGGAGCGAGTCTGGCCGCCCATCCACGTCTCGGACATCTTCGTGCTAGCAACCCAATGCCCGCAGCTCGAGCACCTCGCCTTCATCGACGTCCTCATCTCCACCGAGCACGACCCCACCGCGCTCCCCGCGCCCAGCGTCGCCGCCCCAGACACGTTCCCCAACCTCCGCCGCCTCACCTTCGACACCATGCCCGTCTCCGCCGTGATCGATTACTTGCGCCTCTTCGCGCCGCTCCGCCCGGACGCCGCCGTCGCCGCGCACCGCATCCTGCTCGGCCGCCACGCGCTCTTCGCCCCCATCCAGCTCCCCACGCTCGCGCCCGCGATCAGCGCGCCGCTCACGCACCTCGCGCTCATCCGCCCCACCGGCAGCACGCACGTCACGCTCGCCGCCGCCGGGCCCGCGACCGCGACCGCGCTCCTGCTCAGCACCGCGTCCCAAGAGGCGCACGCGCACACGCAGTGGTCCGACGCGTGGCCGTACATCTGGTCCGTCGCGCAGCTCGACGCGCTCCCGCTCGCGCAGATCACCGTGTTCCACTTCGGGCTCGTCGGCTTCCCGACGCACCTGCACCCGCAGACCGGGTCTGTCTTCCGGCGCATCCGCGGCATCCCGAACCTCGAGCAGCTCGTGCTGTGGACGAACGACCTCAGCCAGCTCCTCACGGGGCTCTTCTACGGCCGCCTGTTCGACTGGGCCGCGGGGCCGACGCGCTGGCTGCTGCCGCGACTCGACATCGTCGTGGTGCCGCGGATCGGGTCGCCCGACGAGTTTGCGGAGCCGTTCGACGGCGTGTTCGGGGAGGTCGGCGGGGAACTCATCGTTTCCCAGGTTGTTATCCACTCGCCGCTTGACCCCAGGGGCTTCGAGGGTCCATTGGGGGCGCTCGAGGAACTCTGCCCGGACGTAACATACGAGCGTTGGAGTAAGGGGCCAACCATGCCATTCCCGGACGTTTGTCACGACCCCACCGCACCCCGGGGATGGAACCGTGCTGCATGGAAGTTGGAGTGCTGAGGGAAGACTGGTCCCGGCCTGAGCTCATATCGCAAACACAATACTTGACAGCAATTAACCTGGAGGACATTGTAATACATAGACACGATAAATAGTAATGGCGACAATCGCTCACGCATACCCATCCTTGCCCGGGACGACGCCGTACGCGGGCCCACCCTTGCCGAACATCTTGCGCAAGTCACCAACGAGCGCCTCCGGCTTTTCGAACGCGGCGAAGTGGCCGCCAGCCTCGTGCTCTGACTCGAAGACGACCTTTCCAAGCAAGTGCGCCCACCTGTATTAAAGGAGTTTTAGCGTTTTCGCCTGCAGCACACGAGTGAGTGTAGGTGATACGCACGATCGCGGGAGGTTGACGGGTTCGCGCTTGAACCACGACAACCCGAGCGGGACGGACGTCCAGCTGGTGCCCTCGAACAAGCCGTGCGAGTTCCCGCCCGTGAGCTCGTAGTAGATGCGCGCGTTCGCTCCGGGGCCAGCGCGAGAGAACCAGTAGACCGAGATCCACTCCAGAACTGAGCACAGCGCGTCAGCGATACACCTACAAGAATCCGCCGTCAGAGTCAGGGCTTGGAGAAATCACGTACCCTCATCCTCCGTCCACGGGTAGTTGTCGGTGCCAATATGCAGCTTCTCGTAGATCCACGCCAGGACGCCGACGGGCGAGTCCGCGAGGCTGTAGCCGAGCGTCTGCGGCTTCGTCGCTTGGATCATGAAATAACCCATTCCCTTGGTGCGGAAGCGTTCTGCGGTCGCGAACTGCGCCTTCAGCGTCGCGTTGAACGGCACTGTGAGCATCTGGAGGAAGAGGAGGGGGTTGGAGAGGAGGGTTGGGGGCTTGTAGCTAGAAACGGCACGGATAGTCAGCGAAAGGCGTGTGTAGAAGAGGCGCGGAGTTTTACATCGGCATGTTAGAGAGCCAGCCCTTCAGGTGCTTGTGTCCGTATAGGTTCGCAATGTAGACGCCGACCTAACCATCAGTCGTCAGCATCGGGCTTACCGGGATGGCAGATAGCACACTCACGATGTGGCCCAAGTCACCAGCCTGGTACACTAACGCGAAAGCCGGTCAGTTGGCTGAGTGCGTTGGCACAATGTGCGCGCAAGCCCTTACCGTACTCGTCATAGCCGAGGGAGATCATCAGCTTGTTGAATGTCTAAAGGCGAGGTCAGGATCATAGAAATGTCGCTACACGCACGCGCTACGTACCTCTGCAAGCTGAGGTCCGCCGAAACCCGGCTTGCGGGGCGCCTCAGAGAAGCCGAATCCTGGAAGGCTGGGCGCGATGACATGGAAGGCGGGCTGGTCGGGCGAGCCAGCGGTCAGCTGCGGAAGCATTTTGCGCACTTCGAGGAAGTGGCCGGGCCCTAGCAGTCGCAAGCAATAGAGTAAGTATCTGCAGCGATTCCATAGTACACACGCGCGGGTTACTTACAGCCGTGGACGAAGAGCAGAGGCACGGCATTCGCCACAGTGCTCTTCTGGTGGACGAAGTGGATGTTAATCGAGCCGTGGCCCTCGACCTCGATGTCGGTCGTGAACTGAGGAAGCTCGTTGATCTTGCGCTCTGCTTTGCGCCAATCGAACGAGGTCTTCCAGTACTCCGTGAGACGTTTGGCGTCAGCGAGCGCGGTGCCGTAGTTCCAGCCAGCGTCCTCGAGCTCGTCAGGAAACCTGGTCAGCTCAAGCTTCTTGTGGAGGAGCTCGAGGTCCGCCTCGGGGACATCGAGCGTGAACGGCTTGGCCCAGCTAGTCGACATGGTCAAAGATTAGTCTGCCAAAGGAACGTGCAAGTTGGCGAGAGACGCGAGGAGATACCGGGCTGAGAGTGAGAGAACAGGGTGATATACGTATACGTCGAGCGGTGTCTACCGGGTATATATGCGTCGGGCGCATGTGAAACAGGGAGATTCATGGTGTTCCTAACTGACGGGGAGGATGAATGCTTGATGCCGGGGGTTAGCCGGCGGTGGTCGTGAACGACCGAGGGCGGCGATGGGCTGGGCGAGATGCGTGCGAGCGCTGTTCGCCGATAATTCGGTCTGAGGAATGCGTTGAATTTGATGGTCAGCACAACCGGGTGGTGTATCGACGTGTATCGGCGCGCGACCGGAAGCTATTGGGCAGCTTGCAGATAGCATGGACAGGCCGGATATGCGGGCGCATGCACAACTCGAGTCGGGTGGCAAGGGAAAGCGTTCGGACGAGCCTGCGAGGGGGGGTACCAACTACACCGGTGCGCCGTGTCCCAACCTGAGATACGTCCCTCGCGTATAATCCAAGACGAGTCTTCCACTGTCCTCACGCGAGCCAAGAAATGAAGTATAGACATGAAGGTGCAGCTCGCCGTGCAAAGGTCGTGGTCGTCACTGAGAACGCGAACGCGTCCACTCGGCGGAGGGAAACAGACGCCCATAATTGCTTGGTCGTATTTGGTTCTGGTGGCAGATGCGCGCGAACACGGAAATTCCTGTCGCGCTCGTCGGCTCCAGACCTCTCCTCGCTGTCCCTCTCGATGGCCAACGTCCTGGCGTCCGTCCACCGCGCACTGCGCCCATCTCGGGCAGCAGTGCGCCTTACACGCTCTGGTCGTGCCACCCATACCGTGCGTGCTCTCCATGCCTCTCCCGTCGGTAAGCACCCTCCGTACTTGACCTATGGCTGAGCTCACCACACGACCGCTCGCAGCCCTGAAGAAAAAGGCCAGTGGCTCCGCTGCAGACGGCGAAGACCTCTTCGGCGAGGAAGAGGACGACTCGCTCTTCGGGGACGACCTCTTCGGCGGCAGCGCCCCGCGCAAGTCCGCCACCTCCCCGTCCACACCCGTCGACGCCGCCAAGCCGACGGACATCCCCCCACACAACCCCTCCGTGCCCGCCCCGCGCGACTACGACCGCGACGCACGCTTCGAGGAGATCTACCAGTTCGCAAACAGCTGCATAGCGGAGAAGACCGAGCCCGCACGGCAAGTGCGCACCTCCGCGTGGCACCACCTCTTCTCGCTCGCCAGCACGCCCGAGCAGCTCGAGCGCGTCGCTGAGCTGTTCCCGAAGTGGAGGGACGCGCGGAGGTCGTTCCGCCCCACTACCGCGGAGCAGTTCGCTCGTGAGTACACACCCTGTCTCTCCGTTCGACCAAGTATTAACACACACCGTCACGTCCTCTCCAGGCCGCTGCGAAGAGCTGCACTGCCCGCAACTCGCGCTCAAAGTGTTCGGCAACCACTCCAAATACGGGCTCGACCTCACCCTCCCCGCCGCGCGCCCGCTCCTGCACGCGCTGCACCTCGCGCACCCGCTCCAAGACACGATCACGCTCACCGCGCTCTTCAGCGTCTACAAGCTCCCGCCCGTCTCGTCCGACCTCGTCTGCAACGCGCTCCTCCTCGCCGCATGCTTCAAGCACGCCTCCGCCGAGTCGCTCTCTGTCGCGCGCGCCCTGGTCCCGTCCCTCGAGCAGCTCCTCGCGCGCACCGAGCCCGCCGCGATGGCGCTGTCCGCGGCGGACCACGGCCGGCCCGCGGACAAGGAGAAGCGGTGGCTCGCGTGGACGCTAAAGAAGATCGAGCGCGCGCTGCAGCGCGAGGAGCTCGACGTCGCGTGGCTCAGGCAGTGGCGCGTCGCGAGCGGGTATGCGGGGTATACTGGGCTGGAGTGATCGTGCGGTCCCTTACGGTACGCCATATTAATGCGATATAATCATCACTACCCTCCCTCTGCTCTGAAGGTGTCACCCGACCGGTTGGTGGCAGATGCCACAGGTCAAAGTTGAGTTTGAGCACCTCTCATTCTTACGCCGACTTTGAGGACTGAATGGAGGTACGTTCGCATGAGGCCGTGTCGTGCTGTCCATATCGGCGGCTGTGGACGACTGAGCAGCATCACCTACACCCTCTACCTGTACCTGCATCCAACGGCAAGTACCTGTTACACATCCTCATTGGCGGCTTCGGCAAAGCAGCGTTTACGACAGACGCCAAGTACCCGCGAGCGCGCCCTCTCGCGTTCGGGCGCATTCAGTTTCAAGGAGCGCCGCTTGCAGCAGCCCATATAACGCCCCGCTCAAAACCCTACTCACCACCTTCCACATACTCACACCCCAGTATCCACCATGGCCTCCCCCACCCCACCAAGCCCCGAACAGCCCTTCACGCTCTCCATCCCCGAACCCGCCCTCTCCGCCCTCCACACCAAGCTCGCGCTCACCCGGCTCCCCGACACGCTCTCGGACGCCGGCTGGACCTACGGCGCGCCCCTCGCCGACATCCACCGCCTCGCGTCCCGCTGGCGCGACGGGTTCGACTGGCGCGCCGCGGAGGCGCGCATCAACGCAGCGCTGCCCATGTACACGCGCGCGATCGCCGTCGCGGGGCACGGGAGCCTGGACGTGCACTACGTGCACCAGCCGAGCGCCGTGCCGGGCGCGATCCCGCTCCTGTTCGTGCACGGGTGTACGTACCGCGCTCCCACATATCCCTTCCCCACGATGTGGTCGTCGGCCCCGATGCGAGCTTCGCTGCACCCACGCTGACTCCTCTTCTCGTGCTCGTGTGTGCGATATACAGGGCCGGGGCACTTCCTCGAGGTGCGCAAGCTGCTGCCGCTGCTCACCGCAGGCGGCCCGAAAGGAGGGTATCCGAGCTTCCACGTCGTCGCGCCCAGCCTCCCCGGGTTCGGCTTCTCGGAGGCGCCGAGGAAGCCAGGGTTCGCGGCCGCGCAGTACGCTGAGGTGAATTTGTCGGAGGAGGGCTTTTCCTGCTGGAGGTCGTGTGGGCTGACGCTCGCGGCGATAGCTCTTGAACAAGCTCATGCTCTCGCTGGGGTACGAGGAATACGGTCAGTCACTACGCATGTGCTACCGAAACGAGGTCGCCGACTCGGAGCTGATGCTCGTTCGCAGCGTACCAGGGCGGCGATTGGGGACACTTCGCAAGTGTATCCTGCTCCTATACTTTCGACGTGCTAACGCGTACAATTCACCCAGTTGGGCGCCCACACGGCCAGACAGTACGGGCACAAGCACCTCAAGGCCTGGCACACGAACATCCCCATGTACGCCCTCCCTCTCATCCTCTTCCGCCGCGCCTGTGAGCTCACAAACCGTGCCGTGAAGCTCGGAACCGCCAAGTTTCTTCACACACCCGCTCACCTATCTGCGGAACCTCCTGCCATACGACGCAGAGACGCGCGCCCGACTGCAAGTGACCGCAAAGCACGTCGGGAAAGGGAGCGGGTACATGGTCGAGCAGGCGACGCAGCCGCAGACGATCGGGTACAGCCTGGCGGACTCGCCCGTGGGCCTGCTGGCGTGGATCTACGAGAAGCTAGTGGGGTGGACGGACGACTACCCCTGGACAGATGACGAGGGTACGTTTTTATATGCACACCTTGCCTGCAGGATTGAGAGCTCATGGATGTGCGTGGCAGTGCTGGAATGGGTGTCGATCTACTGGTTCTCGCGCGCGGGCCCTGCAGCGTCGGTGCGGATCTACTACGAGATGTCGGG
This sequence comes from Trametes villosa, assembly GCA_002964805.2. Taxonomy (NCBI): domain Eukaryota; kingdom Fungi; phylum Basidiomycota; class Agaricomycetes; order Polyporales; family Polyporaceae; genus Trametes; species Trametes villosa. The sequence continues at coordinate 35,270 of PUDQ02000049.1, read as the reverse complement.
CGGGAGCGGGCGGAACGAGCAGGTTATGATTGGGATGAAGGGGGACTCGGTCCCCGTCGGGCTGTCCTACTTTCCAGGGGAGATCTTCCAAGTGCCCAAGTCGTACGTCGTCGTTCTGTCGTCCATGCCCGTGTGCTAACCAGCCACAACGGACAGGTGGGGGTACACGCTGGGCAAGGTGGTATTTGTGGGCGAGCACCCCAAAGGCGGGCACTTTGCGGCGTACGAGCAGCCCGAGGCGCTGGCGGGGGACCTGCGGACGATGTTTGGGCGGGGCGGAGGCGCGTACGGCGTCGTCTCCGGGAAAGACGGATATGCGCAGGCGTAACGGGAGGGCGGGCCGGGCGTAGTAGACGGGCGCCTAGAGCCAGATGATGTCATTTGGGCCGCGACGTCAGAGTGGCTCGGCTGTTAGTGGCGGTATAAGGGCGCGCAGCGGACAATCACAGTCCTCATCGATCCCTCTCTCTCTCTCTCTGCACAACCACACACACAACCACGACCATGTCTGTTCACACCATCCACGTAAGTCTCAGGAATTGCGCAGAGAACGCGCGGCACTCACCCGGCAACCGCGTGCACACAGGTCTCTGGCATCTCGGACGCCACCACCGAGCAGCACCTCACCGACTTCTTTACGTATGTCGCCTCGCCTCATCCCCCTCTCCACCTTTCATTCCATTAAGCTCACGCCTGCGCTCGCCACCAGATTCTGCGGCAAGATCACCTCGGTCGAGTACGACCAGGCGAAGCACATCGCCACCCTCAACTTCGAGAAGCCGTCCGCGGCCAAGACCGCGCTCATGCTCAACGGCGGCACCCTCGACGGCGCCCACCTCTCCATCACCAGCGACATCGAGCACCAGGACAAGGACGACGGCGCCCACGCCGACCACATCGACCAGACCGACAAGCCCCGCGCAGGCAGTCAGTACTCTCCCCCATCGTGTGCTTGTTGCGGAACTGACGCCCGCGTGCAGTTGCGGCAGAGTACCTCGCGAGGGGATACACCCTCTCCGACCAGATCCTCCAGCGCGCAATCGAGCTCGACCAGCAGCGCGGCATCTCCACCCGCTTCCTCTCCTACATCCAGAGCCTCGACACCACCCTCGGTACGCCGGCTCCCTATCAGCTCCCAGCCGAACTCAATCTAACATGTGTGCCCATTTGCAGGCGCGAAGACCCTCGGCCCTGAGAAGACGATCTCCGGCAAGGTGCAGGAGACGCTCGCGAGCGCGACTCAGCAGGCCAAGGCGGTGGACGAGCAGAAGGGCATCACCAAGACCGCAAGCGACGTGCGTTGCCTTCATGCCATCGCACCCTTAGAAGGTTCTAACAGTGTTTGGAATGGCAGTACTACTCGCGTGCGCTCTCGTCGCCGTTCGGGCAGAAGGTGAAGGCGTTCTACACGTCGACGTCGAAGCAGGTGCTCGACATCCACGAGGAGGCGCGGCGGATCGCCGAGACCCAGAAGGCCGGCTCGGCGACGAGCAGCGCCCCGTCCGCAACCTCGACCGGCGTAGGCTCGACCGCACCGCCGATCGACCCCGCGGTCCACAGCGCGGCGACGACGGCGGACCCGTCTGTAGCGGCGGGCAAGACTGCGGAGGCGCCGACGGTTGTGTAAGGATGATGAGGATGATCTGTCAGGATCGGGCACTCTCGGGCGAATAAAGGAGGGCAGCAGTACTAGTCGGACACACAGTGTATCTTTGTATAACTTAGGCCAATAGTTTGTTTCTGAGAAGGAATACACGGCGTGTAACTGAAGCAGCTGCGGCAGGACGAGATAGGCATGGGGAGGAGGCGAGGGAGGTGGCGGGGCGGAAACGATTACGCTACGCCTCTATGGGCGCCTAGCCCCCGCTCGCCTTACGCTCTCCCCATCGTCCTCGGCACCCCCGCCCGTCTGCTCACCGTCTCCGCCAGCGTCCACGTCTCTCTTCTCGTCCACGACCGTATCTATCCCTACCGTACCCCTCCTTAGTCTCTCTCCCTGCTCGCATGGGCCAGGCCAACTCCCGCAGAAGCCCCCCGCCGCCCGTATCGCGCTCACGCCTCCCCCAGCCCCCGCACCCCTCCTCCCCGTCCGACTACGACTCCAGCCTCTCCACCCCGCGAGATGGCATAGACACCCCGGGCACCTCCGCCGCGCCGTCGACGAAGACGTCCCCGCGGCGGAGCGTCCGCAGCTTCCTCCGCCCGCGCACCCAGTCCGACGCCCCCTCCCCCTCCCCGTCCTCGTCCTCGTCCTCCTCGCACCCGATCCCGTCCTTCCGCAAGCGATGGCGCTCCTCGAGGCGGTTCTCCAAGGCGCCTGCCTCGCTGCCGAACCTCTCGGAGGCGCTCCAGGAGCCCGCCGCCCCCGCAGCGGCCGTCGACGCCCAGCTCCTCGCGGTCGAGGAGCAGCCCGTCCCGCTCGAGTCCTCCCCCAGTGCGCCCTTTCTCTCCCTCTTGCCCCCCGCGTCCTGCTCCACAGCCTCCAACCTCTCGCGGGCCCTGCCCGTCCCCGTGCCCGAAGTCAACACAGAAGCCGTATCCGTGGACGACCACAACCACGTCAATCGCCCCATCGCCGTCGCAGAGCAACCATCCCCCTCCCCACTCTCTACAGCCCCCAACAACAGCAAGCCCGACGCCCCCGCCCCCGCGCCGTTCCACGAGCGCCCCGAGCGCGCCCAGGAGATCGAGCGCGAGATCAGCGACTTCCTGCTCGAGCGCCCCCACCCGCGCCCCGCGCCCGACTCCCTCTTTGTCGAGGGCAGCTCGCAGGACGGCCAGTTCTCAGGTTCCGGCTCTGATGCGGCACCGTCTCCCTCGCCCGCATACGCCCCATCCACACTCCCCGAGGCGGACGACGCCGCCGCCCAAGCCGCGGCGGCGCAGGCCCCGCGCCACTTCCCGCCCCCGGGCACGCTCGTCGTCGTGCAGGGCGTGGTGAACACGAGCGACAACCCCACAAGCACGCCGCCGTCCGCGCCGCGGCCCGCGTCGGCGGTGAACCCGGCGCCGCCCCCAGCAGCCCCGACTCGCCGCTCCTCGTCTGTCCCCCGCACGGCTGGGGGGCCGCAGGAGGAACGGCAGAGCGCGCGGAGCAGGCTGTCTGCGTTCCTGCCGCGGCCGACGAGCATGCGGCGGCAGCGGTCGTCGACGTCGGACCCGAGCGCTGCGGCGCCTCTGCACTTGCACTCGCAGTCGACGTCGGACGTGTCGAGCTCCGCCTTCGAGAGCTCCGAGTCCTCCGACTACCTCGCGGACACCACCGACTCTCCCGCCTCGTCAGGGACGGACGCGGGCTCTGGGGAGGACACCGACCCCCGCGCCCGCCCGCTGTCGCCCGGCAGCATCGACGTCCTGGGAACGCTCCTGAGGTACGCCGCCGCCTTGCTGCTGCTATTCCCGTCTGCCACGTCTAATTGCTAACGCTAACGGCCCTTTCAGCGTGGCGGCCGCCGCGACCGCGGCTTCGCTGTTCTCGCCCAGCCTCGGCTTCCAGGCGAACGGGGACCCCAACGCCCCCGCGCAAGGCGCACCCGCCATCCCGCGGCCCATGTCCCCAACACCCACCGCCGGGCTCGGCGGCGGCCCCGCATTCGGACTCGACGCCACTGCCGACCCTTCCTCCGCTGTCCCTCCAGCCCCGATGGCTGCACCTCAACAGCGCGAGGGGCGGGAACGGATCCGCAACGTCTGGGAGAGCTTCCGCGACCGCCTCGGGCTCAACCGCAACGGCACGCCTCAGGCGGGCAGCGGCGGCGGCGCGACGGGCACGGAGGATGCGGGCAACATGCGCCCGGGCGAGATCATGCTCGCAGAGATGGCGCGCGCTCTCAACGTCGGCCTCGGCCTGACTGGGGACGGCTCAGGCTCGGGTTCGGTCTCGGGCTCGGCTGCGGCGGCTGAACCTGCCGCGGAGCGTGTTGAGGCTGCTCAGGGCGAGGCTGCACGGGCATCTGCAGCGGCGGACGCGGGGCCCTCTGCGAGGCCGCCGCCGCCTGAGGACAGCTTCGAGCGGTTCCTGCTCGACCTGCAGGCCGACCTCCGCGTTGCTCTCTCAGAGAGCGGCGCTGGGGGTGCTGCTGCTCCCTCGACTGAAGACGCAAATGCCGGCAGCGACGAACTCCCCGCGGCTTCTGCAGGTAATGTCCCCACGGAACCGTCGCAGGACGAGCCACGCTCGCAATCTCCGTCTGGCGCCTCCGAGGACGACGAGCCGCCGCCGCTGGACGACGTCTCCGACTCCGAGGGCGAGGGCGAGGACTACGACGAGCTTGAGCTCGAAGGCGAGGGCGAAGGCGAGCGCCCCGCGACGCGCATCCCCACGCCCATGCCGCCCATGGCCACCGCGAGCCGCGAGCTGCCCCATCGCAGCGACCACCCTTCCTCCCCCTCTCCCCAATCCGCTTCCTCTGCTTCTCCAGCGGCGGGCGAACGCGGGGAAGCCGAGCGCAGGCCCCCAGGCATCCATCTCTGGCGACTGTACCGCTTCCGCCCGATCCACGCGACGCAAATCGCCGGGCACGCTGCCGCCACGCCCCCTCCCCCCGCGGCCGGCTTCCCACAGCCCCCTGCCCCCTCCTCGCACCCCTCCGTGCAGGCGCAGGCGGAGGGGCCGCCGCCTCCTGGAGCAGCAGCAGCCCCAGCGTCTGACCCCTCCTCGCCATCACACCCATCGCACTCGCACTCGTCCGCGCCAGGATCGGCAGCGGCCTCGAGAGACGGTGCGGAGTCCCCGTCGTCCGCGCCCCCCGCGACCGACGCGAACGCTAACATGGTAGTGCCCGTCATCGTCGTCGGGCTCCAATCCGTCGAAATGGGCCAAGTACACGGACACGCGCACCCCCACCCCCACCCCCACCCCCACCCTTCCCCTTCCCAAGGCCCCCACACCCACGCCGAGTCCGAGAGCGCGCTCGGGCCCGAGGACGACTGGGGCCGGCTGGATCCCACCGAGCAGGGCCCGCGCGGGCGCAGCTGGCAGTCGCGCGCGGCGACCGCGCTGCGCAACCTCCGCCCCGGCCGGCGGGGCGCCGCGCAGGGCGGGCAGGCCCCGGCGGAGGGCACGGGCTCGCGGACGTTCCTGATCTACGTCATCGGCGGTGCGTATCGCGTTCTCCCTCGCCTTCCCCTTCGCGGGACTAGATGCTGATACTGACGGGCTGGGCTGGTCTGTTCGTTCGCAGGCTATTACCCCCCGAACCACCATATGGTCACGGGCCCGGACAACCTCGATTCGTACGAGGCACTGTGGTGAGTACTATTGCGGCCCTTGGGCGGGTGTATGTGCGGACGGGGCTGACGGATGCGGGATGCAGGGAACTCGCGGAGTTGCTGGGCCAGGTGAAGCCGCAGGTCGCGACGAAGGAGGATATCGAGAACTCGGACCTGCAGACGGTGAAGTACAGCGAAATCCAGCAGTACGAGCGCGAGGGCCGGGTCGCCTCGGATTACGCCCACCGCGTACGTCCCTTTGTTTTGCGATAGCCGTGTCGCTGACTGACCCGGGGGCAACGTTGTGCAGTGCTTCATATGTTTGGACCACTACCAGCCCGACGACGACGTGCGCCTGATGCACTGTCGACACGCGTTCCACCAGGAGTGCGTCGACAAGTGGCTCCAGGTCGGCCGAAACAACTGTCCAGCGTGTCGGTCGAAGGTGAGCGCACCCGCTGTCGGCGAGAGTGCTTGCGAGCTAACAGGAGATACAGGGTGTTTCCACCGCCGACGAGATCGTGCCCTGAGTGCCCATACAAACACCTCAGCCCACTCTTCCTCGTCTTCGCAAAGTTCGCATAAGGACGATCGCGCACCCTCTCAAGCTTCAAGTTCATGTTCGCGGTAACTAACGCTGTTTTCCACCCCATCTCCTCCCCATATCCATCTCCATCCCCTCTCATTTGCTGTTGTCGCATCGTTGTCCCCTCCCTGTCCCATGTGTAGCACTCACGTTCACCTCAAACCCACCGCATCCCCGTCCCGTCCTATGGTCGTCGCTCTCCGCCCGGTCCCTCTGACTCTCCAGGCCTGCGCCTGAAATGCTTTCGCCTGCCGGCTACCGTGTACATTATACCAGGATAGAGATATATGCATTGATCTTTCCTCGTCTACAGCGTTCACTCGTGTGAACGCGAGTTGTTGACCTCTTCAGGCTGTATGACGATAGCGACGTTCCGCCCGCTCCCGCTGGCTTGGTCGAAGAGGTTTACCAGCTCGACACTGAAGCCCGTGCCCTGATTGCGTGGTGTTCATCAACATTACCAAACGGCCAGTCGAAACATCCACCGCGACTCACCTGCAGTGCCTCCTGCGTCCACAGTGCGCGATCCAGTAACAGCAGGCTCTCAACCACTGGGCCCACGATGCATCGCAACACATGGAAGACCTCGATGCGTCTCTCCAGCGCGCGATCCGCGCGCACAAACCGGTCATCCGGCAGGTCCAGCTTCGTCTGCACGCGGCGCGCGAACGTCTCCCAGTCGGCGTACGCGGCATCGTTCAGCCTCCCCAGACGCTTCGGGCGACCGTCTGCTCCACTTATGCCGCGATCGTCTGCTTCTTGCCGTGTGTCGTCGAGGACGTCCTGGATGAGCGCGCGCCAGACGACCTTGCGGAGGGCGAGGCGCGCATCGCGTAACGTCTCCTCTGAGCGCATCCACTGCGAAGGAACCTGCGCGGCGAGCTGCAGGTGGCCCGGGCTCAACGCAAAGGCCGGCCCAGCCTTCCCCATGAGTTGCTGCGAAATGGGGAAGTCTATCCAGCTATCAGTATCGCGATGCAAGTAACCAGTGCAATCGCGATATCGCACCTTCTGGACGCAGCATGTTGTAGCAGCATCCGACGATCACCGCTGCGCGAGGCGTCCAGGTGGCCGCGTCAGACTGAGCCGCCGCGGCAAAGGTCCGGAGTATGTCTGGGGTGAGCGAGCCACACGCATGCAGCGCGACGAAGAGCACAGGCGTCGGGTCGCGGTCCTGCGTGCCGTTGCGGCCTTCTGCACCGGATGCCGCTAGAGACACTGCAGAGCGGTCGTGTTCTATCCACGCGTCTGTGGACTTCCTGAGGGTGTTCGAGTCGATTTTCGTGGTGACGTATGTGAGCGATCCGCGACGAGGTTCTGAAGGTTCGCCATCGCCTTTTGGCTGCCCAGATGCCCCAACGTCCGTTGGGTGCGTGTCAAGAGGAAAACTAGCCGGTCCGTTCGGCGGAGCTTTGCGTTTTGGCTTTGAGGCGCCCCTCTTCGCGGCGCCTTGTGTTTGAACGTCGCTGAAGTCCAGCGCGAGCACGTGCAGCCCAAGTCTATCTCGCAACATCCTAGAGAGGTACGCCTGTTCAAAGCCATGGGTAAAACCGTCAGCATACAATTTGAACGGGTTTATCGTAACGTAGTACGCAGCCAGGATCATATCAGAGTAACATACCTGTCCTGCACCCACATCCACAACATGCCGGAGGGAGCGTAGTGCGACATCGGACTGCAGCAGGTCACCTACGAAGTCTGACATTTGCACAACTTCGTGGGCCTTTTTCGGCGACATCCCTGGGAGCGGGACACCCTTTTCCGACGCGTCTCGCCGTTCCCCAGAAGATACTCGCAGAGCAGAAGGGCCACTAAGCTGCTCTATGGGAGGGAAAATAACACGTCCCGGTTCTCGGGGCAGAGCGAGACGGGTGGCACCCTCTACGAGAGTTCGCAGAGTAGGAGGTATCCCTTCCGCGAGACCAGACAGTGGCTCGTCAGCACCCTCCTGAGAGGCGCGGAGAGCGTCGTAGTACTGCAAAAGGAGAAGCCACGGGTCGGTGCAATTTTCAGCATCGTCTTCGCCTGCCCAGTCCCACCACTCGGACCATTCGGTGGGTGGACGAAAGGATGAGGTGCCGAGGTCGTTTGGATGTAGCTCGAAGAGGCTAGACGCGAGTGGGCTTGACAGGAAGTCTACGAGCTCCGCAAGGTTTTCGGAGGTTGTGGGAGGACCAGAACGGCGCATGAGGCGGAGAAGGAGTCTTGGGCGCTGTGGACGTGAAGGTCGGCTTCCAAGAGAGGAAAGGCAAGAAAGTGTGGCGGCAATCTGCGGCAATCCTTGTCACATTCTCGCAGAGTCACGCAAGTTATTTCTTAACTATCACCTGCCTCCACGCCGCGCTTGCTAAGCCAACCGTCCTACAAAGCCGGCATCGAATGAAGAGAGCAGTTGCGTTGGTAGACTATGGCAGCTCAGACGACGAAGAAACCGACGCCCACACTCCGCCAACGGACTCCGCGCCAACGCCTCCCGCGAAGAAGTTGAAGTGAACTCCCATATGCCTCTTTACAGTTGCAACGGGAAACTAAAATCCGCATTCGTAACTAGGAAACTCCCTGCCCTGTCGAAGTACCTAGCGCCTGAAGGGCCTGTGGATAACCCAGCTCTACACCAAGGGCGACGTCGAACCACACCACACGTCGAAGGGCAGTTCGCGGCATATGTCTATGTTCCTCTCACTGTCGAGAGAAACTCCAAACTCCATAAACTGCTGTTGCGGATCTTTACTTCAGCGAAACTATCAGTTTCGTCGCTCCACCCTGTCGGTTTCACCCAACCTCCGCTGGACACGAATCCCGAGCCAGTGCGGATTGCCGACGGACTCGAAGACGCTAAGATGGAGCTTCATATCTCGTTGACACGACCTACGTTTCTACGAGCTCACCAGCGTGAGGAATTCAAGCGTATCGTGAAAGTAGCTGCCAAGTCTAGGCACAGGTAAGCTTCACGCATGCCCTGCATGTCCTTCACTCGAACTGATGTGTCAGGGACAATCTAGCTTCTCCGCGTCGTTTGCCGCCCTGTCCGAACTGACTAACGACGAACATACCCGGACCTTCCTGACCTTGGAAGTAGGCGCAGGACATGAGGATGTGCGTGTCAGGTTGTCTACCGCGCTGACGTATATCAATGGACAAATCTTACAGCTCAAAGCATTATCGGACGAGCTGAGCCCGTTCTTGAGGACCCTCCGACAGAAGGAATTCTACGAAGACCCTCGATTCCATGCCTCGATAGCGTGGGCCCTCCTCGACGGTGCTAAGCCACCACACCTGGAAGCGCAGGTGGATGGCTCTGCGCCTACATCTGCGCCCTCACACCAAGCCGAGAAAGCACCGTCAGCTACTGGAGACAAAACTGGGGCTGCACACACTACCCCTACCGGGGGAGCCTTCCCAACCATACCCTGCTTCCCGGAAACACTGATACCTCAACTCCAAGCGGAGTTTTCCCGAGAGTTGGTGCGCGCTGGAGTGGGGACCTTTGAAGCGGAGGAGGTTCACGTGCGGATAGGCAAAGAAGTGAGCAGGTGGAGGCTGCAGGGCTGATTGCGTACTTTCGAGATCGGTATCAGAAATTGCGTGTACCGTCTAGACCCCCACTACGGAACTTAGCCAATTTATGCCTCTTATGCCCCAACCCAAGGGCCAACAAGTTTGAGATGTCGTCGTCGACTGGAGTTCCGAGTCAATGTTAGCGCCCACACTCTCGTCGGCGCTCTTCTTCGCCCCTATTTGCATGTGTTTGTACCTCACCCTACATAAACGACCGCGGAAATTTCAGGCGATGGTCGTGTCTCCCGCTCAACGTCTTCCTTTCACCGGACTTGCAGCTCGTCCCCCTTGCATCATGTGTGAGTATAATTTCCCTCTCGTTCGATGTGATGAACTTCTTGCTGTGCACCAGTCGGATCCTGTTGACGACAACTTACCCTGGTTCCTCTTTATACGCTTGAGGACCCTGATCATTTTCTCTGCTGGCACCGTGTGCATCGACACAATGCTGATTACTCTCTCCCTCTAGATCCCCTGCGAAGCATTCCATGTGCTGGAGGCGCGTTGTTCTCGATTCGAATCATGTCATTATGCTATCCAATATATATGTGCTATCATATCCCGTCCTCCTCTTTCACTGAACGTATCCCACCAATCCCATCTTCGCCATAACCGTGAGTCGTTCTCAAGAGCCATCTACCTGGAGTTGGAGGGTTGTACCGGGGAAGGGGCGGGCGTGCTCGCGACGTTGGCCAAGAACCTCTCCACGACGCGTTTGCCACGGCGCAAGTTAGACAAGGAGATGCGCTCGTCTGGAAGATGGGCTTGATCCTAGACGCGAAACTTCGTCAGCACCACGATCATGAGTGAAGGCATTGTTGCACATACCGTGCTCTGTCCCAGCGGCAAGTGCAGCGCATGGCAGGAGAACTCCTTCTCGAGGTAAGGCACTGAAGGGATAGACTGCAAAACTTGTCATGAGCATACTACGAGTATAGCAGAAGAATTCACGCACCCCTCCCTCCCGGATCCGCAGAGGGTCCACGCCCCACTCGTCCTTGACCGCGCTCTCCAGCGCGTGGAACCACGGGTCGTCCAGGCTCCCCAGCCACCAGTCCGCCGTCTGGTCGATAGTCACCTACACACGCACATATAGGCTTCAATAACCCGCGCGCATCCATATCCGAGGGGATGCTTACATTGAGCCTGTTTGGGGACCGCATGCGTGCGAACTCAGTCCGGAGGTGTTCTTGTACGGATGCCGCGATCGACTCCAGGTCTTGGTCGGGCACAATGCGCACCGAGATGTGCGCCTTCACCTTCGACGGGATGACCGTCGAGTCTGGTTTGAGGTGTCAGGCGTAAATCAAGCACAGATGGCCAAGCTGCAACAAAGGTACGTACTGCGCGGTCCAGAAACCTCGACGTTATGCACCGTAAGCGATGGCTCTCGCCATCGCGCTGCGAGTAGCGACGCCGGTGTCTGCGTAACGCTCGAGAGCACCTTGTACAGTTGCCGCTCGTCTTCCGTGAGCGCGCGAACGCGGTCATCTGCGCGACATTTTAGTGAATGCTAGGATGGCGAAGGAAAGTATGCGCCTAACAGAAGTCCGGGATGTTGATTCGGTTGCTCTCGTCCGTGAGTGTCCCGAGTAGTTTGACCCTACCGTCATAGGGTAAGCCCGCAGGAAGAAAGCAGGTCCGGTTGTCACTCACATGTCGAGCATGGGCTCCCGCGCGGAGCCACCGTCGACTCCTGAATGGAGGTCGGGCCCGTCATTGGAAATCTGAGAGACCTCTGAGAAGGGCTACAAGCATTCGAGAACAATTCACGTACCTCAACGTTGCAATGCACGACCCCGCGCAGACCGTAGGTGATACACGGCGTATCCTCCGCAATCCACGTGGAATTACTGTGAAACTCCTCTCAGCTTACTATGCCCTTGTTGTTAACGGGGGGAGAACGTACCTGACGAGGATAGAATCAACAGGCCCGATCGCATCCTACCACGCACATCATCAGCACCCACCACTCAACCCCCCACCACATCGCAACCCACCTTATGCCTCTTGACCGCCTCCGCAAACCCGCCGCTCCCCGCCTCCTCCTCGCCCTCGACCAGCATCACCAGATCGACGCCCAGCGCGCGGCGCGCCAGCAGGTCCGCCGCCGCGCACGCGACGGCCATGATCGGGCCCTTGTTGTCCGTCGCGCCGCGCCCGTACAGGTACCCGTTGCGCCCGGTGAGCGTGAACGGGTCTGCCGTCCAGCCGGCGGAGCGCGCGGAGATCACGTCGTAGTGGCCGTAGAAGAGGATGCGCGGGCGTTTTTGGGAGGTGCGCGTGCCGTGGAAGGTCGCGAGCACGAGCGGGTTCGTCGTTTCTCCAGTCGGGAGCTACGCAGGTGGTCAACACAACTCGTCATGCGAAGCCAAAGAAAGGGAGTGCGGAACAACGTACGAGAGACGCCTCCGCCCCGAGCTGCGTGAAGCATTTCCGGAGCCAGATCGCGGCCTGCCGGCAGTCCTCCTTGTGCACCGGCGAGTTGCTCACGCTCGGGATCCCCACGAACTTCGTCAGCGCATACACCAGAATATCTACAACACCACAACCGTCAGCGCCGCTCCACCGGCCCGCACGCCTCTCTGACATACCGTTGATGCTCTTCGAGATGTCCGTCGTGTTGCCGAACCGGCTCAGCTCGGAGAGCGCATGCCTATCCGACCTCGGCGGCGCGACTTCCCACACCTGCACGCCCGCCGCGCGTCAGCAGCCAGCACTCCTTCACCACAGGGAACGGGAACTCGGCATGGTGCCAGCTCACCTTGATCATGTCGTCGTTGCCGCCTGTCACCAGTGCAAACCTTTCCTCGCCCTTCTCCTGCGCCTGCGCCTGCGCACTGTCCTCCGCCGGGAAGCGCGTGATGATCGACGACAGGATGATCCCACCGTGTCCGCGCCACGAGCCAACGAGGTCGAACGACGCAGACCACCTCTGCGGCAATCCCGATTCCAGCATAAGCAGAGGCCTCCCCAAAATAAGAACAGGGAGCGCGGTACCTGTATGTCGCCGTTCGCCGAGCACACGTACAAGTCGGAGTGGAGCATCGACATTGACAGGATGTCGACGTTCTGATACCCGCGTGCGCAGCGGTGTCAATACTCTAACCAATGGAAATCTGGAGAGTGGTGGGGACGTACCTCGACGACGAGGAGTGTGCGGACGAGCGTGCGCGTCTCGAGGTCCCAGACCTTGACAAGCCCGTCCTGGCAACCCGCATACACCGTGTCTCCGCGCGCGGTAAGGGACAGGACCGCCCCGGCGCCGCAGTCGAATGTATGCAGGAGCTTCGGCACGGCGTCCTGAGACTTCCCGTAAGGCAATTGCCACAGCTGCGAGATAAACGGTTAGTGCTTGGTGCACGGATGGAGAGGGGTCGATCTCCACGCCGTTTGGGCGCTCCGGTACCGACCTTGACAGTAGAGTCGCCGCTGCCCGTCACGAGCTGCAGGCTTCCGTCGTGCGTCTCCTCGTGGAAGAGGTCGTCCGAGCCCTCTCTGCTGCTAGGCAAGAGCGCCATGCAGTACACATACCCATAGTGCGCGGAAAACACTACGTTCTCCGGGGGCACCTGCAGTATCGCCAGGGGTGCCTTGACGCGGTCCCCTTGTACGCACCCATCCTGCGGGGGAGTAGATTGCCCTGAAGAAGACGAAGAGGATAAGGACGACGCAGACAGCGTCGACGTCGCACACGTCGGGTTCCGCGCGTTCAGATCCGCCGGCCGCCGCGTATACTGCGGATAGCTATCAAAGAACTTATGCGCCTTCCGCGAGTTCGACGTCGGCGTCGACGTCCCGCTGTGGATCGCCCCGTCCGAGGGGAGCGACACGCCAAACGACGCGTGCTCGAGCGTCGGGGCCGAGAACGCGAACCACTGCAGGGACGTGTTCTGGCACCCGAAGTAGAGCGTCTGCGTGCGCGGCGCCCAGACGAGCGAGAAGAGGTCGCCCGAGTCCGTCTCGAGGTGCGGGTGGACGAGGTAGAGCGGCGCGTGCGTGCGCGTGTTCCAGACCTGCCAGTGGCGCGATCAGCGTTGGGGCGGTGTCGCCGGGAGCGAGCAGGTTAGGGACCTACGCGAATTGTGCTGTCTCCTGCGCGGGTTCATGTCAGTCTACGGAGAAACTTCTAATGAGAACATGTTCACCTGAAGCGCTGAAAAGCCAGCGTTTGTCGGGGGCATACTCGAGAGCGAGGACGCTTCCGGTATGGCCTTGGAGCACAGCCTTCAGTTTGAAGGTGGTTTTGTCCCAGACCTGGTGCCAGTGTGTTCACGCTCAGCAAGACTAGACGCGCATAAACATCAATAGAGCATACAGATATTTGGCCGTCCTGGCTGCCGGTGTAGATGCTGTCATCGTCGGCAGCAAGGCTCAGGACGGAGTTGTGCTCCTGCTGAAGCGAATGGAAAAGTTTCGGCTGACGATCTATGGACAGCACAGGCCTGTTCAGCGACGCTACGAGTTTGGCCACCGGCGGGGGTTGGTCAGAAAAGAAAGCGTAAGGAGCCATGGCGCGCACGAGACAAAGGCGCGCGTACGATCTGGAATGGTGGGGGAGGTCGGCTGCGAGACCATGGCCTCGTGTTTATAAGTGCGCGCGTGGCAATATGTAGGCGAGCAGCACTCTAATGGCCTGCTCGGGAGAGGCGGTTGATATGTGCGGCCGAGTATTGGGCTACGGACGGAGGCCGGGGAGGCGGAGAGGAGTGACAGACGGACCTACACTGGCAGCCACGCCTCGCCCACCGCTCTCAGGAGTCACTCGCCTCACCTAGCGCCCGTCACCCCATCCCGCTCGCGGCTTGCGCGAGGTGAGATCACCGCCCGTTGACGCCCTCTTCCCTGCACCCTGCCCACATATCGCCCCCGAACAAGACAATCCTCCTCGCGACCGGCCCAGATTGCAGAAAATCGCCGCTATCTCTGTTCGCAACGGTCCCCGGGATGTTTCACCGCCATTGTGGCGTAAGTTGTGACTGCATGTCACGCACGAAACTAAGTAGAATCGCTTGCGTGCTCTACGCAGGCTTACGGAAACCTTCGTCCAGAAGTGAATGCCTTCTTGCGCCGGAAACTCTTCACAAGGGCTTGTAAACTAGCCGAATTACAGTGCGGACCGTCAACAACGTTCGGGCCACCATCCTTCCTGACCATTACGCACTCCAGTCCAAGCGCAGGTTGCGAACAGAGGCAAAGATAGAAAAGCCCATGTTGGAGCCTATGATAGAGCCACACAGACATTTGGCTATACTTACCCCGTCTTCGATCCGTGTCAGGTCGTGAGACGCGCCTTCGGAGCTGGCAAATCACCCTCTAGTAATTGTCGGGCGGGTGGAAATAGAACGGACAGCCCAACTAGCACCGTGGCCAATGTCGCTACGCCTGTTGAGACGTAAGATGTCTGGATGTTTGCTGCGCCACTGCGAGGCGAGGAGGAGGTCGAGATGGCGGTCGGCTAATCAGCCGCGACGGTTTACAGCATCCACCCGAGCGCGGAGATCGATGATCCGGGGAAGTCGATGATGTCACGGCCGTCCAGGATCGCCCCGAGCAGAGCGAGCGAGCGGGAAGAGACTACAAGGAAGATGATATCATGATAGCCAATACGGTAAATTTGCGAGAGAACAAGAGGAGGATATTGCTGGGGGATGGTGGGCGCAGCCTAGCTAGTAGCTACGCTGGCCCGGTAAGATGCAGGGCAAGGGTGATACAGCACTCGAAGCGTCACTCAATATAACATACACTCCGTCGACTACACGAGCCCTTCTTCGTCTGCCGCTCCGATCCGTCCGACTCAGTCAGTCTCCAACGCGCGCACCGGTCCTCCGTCGGCCTCAGGCTCTGCTTGCGGAATCGCGCGCACCGCCGCCGTCGCCCCCCGCAGCCTGTGCAGCACACCAGCCAGGGGCGGCGAGAGAGGGGGGACACGGGACACATCGACGGACGCCCTCGGCCAGCGCGGCTCCGGCCCACGAGAGCTCTCCGGCGGGTCGCCCGCGCCCTCCAAGTCCTCAGACCTCGGCCGGCACGGCATGCTCCTTGTACCAGTTCTTGAGCCACCGCTCCGCGACGGCGTACTCGCGCTTCACGCGCTTCAGCAGCGGGCCGATCTTCGCCAGCGCGTCTGCCTCCGTGAGATCCGTGCCGTTCTCCTCGTCGCGGAGGGCGCCGTAGTGCTGGATGTCTTCGCATGAGGCCTGGACTGCGGAGACGCCCAGGGCCGCGGACGAGCCCTTGAGGAAGTGGCCGAGCGAGGAGAGCTTTGCGAGATCCTTGCTGTCGCTGATAGCCACACCAAGGGTTCAGTAATCCAACCTCACAAGTGAGAAAAGGCGAGACGTACAATGCGTTGTCCATGTCTAGGAACGTCGTACTGGCCTGGCTGAAGTACGCCTCGGCCATCCCGAGGGAGAAGTCATGCGTGTCGTCCTCGTCGAGATCCAGAATCTGGTTGAACGTGTCGAGGTCGATGACCTTATCCTCGTCGATCTGCACACACGCCGCACACGCTCAGCGGAAACGATCGCGCAGGGGAGGGCGAGCGACGGAGCGGCGCGCACCTCCTCATCTCCCGCATCCGATTGCGCGTCCGCGGGCGCGGGCGCGGGCGTGGCCCGGGACGCCGCCGCGGCCTGCTCCGGGGCGGGCGTCGCGCGGGACGAGGACTCGGGTTTGGGCGAGGCGAGCCGGGCGGCGATGGACTTGGGGGACGGCGGCGCGAGCGAGGCGGCACGCGAATCTGGGGGCGAGGGCGAGCGGGGCTTGGCGGACCCGAGCTCGCGCTCGGGGGACTTGTAGTGCTCTGCGACGGCCGTCTTCGTTTGCGACATCGGGTCGGCAGGTGGGGGCGCTGGGCGGGCGTCGAGGGAGGAGGAGGAGGGAGAGAGACGAGCAGGAATTATCGAAGGAATCTAGCAGGTGCTCGATGATGTATTAATACTATACCCGTATTCCACTTACACTTACCTAGCCGCGCACCAGATTAGATAAGTAAGTACTAATCGATTGTAGCAGCCGGGCCTGCTTACCGATCGCCCCGACCGATCTCCCGCTCTCTCCCTCTGCCTTTCTGCCACACCTGCACACGCCCACCCATTCAGACACACAACAACGCCCGCGAAGTCGTACAGCAGCAATGTCCATGTTCTCGGTCTCGTCGGACGCGCAGGCCCAGCCGTTCAAAGGCGAGAAGATCGACCCCGACGTCACCTCCGGCCACCTCCACCACCTCACGCCCGACCAGCAGGCCGCCTTCGCCGCCTTCAAGGACGCCCTCGCCAAGGCGCAGCTCTACGCCCCAGACAAGCCGCACCCGCAGCACGACGACCCCAGCCTCCTGTGCGTACCCCCTCGCGCCGGCCGGCACAACCTAAACACTCGCTGATGTATGACGTCCGCCCGCGCCTGCGCCCGCGCGCCCCCAGGCGGTTCCTGCGTGCCCGCCGCTTCGACCCGCCAAAGGCCGTGAAGCAGTTTGCCGACTCCGAGGCCTGGCGCAAGAAGCATGCCGTCGACGCCCTCTACGCCGCGTTCCCCGCAGACGAGTTCGAGAGCGCCCGCCGCTTCTACCCGCGCTGGACGGGGCGCAGAGACAGGGTACGCCGGCGCCCTGCCCCAGCACCCCGCCCCGCACCTGCACCCGGCTTACGTCCCGCGTCCCGCGCACCCCACCCTAGAACGGCCTGCCGGTGTATGTGTACCGGCTCGCGTCGCTCGCGGGGCCCCTCCAGAAAGAGCTCAACGCCGTCCCGCCGGAGCGTCGCTACCAGCGCATGTGAGCCGCGCCCGTGCTTCCGCCCCACTCGCATCGGCCGGCACTGACTACTGAATACTAACTTGCGCGCGCCGCCCGGCACACCCTCATCCCCTCCCCCTCTAGCGTGGCGCTTTACGAGACGATGACCCGCTTCGCGCTGCGCCTCTGCAGCCACCTGCCGCACCGCACCGCGCCGACGCCGATCACGTCCGTCACGACGATCATCGACCTCGAGCAGGTCTCGCTCCCCGCGCTCTGGTCGCTGCGCTCGCACCTCCAAGAAGCCTCCGCGCTCGCGACCGCGAACTACCCCGAGACACTCAGCACGATCGCCGTCGTGAACTCGCCCTCGTTCTTCCCCACCGTCTGGAACTGGATCAAGGTGCGCTTTTCTAGTTTGCGTAACGCGCCGCGTATGCAGTCCTACTCAACACGCGCAGCCCTGGTTCGACGAGGGCACGCGCCGCAAGGTCCACGTCCTCGGCAAGGATCCGGGACCGACCCTGCGCACCCTCATCGACCCCAAGGACCTGCCCAAGCCCTACGGCGGCGAGCTCGACTGGAAGTTCGAGGACGAGCCATCGCTCGACGACGCCGCCAAGGCCGTACTAGGTGAGATGCCCAAGGGCCCTGCCGTCTTCGAGGACGGCGAGGTTCGCAAACCAACACCACCTGAGCCCGTGGACGCCCCCAAGTCCTGACATTCATGGCCGCGCTTTACATACGGACAACGGCCTCGAGATGCACTTGTATTTGTTGTAATTACGACGTACTGTTTATAATACCACTAGAAAGCTACAATTGACTGACATGAGAGCAAGGTCCGAGAGCATGACACATACAACGACCGCAATGATACCGAGAGTAATAAGTTAGCAGATGCATCGCGCAGACAAGGCATATCACGCCAAAACCATGTCGTCTTCGGGTTCGGCCGCAACGCCGTCCTCGCTCCAGATCTCCAGGAACTAGGTGCAAACGGTCGGTAAAACAGTCATTGCGGAGGGTCTGGACGGCTTACCCTGGTCGACTGAGCGGCGGCGTCTTCACTGGTCACCATGGGGGCGGTGGCGAATGGGAGCCTCTCCCACGACAGTGGGCGTTCGTGCTTCCGGGTGGCAGGCCTGTCTCCCACAGCGCTCTTCTTCCCGATGACGAACTTCGAGCATTTCCTGAACTTCTTGTCAGCAATCCGCAAGAGATGTGTAAGTCCTCCCACTCACTCCTCGGAGATGCCGTAGAGGGCTTTGAGGTGCGCCTTCAGCAGCATGATCATGGCCACAATGATTGAGCTCCGCATCAGGCCGAGATCCTTGACGCCGACCGAGGGTACGACCGGGAGCACTGCCTGGGGCTGCGACGAAGCCTCGGCCGGCACGGAGACGTCAGCCATGGGCACGTCCTGCCCGGCAGACTGGGAGGCAGTCGGAGCATGCAGCTGTGTGAGGAGGTGCGATGGAGACAGCGTCTCGACCAGCTGCATTCCCGCCGTCGATAAGACCGACGTCAAAGACTTGATGACTGTGAGCGGCTCCTCCTGTGTCTTGTATTCAAACGACGCGAAGTTCTCCACCATGTAGCGGGTGAACTCAACATCATCCTGGGAAGACTAATGTCAACATTGTTGTAGTCGCCATAAGCTCTCCTACGTACCTGCGAGGACTTGCCGAGCTCGACGTCGAACACCTTCACTAGGGCGCGAAGGAAATCCTGCCGCGTCGCGCGCTTCTCACGAGCAAGCCCGTACCACCGCTGCAGCAACGCGGAGGGACCCGGCGACATCCGGTAGCCCTTGATCGCACCCGGGGTAACGCGTTTCTGGTAGTCGAACGACGCCCGGGCGCTGTTGACGAAGCGTGCGTTCAGCAGTGACGTATGCTTCGAGTGCAAAATCGCATGCAGGGCACTGGCCCGTGAACTCAGGGGCGGGCTGGAGCTCGTCTCGAGGGCAACAATGACAGGGAACGACTGTGAGAGCCCGTGATTAGAGCCTGGTATGGTCGATCTGCACGCGAACGCACCTGCAAAGGATGTGCGAGGCCCTGCTTGATCGTGAACGTGAGAATGTCGACTGCAGCCGCCTGTATTTGCGCATTCTGAGACAACGCCGCATCCAGTATCTTGTCCAGATAGCGCTGCACAATGGCAGAGCTCACGCTGGGGGCAGTACAATGAGATATGACAGGGTAGCGAGAGCGACAAGGTACGTACCCGGAGTCCGCGAAGCCGTCGGTGTTCCCGATGAGCTCTTCCATGTTGACCTTGCCTGCAGCGGATTTGCCCTTCGGACCTGCTACCGCTGACATTCAACGGGGCTAAGCAACGTATATCAACTAGTAGTCCGTTGAACTCACCCTTCTCGTTGGCAGCATGCTTGGCAGCCTCGGACATGAGGAAGTCCTGCAAAATTTTGAGCAGACGTCCCCGAGCCTCCTCCTCTGGCGACGTAAATATCGCGTCCATGATTTTGGCAGACGGTTCCGCCGTCATCAGGGCCGGCTGCGCGCGGAAGAGGAAACCTGTGTATGGATGAGTACGAGAAAGACAAACTCAGTATTCGACATACCGAGACATTGCAGGATCCTGCCTCGGAGCCCGCTGTCTTCGTACTTCTCATACAGCTTCAGCAGACAAAGATACACATGCTCGGTAACAGGTCCCTAGAGAATGGGATGAGCAACGCGAATTGTTGTGCACTATGCTCCTGACGAACCTGAGTGATCTTGTCGATATCGGCCTTGAACTGCTCCTGTTCTACCCGTAGCTTATCGAAGTTGCAATGTTCGCAGAGCAGAGAAGTGATGAACAGGAGAATGGAGAGCGCGCGCTGCTCTCCGGCGGCGAGGGCTTGGGCAGTAGGCTTCTTGATCGCCTGCTGTAGACGAGCTAGCGAGCGGGTCGTTAATTTCGAGGACCAGGCTTGTGATGCGCACAACCCACCATTACATGAGCGCAGGAGCCCAACGATGCGGTCGAAGTTGTGTGTGATATGGTTGACGGTAGCACACATGCATGCAACAGTTTCTTGGAGACCCTGGAACACAAGGTAAGTCAGCCGTCATCTCGAGTATTCACATTTGGCCACAAACCTGTACGCCCGCAGCGGTAGAGGGCTTCAAGATCATCGGCTGAAGGGCCAGCTGCAGTTCCTGCCCGAACTTGGCCGCGGTCTTCGGCATGTGCGGGATCGACGCCCGGAAGATCCGGAGTAAGTAGTCCGAGGTAGTCTGCTCTTCAAGCTGGCGGGACTGCGTCAGACACACGCATACAACCACCGTGCTGTACGACTCACCGTAGTGGCGTTCTTCAAGTAGGGGAGCAGCGTCGCCGCGTTCGACCCAGACAGTACTGCAGGATAGGCAGATGTGAACAGGTAGATGGTTTGCACGCAATTCAGCACGGTCTACCACGCAGTTAGTATCGCACAGACCACGGTTACGAAGGTACTCACGAAGCCGGGCAGGTCAGACGCGTCGACAAGCCCATCGATCAAGGTCTCGCAAACTTCGACATATCGTTGATGGAGGGGCGCACGGTCATTCTCCTCCTTGTCAGCCATGACCCGGTGAAGGAGGTCTTCCAGCGGAGATTGCCCTCCCCTGAACTTGGCGGCAACGCCCATGATGATAGCTACCTTCGCAAGCAGGTCCGGCTTATCCTGCGAGGCACCGTTCGCCCGTGTTGCGGGCGCGGGAGTCGTAAACCATAGCTCCTCGACTGTCTTGATGGCCAGGTCCTTGACGGTGTCGTCCTCGTCGTGCATGCGTAGAGCGATGCGCATACAGATGTCAATGCGAGTGTCGATGTCCTCCGTGACGTTGTAGTAGGCCTTCAATAGCTTGATGACTCTCTTGCGGACACCAAGGCCGGTATCTGCAATCCGGTCGGCGATCTTCTGGTAGTAGTCCGAGGCGAACTTGGGGGAGTCGATGATGTACTTGCCGATGAGCTCCACCGCGGCGTCTCGTACGGCTGGAGAGCTGTCGAGGAGATGGGTCTCGATGCCTCGCCTCACATTAGGCTACAGTCTCTTTGTCAGTCTCGGCACACGCTAGGAAAGGGCACTACCACTGACCGCAGAGAGGATACTGGGGTCGCTTGTGACAATTTGACCGAGCGCCTTGAGCGCCTTGGTACGCATGAAGACAGGAGGTGCATCAAGCGCTTGCAGGACCACCGTCAAGATGGGGTTGAAGGAGCTCCGTAGACTCTGGCAAGTGCCGATCTCTTCTGAGAGTCTGTCAATCCTAGACACCTCCTCGTGCGTCGTCCTGGGTGGGCTTGAGCAAGCTGCCACGATGTCAATACATAGGAGAGCTCATACCCGATGTCAAAGACGTCGCCGCTCGCGTCGTCCCATATACCGCGCATAGCATTCTTGAGCTTCATGGCTACCGACTTGACGTTTTTGCGCTCAGTCTTAGGATCCACGTCCTCATCTCCCGACAGGATCTTGTCACAGTCTTGCAGGACAAGGGCGAGTTCATGTCCCCAGATGACAGCAGTGAGCTCACGAGCACTCTGTTGCGCCTGATCAGCTACAGCACTACAGCGTGGTGGATGGCCACTCACGTCGAAGGCCTGGTCCTCGGATGATCGCCTGCAAAGGTCGCTTTGCAGGTCCTGATGGGCGGCTACGAGTTGCTGGAGCTTGGCGGTATCAAAGGAGCCCATGATCTGCTCCCACATTCTAGTGAGCAACATATCGATCGAGCAGCGCGCTGGCAACGTACCTCATCCAAGGGTGACAAGGGCTGGTCTTCAGCCTCGCGCTTGAACTTGAGCATGCTAGTCCGGATGTGTGCTGCAATGACACCGAGATGATCCAGTGCCAGCGTTTTCACAGCGTTATTGTCCTGCGCGGTCGACTTGACATCGTCGAGTGAAGATACCTAACGAACCCGGCTGTCGGTACAACACGACAAGAGACAATTTTCGGATACGTACCATGAACTTGCAGATGATGCCTAGTATCAGACTCGCGGCGGGCCATTCAGGCCAGAACAGGACAGCAAGAAGGTCCGAGATGAGGTTGTCGAAGATGGCACGGTACTCTGCCTCGTTCGAGTTCTTCGTCGTCTTCGTCTTGCCCGACCTGCTTCGGATCAGCATCTATCTGAGGCAAGGCTATCTTACAAGCTCTTACCTTTGCGTCAAGAAAATCACGATAGTCTTCGCAGCCTTCGTTGCCGAGTCCAAACCAGACGCATACAGCCGCATCTCCTCCATGTCATGCTCGTCAAGCCACGGCTCCTTCGTCTTCTCGTTGTAGCTCTCCTGTCGGCGAAGCGCGACAGCCTGCTCGCGCGCTTTGCGGATCGCCTTCGCCTCCACGCGCACGTCGTGGGCAGACGTCTGCACCAGCTGCATGAGCAGCGCAGACACGGTGCGAATAGACCGGCCGTCCCGTAACCTGCTCGGGCTTGAGCACCCATGGCCATGCTTGAGCGATTGGTGCACCCACCTGAACTGCCCAGCTCGCTGCTTCGTGTCGGAGAGCTTGATCAAGGACGAGAGGATCTCCTCGATAATCCACGGCCGTTGGTCCTCGTGGTTCGCGAAGATCTAGATTTGCAGCATTAGCTCCTCACCCATGACACGAGGATAAGCAGGGTCTTACACTCCGAATGAGAGACAGCGCGTCCAGACGCAAGCCCCTCATGGCACTGCCACCCAGGACCGTGATGACCCCGTTGTTGCCTGCCGACTTCTTTCCCTTGCCTTCGCTCTCTGCTTCGACGACGAAGAATGGTCCGATAGCGATATAGACTGCCTGAATAATGATACTCTCGCTCATCGCCATCGAATCCGCGCAGATGAGATCGTTGATCCTAGGCAGCACCGACGAGATGGCCTGGAAAACCTCGTTAGCGAGCCGACGCTGAACGCTGTCGGCGGCCCCAGCCAGCCGGATGAACTCCCGCAGGATGTTGGAGAGTTGCGCGTCGTTTGGAGCTGCTTCTACGAACGGGTAGAGAATCTTCGTGAGCTGGTTTTTGACCGTGGCGAGGCATGCTGTGATGAGCTCCTCCGAGTACAGCTGCCCCTGAAGTCAGCCAACTTGGACGACTACAGCGCAATTCATGAAATGGTCCTACCTGCTTCGGCAAGCGATCGCTCCCTAACAGGGCGACACAGCAGTCCGCGGCCAGAACACTATCCCTAGCGATTTCGAGCGTCCGAGTCAACGACTCAATGTCCTGCTCTGAAAACGACTGTTCCGCGGGAGCCTCGTCCACATCCATACTATCACCTTCCCCTTGCTCCGCCGGCGATTGAGACTTTGACCGCCTACCCTCCGCCTGAGCCTTCTTCCCGTTCGCTTTCTTGCCCTTGCCATTCTTGGAAGAAGGAGCGCCCGAGGTTCCGGAAGACTTGAAGGGATCCAGCTCCTCGCCCGCGCGAACACTGCGCTCGAGCATCTTCAGGATGCGAGACAAAGTGGTGGTGTCGACGTCGGCCATGCGACAGCGGTACCGCGGCGTCTTCGAGGCGTTCCCGTTCGCATCGCGGGAGTTGATCCGCTGCCGCTTACTCGGCCGCGAGACCTTCGTGATCTGCGTCATGAGCTTGCGGATGAGCGTGGGGTGGAGGTGAGGCTGGGACCCGGGAGCCGTGAGCGGCGAGAACCACTCCGCGGGGAGATCGTGAGGTTCGATCTCCGGGGGCAAGCAATCCTCTGCCTCGAAGATGTCCTCAAGGAGAGTGATGAGCTTCTCGATAGGTGCTACAAAGAATTCGTCAGAGCCATGTTTGGCTATATGCGCTGCAAACCTACCTCTCTCGTCCCGTTCCCCGGTTGCCTTCCGCCCCGAAGACTTCCCGCTGGCTGTAACACCGCGTCTATGCGCCATGGGACTGCTGTCCACCTCGGACCCGAAGCCTCCCAGGTCATCGTATTCCTCGGCCGCCTTCATCCTCGCCTTACCTATCGTGGTCGTCATGATCACGACCTCCGGCTTCTCCTTCCGGTGCGAGACCGGGGTGTGGTACGCCCTCGGGAGCGGGGGCACCTCCACATATGCGCCGGCCTTCTTGTGTTGCACAGTCAGCACAGGGGTCTTTCGATGCTTCGGAGGCGTAGTGATGACTACCCCAGCGAGCTGCTTCGGCCGCGGCGGGGTTTCTTTCGCGCGCACGACAGGGATCGGCCGGTTCGGGTCCGCGATCTGAACCCGCTTGACGGTGGGCGAATCGAGATACTGGTCGTGCTTGCGCTTGCGGGGCGTCATCTTCACATCGGGACTGGGTTGTGAGGCGGCCAGAGGGTCTGGGCTTCCTATCTCCGAAATGGACTGGGACTGGCGACGCTGAGGTACCTCCTGCGACGAGCGCCGCGCATACAACGACGCTTGAAGCGCGGAATGATGCTTCTCAGGGGGAGGTTGAAGAATCTCGACCGGTTGGTGAACGGTTTGCGGAGGTTCCCTTGAGGGCGACGGCTGAGGGACATGCGGCGGCGACTCTATCGGCGGCAAGGTGTATGCTATGTACTCGGATTCTGCCTTCGGTGGCCGGTAACTCTGAGGAGATTGCAGACTGTGCACCCTCGAAGGCTGCGAGTGCCGGAAGCTCTGCTGAGGAGGCGGCCTCTGGATTGGCGAGCTGTTGTAGTAGTACTGCTGATCCGGTAACCTCGCCGGACTCGAGCTCTGGAAGGCTTGCTGCTGGTATGGCCTCGCATTCTGGGAAGTATGGTACGCATATTGCGGAGGATGCCTCGCGGGCGGGGGAGCCGCGCGCGGTGGCTGAGCGGGCGTCTGCGCAAGGAAGTTATTAAAGAATGCAGGGGAGTCCTGAGGCTGGAAGGTCTGTCTTGGTGGCTTTGGGGGTGGAGGCCCAAGTGCTCCTGCAAGAGATGAGGAAGCCGAAGAGATACCTGGGGGTGGCGGCGTTGGGTAGGACGTAGAGGGGGTGGTGTGGTTGATCACAGACTGTGCGAAGGGATTGGTGGGATACGTAGAGTGCCGGGACTGAGATGGGGGCCATTGGGGAGGTGCTTGATAGTCAGAGTAGACACTGCTGCATGTCAGCGGTTATGCACCAATATAAAGTTAGCTGAGAAGGTACTGACGGTCCCTGACCGGCTAAGTGCTGAACAGCCTGATTCCGCGTGTTCTCCCAATACGCTGCACCATGGCCAGAAGGCTCCGGGTTCAATATATGCGCAAATTCTCGAGCATACTCCGTGTATTGAGGGTACCGAGACTGCTGGTAGGACGTATTTGAGGGTGCGGGCGCGTATGGCTCTGTGTACGATGGCGGAGCGGCCGAGATCGAAAGATTGCTGAGGTGCCGGGCCACTTTGGCACATGTTCAGTAGCATATAGTCCACGGTGGAGGGGATTTACTTACCATGAGTAGCTGGAGTTGCGGAGCCATAGGGATATGCAGCCAAGAGCTGGTGTGCGTCCTGCACGGAGTCGCTAGCGGCGGCAGTGGGCGGGATGGCTTCGGGAGCATCGTACGGCCCAGGCTGCATGTGCTGGTAGTGGTTATGGTGGTGGCCGTTCATGACAGAGATAGCGGGGGCTATGGAAGCATGCGAGCAGAACGGAGAGGAGACCGCGGACGTCGCCGCAAGACGCGACCAGGCTGCTGCACTTAGGCGCCCACTTTCGTCCGGACGCGGTGTCGCGTAGCCGTCACGCGTGACAATCCCTTTCTTAGCCACCTCAGCCTGTGTTTTGCCTGGCTAAGGCCGCCGAAACGAAGTCTTCAGCAGCCTCGAGCAAATTCCTCGTATTATAGCAGCCCCAGGCCTATGTGCAAGAGTTCAGAGTTAGAGTTGGAATGGCGCCACGAGACGCATACATTGACAGGGTATGAACGGAAACACTACGGCAAGCTGAGAGCTTGAGCACAATATCACTACGAATAAGTCAGAAGCAAAGAGTACAGGAAAACTACGAGAACAGGTCGTCGTGAGGTCGTTAAGTCGTTACGGGTCGTATCGTATCGTGAAAGCTACCGTTTCGATCCAGAGCCAGAGCCATCTCGCGCTCCCTCGCCCACATCTCCTCGATGGTGGAAGCCGTGTCCCGCCTTCGTCTTCACCTCGTGCCAGAACGAGTCCCAATGACGCCCCTGCGCAGCCCCTTGGAGAGGTGGCTGGAGTGGTGAGGGCATGGGAAGACCCTCCGTCGAGCGCGCAGCCTGGTTCGCGAACGCCTCTTGCTGAGCGGCGGTCACCCGCTCGACCGCCTTGATGAGCGACGGCGTGGCCGGGACGGGAGTGAACGCGGCGGGCGCCAGCGTAGCGGAAGAGCCGGTCCCATTGCTAGAGGCGGCCTGCGAGAACCCAGCCGTCGACTGCTTGTGGGCGAGCTGTCGTTGACTATGCCGCCGGATGAAGTCGGGAGACCAGTTCTCTCCATCGCGGGCGACAGCCCTCTCGCGGCCTACTTCCGAAGTCACGTCTTCCTCGGCGTCCGAAAGCGGATCGATCCTGACTCGACGGCCTTCTGAAGTACCCTTGATGGGCGAAGGCCGGTCGTTCGTGAGGGTCGCCATCGAGTCGGTCCTGACCGGGGAGCGCACAAACGCGGGGGCCGCTTTCTTCAGATCCTCGTCTTCGTCCGAATCCGACAGCGTGTACGGGTCGAGAGGATCAAACTTGATAATCTCCCTTGTCCGGCCCCGCGCAAGCACTGGCTTGCGGTCCTTCCGCAGAAGCTCCTGGGGAGGGGTGAAGCGTCGGACTGACTGTGTTGGCGAAGGAGAGTGGGCGAAAGACTTCTTCTTGTAGAGCTTCAGCGGAGAGTCGGGAATAGGACGCTTCAGGTCGACATCCGCAGGGAAGATAATGTCCTTGTCGATAGGGTCCGTGCCTCGGTGACCAAAGTGACGGGCCCAGAACGACTGTAGCGGGTGGAACGTCCCAGCACGGTCAGAAGCGTTAGGCAAAGTCGATGCATATTCCGCGAGATAGCTGTCCCATTTCTGCCACACGCCGTCAGCATCTATGTCTACGCCCTTAAGAAGACTGTGATATACCTCATCTGGGTTCTCCCCAAGCTTCGCCTTGAGGAACCAGTCGGTCGCAGTGCCGACCAACAAGAACAGGCAGAACGCCGCACTAAGACCCTTCTCCTTCGCCGTCCCCCACTCGCTCTCATCGTGCATCCACAGCCTGCCCCAGACGTCCCCCCACGCGGGGAGATGTGCTAGAAGCGCAATAGCGACAATGGTACCGAAGGAACCCGCGGCCGCCATGCCGACTCGCACGAAGACGTGCTGGGTGCGGGCGATCGGCAGGAGGCACATGATGAGACCAATGGGCATGAAGACCGCAACGAGGACATGGCGCGTGAGAAGCGAGGGGTGCACGATGACCGCGAGTGCGAGCGCGAGGGTGGAGCTGAGGCGTTATGGCGTGAGCGCGGTCCTTAATTAGCAACTCTCCGGGCAACTCACTATCCAGCCAGACCAGCGAAGCCGAGCGCAGCGTATTTCCACCGAGCAGCGAGAATAGCGCATATGATGCCAGACAGCATCCACACAGCAACGAATGCTCCGGGGCGCAGTGGAGCGTCAGAGGTGACGTTGGGAATGAGCAGGGACAGGAACGTCGTGAAGTGCACTGCGAGAGTTCAGTAAGTCTGGCAATGCAACACACATAATGAGTGCATACCTCCTGTGACGTATCCAATCGCAATGCCACCAATTCCACCTTCCAGTCTGAAGATACGCTTCACAACCGCCTCCGCATGCTGGACCTTGGTCGTCTCCGGAGAGTGAAGTGCGTCATATCGCGGAGCAAAGGCGCGCGTGCGATCGAGCGTGAGGAAAGCACCAGCGAAAGTGAGTATGAGGGACAGAAACAGCAAAGGCAGGGCATATGCGAGGAGATATGGCGACGAGGAGAGAAGTAAAGAGAGGGTGGTCTCTGTGTGGGCCGACATGTCGATAGCTGAAGCAGGGATTGCGGGGTCGTGAGCGTTATGTATGATCGTGAGTGCTGCCTGTAGTCTTGTCGATCCAGTTGACGTATGCCTCCTATCCCAGCAGCGATATGACTCGTGTGCTTCTTGAAGGGATGGGACAGACCCAAAGACCTACAGGCCGAGGAGGAGGAAGGAGGACAAGAGAGCGCGTGTGGGAGCGAGACGCCGGGCGGTGGTCTGATCGCAATTGGGCGCCTAATGAATAGTACTTCGCTTTTTGGGCACTTCAAGTTCAACGAGCGAACATGTTTGTGCCTTCCTCGCAGCGGCCTGCAGGAGGCTTTCCACTCCTTGCCCGCGCCAGATATGCTTACAGTGCCCTTGTCTGCCGCTTCTGCCTTATTCTAGGACTATACCACAGCAAATTTACGGCCGACAAGGGAGTACTAGTCGACTGGACCCACAGAGCATATGACATGCTGAACTCAGTGAATCCAACGATACACAGACGAAAGCACCTAATATAAACAAGTCAAGCTCAACGCAAACTCACCTGATAACGCAACCCTACAGCCTGAAAGCAGCCACAACCGAGCATCCACTGTAATGGTATACTTTATATTACTCCGCAATGCGCTACTAAACTGCGAAACTGCTAAACTGCTACGGACAGACCCAAGCGAAAATGCGTTCGTGACAATGGAGGCGAGACATCATAAGGCGTCATCAGAGCAGCCGATCGTACGTCGAAGACCAACGGGACGGGACGGGGCGGGGGCGAGAAGGCGAAGGGGAAAGGGGGCCAGGTATTAGGTATGGGCGACAATAAGCGTACATGCGTGAGCGGTGCGGCGCGGGGCACTCGTCAAGATCTAGCGGGGCGCGCATATAGGGTGCGTGGGGTGCGGGGAGGCAGCGAGGCAGTGGGGGGAGCAGTGGGAGGAGCAGGGGTGGATGGGGAGAAGAGGAGTCCGTCTACTTCTTGCTCAGGGCCTGGAGCTGTACGTATTCGTAGTAGCCGCCGCGGAGCGCGAGCAGCTGGTCGTGCGTGCCGGCCTCGGCGACCGCGCCGTCTTTGATGAAGTATCTAAGGAAAGGAGACGGGTCAGCATCCTGCAGGCGATGGTGAGAAACGCGGAGATGAAAGGGACATACATGCAGTCGGCGTTCTGGATCGTCGAGAGTCGGTGCGCGATGGCGATGGTAGTGCGGCCCTTCGCGGCCTGATCCAACGCTTCCTGCACGACCTTCTCGGAGTTCGAATCGAGCGCGGAGGTCGCTTCGTCGAGCAGGAGCACCTTCGGGTTCCGGAGAAGCGCACGGGCGATCGCGATACGCTCTGCAAATAGAAACCTATGTCAGTGCGAGCACCAGCGGGAGGGAGAGCGGGGGTACGCACGCTTCTGGCCACCTGACAACTGGGATCCCTTGCCACCCACTTCCGTGTCAAAGCCACTACAACAGGGTCAGCGGAGATTGCGGGGAGAACACCAAGGTTTGTTACTCACTCAGGCAGCGACTGGATGAAGTCGAGGATGTTCGCGTTCCTGCAGGCGGTCTCGATCTCCTCCTGCGTGACCTGTTCCCGGGGCTTGACGGCACCGAGGAGGATGTTGAAGCGAACAGTGCCAGCGTAGAGAGTCGGCTCCTGTGACACAAGCGCGATCTGTTTGCGGTACTCGGAGACGTTGTACTTCGTGATCGGCTGCTCGTCAAGCTGTTACGGAACGCCGTCAGTTCTGCACGCTGCATCGTTACTCCAGGAGAACGCTCACGTAGACGGTACCGGCGAGGGGGTCGTAGAAACGCTCAATGAGCTGGATCGTCGTGCTCTTACCGCATCCACTGGCACCGACGAGCGCGACGTAGGTGCCGGGCTCCACGGAGAGGTTGAGGTCGCGGAGTACCCGGACGCCGGGGCGGGTCGGGTAGCGGAAGTGCACGTTCTCGAAGCGGATGCGGCCCATGACGTTCTTCGGAACCTCGCCCTCGGGCGACTCGGCGTCGATCTCGGGCATGGAGTCGATGAGCTTGATGACGTCGGACGCGGCGCCCTTGGCGGACGAGATGTCGGGCACGAACGAGAACACGTTGCCGGCTTGGATGGCAGAGAACGTCGTAGACTGCAAGGCGAATCAGTGGTGAAGACGTGACAGGCAACCGTGCATGACATACCATGAGACCGATGAAGAACTGGAACGTGGTGCGCTTGAGGTCCGCGACGAGATGGGAGCCGTACCAGAAGACGAGCGCGATGACCCAGAACGACATGGACTGCGAGAGCGAGAAGATACCGTTGCTGATGATCGCGGTGCGGTTCGAGCGGCGGAGCGGGCCCTCGAGCGACTCGCTGTACAGCCGGCAGCAGTCATCCTCACGAGTGAGCGACGCGACAGTGCGGATGGCGCCGGCGGCTTCGCAAGCAAGCTGCGCGGACGCCTCGTGGGCCTTCTTGTTCTGCTCGTCCTTGAGCACGACGACGCGGAGACGGATGTAGCCGGCGGAGACGAGCACGGGCGTGCACGCGATACCGACGAGACCGAGCTGCCAGTTGAACGAGAGACCGAGGATGGAGCCGATGACGAGCGTGGACACACTCTGCACGATGGCGCCGAGGGTGATACCAGCGAGACCGTTGATCTTCTGCGGGTTGTCGCTGAGCGTAGACGTAAGCTGGCCGGTGTTGTTCTCGTCCTTGTCGAAGAACTCGATGTCCTGGCGGAGGATGGCGCGGAAGCTCAGCGAGCGCAGACGCGACGTAAGCTCCGCAGCGGAGCTCGCGAACAGGTAGTTCTGGAAGCCGATCGCGGCCATGGAAAGGAGCGCGATGATGAAGAACCAGAGCGCGTTCCTGTCGCCGTCGAACCGCCGCTGTGCGTTGGTGATGTCCGAGAAGCCGTTGATACCCTTCGCGAAGATGATACCGAAGCAGGGGTAGGTGGCGCCGTTCGCCACCGCGGCGATCGACCCGAAAAGGTACTGCCTCCAGACGTCGCGGTTGATGTAGCCCATGCGCTTGAAGATGTAGTAGAGACCGTAGTCGCCGTCCTTCTTGTCGGCGCCGGCCTGGCGCTGCTCGAGGATCTCGCTGGCGAGGGAGCGGCCGGACTTCTGGCGCTGCAGGGGTACCTCCTCGGCGGCTTGCCTTTCCATGTCCTCCTTCTCGTTCTCGGCCGATGCGGCAGTGTCGCTGTCGTCGTCGGCGGTGGCCTGCTTCTCCCGAGCGTCGCGGAGCTTCTGTGCCTGGACGAGGCGCGCGTAGGGGCCGTTCTCATCCTGAAGAAGCTCGTTGTGTGTGCCGTGCTCGAGAATGACGCCGTTGCCCATGACGTAGATGCAGTCCGCGTCCTTGATCGTGGAGAGACGATGCGCGATCGTGATCGTCGTGCGGCCCGCAGCAGCCTTGTCGAGAGCGTTCTGCACGATACCCTCACTCTGCGTGTCCAGGGCGGAAGTCGCCTCGTCGAGCAGGAGAATCCGGGGGTCAGAGACAATAGCACGAGCGATGGCAATACGCTGCTTCTGGCCACCGGACAGAAGGAAACCGCGCTCGCCGACCATGGTGTCGTAGCCGAGAGGGAGCTTGCTGATGAAGCCGTCCGCGTTGGCCTTGACACAGGCATCCTTGATCAGCTTCATCTTCTCCTCCTCGGAGGCGTTCTCGAAGGGGGTGTTGATGAGACCGTGAGCGACGTTGCCGGCAATCGTGGTAGCGAAGAGCGTAGGCTCCTGAGACACGAGACCGATTTGCGAGCGGAGCCACTTGACGTTGAGCGCCTTGAGGTCGGTGCCATCGAGCTTGACGACGCCCTGGAGCGGGTCGTAGAACCGCTCAACAAGGGAGATGACGGTAGACTTGCCCGATCCGGACGCGCCGACGAGAGCGGTGGTCTTGCCGGCGGGGAAGGTGATGGAGAGGTCCTTCACGATGGGCACGCCAGGACGGGAGGGGTAGTTGAAGTCGATGTGCTCGAGGGTGATCTCGCCAATGCACTTCTCGGGCTTCAGGCCGTCGGGCGAAGCAGAGTCGATCGAAGGAACGCGGTCGATGGTCTCGTACAGCTTCGCAGCGGCACCACGGGCCTGGGTGATGGCTATGCGACGGGATACGTGAGAAATCAAGTTATCGGGCTGGGGCCATGTGCATACCTTGCATTTCGGGGGCAAGAAGGGCGAGGGAGAAAGAACCGATAAGGATCGCGAAAATAACGTTGACAATCTGTCCGGCGTTTGCTAGTGGGGAAGAGAATCAGCCAACGAACTTGAACGCATGCTGAGCGTGCAATCTCACCGTGTCCTTGGTTAATGAGCGTGGTACCAAAGTTGAAGGCCAGACCGTATCCGCCGTAGATGACGAAGAAGAAGAACGACAGACCAGCACCATGCCAGACTGCCGCCTTGAGGTCCACCGCGCGACTCTTGTCTACGCGCTCGTCGTACAAGCCCGCAAGGATGCGCTGGGTGCCGAAGGCCTGAGCGGTGCGGACCGTGGAAATGACCTCTTCCGCGAGCGAACCACCCTCGGCGACGTGCTGGAGAGAGATTTGCATGTAGGCCGAGATGAACTTGTTCATGACACCTCCGGCGATGGCGATACAGGGCAGCATGGAGGACATCGCGAGGGCGAGGCGCCAGCAACGAACGTAGGCGAGTACGAAACCGGTTACGAAAGCGGCAAGGAAGTTGACGCAGAGCGCAACCTTCTCGGATATTCCTTGCTGTACCAGATCTACCAAGAAGCTTGAGAATACACTCCGGCAGAAGTAAGAGACAAGAACTTACGGGTATCCGTCTGAATGCGGGTAGCGACTTCACCGGCTCCGACATTGTCGAAGTAGGCAATATCTTGACGGAGGATGGCACGGAGATAGCGCTCACGGATACGCTTGGCATTTACCTCGCCGGTGTATACCCAGACGACCATGTAGATGTAGGTGCAGACGAACATGCCGAGACCTGCATGCTGTCAAGTGACCCGAAAATGACACAGGGGAGCATTTGAACATACCGATATAGACCAGGTAGGATGCGTTGAGGGAAGCGGAGTGCTTGAACGCAGCGGCGGCGCCGGGTAGAGAAGCCTGGGCCGCAGCTTGCCCAGCATCGGTGGGATCCTGAGCCCGCTTGAGAGTCATGCCGAAAGTGACGAAGTCCTGGGTGAGGCGACCGAACAGCAAACTCATAAGGGGCTACAGGGGTAAGCGGTCAGGTGGGACATGGAGTACGGCATGGCAGTTTCGACAGACCTGAGCTGCGCCGGAACCTGCTGCTGCAAACAAGCCGCAGATATCGATGATGACTTCGAACCGTGTGGAGAACCTACGGGAAGGGTTGGGAGGGACAACGGAGTGAAGACGCCGAATGCTACTGACCTGAAGAGCTCGAAGAAGCCGACAGGTTGTAGCTGCTTCTCGGCCGGGGCAGGGGCAGGGAGGACGGCATCCTGGGTCTCCTTTTCTGATAGCGAGGCGTCGTCGACAACCTGTGCACTCTTCCGCTTGAAGAAGCCCTTCTTGGTGGGAGCGGGCTGCTGGGGGGCCTGCTCCTCGGACTGAGAGGGCGCAGACTGCTTCTCGTTAACGTCCGGGGAGTTGGAGGGTGAACTGGCCGCCATGGTAGTTGGGATGGCGAGGGGGGCTGCTAGGCAGCGGGGCCGCAAGATAAATAGCGGAGGAGAGGGAGGGGACGACCGTGACGGGCAGGGAGAAGGCGAGGGAGAGGAGACTGCCCATTCTTATAAAACTCAGTTACGCGGCGAGTCGGCCAATCCCTCCCCACTGCGCGCCCCATCTTCATCTTATCAGATTAGCATGCTCCTTGCCCTTCTTCTCTTCGTCCCTGTCATCCCTCCACCAGGCTCGTCAGCGTCCTCGCCCCACTCTCTGCCGCGGGGCTGCCCTCCGCGGTGCGTCCGTCGCTCGGCCTCCTAGCGACGCCCGCCCGCTAGCGGCCGTGGAAGCCCCGCTGTCGCTGCGGATGGGAAAGTGCAGGCTGACGCAGGAGCCTTACGTACCGCGGAGGTGCGGCGCACGACGGCCCGCGGCGCTTGTTTCCCCGCAGTGGCTCACGCTTGGCAGCCCTCTAAAGGCGCCCACAAGCATCCACTCCTCCTCATCAGTCCTATTCGCCAGTGCGCCCATTCTAGCCCCTTCCACCTCCTTCATACCGCACACACGTCGCGTTCTTTCATTTCCTCTCCCCGAGAACTACGCGGGAATCGTACATTTTCCTCCTCCCCGTGCCGTTCACACGCGTCCGTACATCTCCACGCCATCGTGGGTCAACATCCGGCGTCTATCTGGCGCGTATCTAACTCCTGCCAACGACTCATGTACGCCCGTACCCGGTGCCGTGGCCGCTCGCCTTCAAGTTCTCGCACTTTCCCCTGCACGTTTCAAGCTCACATCTGCCGCGTTTCTTGTTCTCGCCGAGGGCTGACGCGGGCGTCGCGCCGCGACACTGAGGTCCTTCACCGCAGTTGCCACGCCCATCCGTCTGCGGCCCAGCATGGCTGTCTGGGCCGCTGGTTACCGCGGCGTTACTCGTCGCTGATCGCTCAGACAGGCGTAGGTTTGTCGCGTACCTGCTCAGGCATTATTCGTTATCGCAATATCATTGGATGCCGGGGACGCGCATCCGCTCGCCCACAGACCGCGCAGAGTTCCGCAGCCGCGCTTGTGGCTCCAGGCTCGAGAATAGGTGCACCACACCTCGATTCGCCGCCTGGACGCATCATCTATCGGCCCCGTATGAGACAACATTGTCAGTATGCACAAGACTCACGCCGAGAAGTCCGCAACGGCGCCGTGCACTGTGTCTGCGCCTCCGAGCTCCCCACCGTCGACTCAATCTGACTCGCGCCATGCGCCCGCGCCGATCTTGATGCAGGCGACCGCCCATCAGGCCCCGCCGCCCGGCCACATGCTCCCGCGCGGTTCGAGGAGGCGGAAAATTGGATGGCAAAATGGGGAGTCCTCGATCGGGATTAGCGTGCCCTTGGTCAGGTCCCCGGTGCCCGTCACTCGATCAGAGCCGGCAAACAGCCCAGGCCGCAACGCCAACACGCATTTCCGCCCGGATCGGAGTGCGGGCCTGTCAGCACCGGCGGGGCGGTGGGAGCGCCCGTCAGACTGCTTTAGATGCTTTAGATGGGTAGGTATGTACAGATGCGGCCACTCCGTGCAGCGGAAGGAGGGGGATCGGCCGCCAGCGCGTAGATGACGTCCTGACTCTATCCAGCGCGCTGCTGGAAGACTGACACCTCCGCGAT